>OZ020183.1:34717617-35251164 GCA_963971135.1 Stenus bimaculatus | reverse complement strand
GGATGGCAACTTTCTTATTTTAAATGGAACACCCAGTATATTTTTGCATTTTCGTGTTCTCCATAAAAATACTATTAAATAGACCTAGCATAGTGTGATCTAGGATTAATACTTTCGGAATTACGCCCATTTAAAAATCTTGCAACTTCATTTACACCGGAAGTTGGGGCAGTTGGGTCCAACTTTATGCAACAGAAGTTGGACCCAAGTGCCCCAACTTCCTTATTTTAAATGATTTTTTTTGCAATTAAGTTAATAATATTAAATTTAAACAAAATTTTATCCAAGAGATTTCCTGTAGATTTTATTACTGTCAAGACGTGGAAGGTGGTTATGTTATTCAGCAAAATTAACGAACTTACTATAAAACATAATTTTGTTTAAATTTAATATTATTAACTTAATTGCAAAATATTTCATTTAAAATAACGAAGATGGGGCAGTTGGGTCCAACTTCCGGTGCAAATGGAGTTGCATCAAAATGCGATTTTCAAATGGACGTAATTCCGAAAGTATTAATCGTAGACCACACTATGCTAGATCAATTTAATGGTATTTTTATGGAGAACACGAAAATGTAAAAATATACTGGGTGTTCCATTTAAAATAAGAAAGTTGCCATCCACTTCCGGTATAACCACGAGTTCCACGAAATCAAAAATACCTTTATTAGAAAGTTCGCAATTAGATTCCTAGGTAGACAAGTTTTCAGAATTAAAAACATAACCGTTCAAAAGTTAGCAGGGGGGGGGGGGGGATTTACTTTATGTATTATTAATAATTAATAATAATGTAATATTATTATTTTGATCGATGTTATTTTAACACAGAAAATGTTATTTTACATCGCAGTTAAGTTACAGAAACGTTTAGAGAATAGCATATTTTTTGACATCAGGGTGAATATCAAATTTAACTGTGCTATCATTTTTGTTCAGAATGACTCCATTAGTCAATAGTCAACAAACGATAGTTTCCGAATGCGAAAACCATCGTCTATCTTACAGACTTCCACCTCCGGTCTCCCATTAGACTTCTGTCATTTTTTAGTTAAGTGTCACTTTAAGCTTATACTATGCAACCTTGCCAAAGTATTTTGCTCTATATTTTTGATTAAAAAAAGTCGATCATCAGTCGGCCTCCGGCCCACTCCGACTTCCTAAAGGTGCCGGCCTCTCGGGAATTTCCCGATGGGCCACTCCGTCCCTGAGATTATGTGACCAATTTCATAATAAAAACAGGTCCGTGAAGTTGGCGGGACCAACACCTTCAATTTTAATGAAATTGTTATTACCGATTAGTGCTTAATTTGTGCTGTAAAAAATTTAATTTGTGCTTAAACGGTCTTGAAGATAATTAGAAAAATCGTTGGCCCCGCTTTAATTTTTTTATTGTAATTAATTGTGCTTATTTGTGCCGTAAAAATTAAAATTTGTGCTTAAAGCGTTTGCAGTAAAAATGAAAAAAATACTGGCCCCCCCAACTTCACGCTCGCGGGGCCAACTTTTTATTTTTTTAAATGTCATTAATTAGTGCTTAATTTGTGCTAAGTGCTATAAAAATTTATATTTTTGCTCAAACGGTTTGGGCGAAAAAATAAAAATCGTTGGTCCCGCCAACTTCACCTCTTAATTTGCAACAAAATTTTAAGGATATTTTAGATGTTTATACTTTGTACTACCAGAAGTGGAAGGTTAATAAAAAAAAACAAAATGGTTTTTATTAAAGGCAGAGAAAGGAAGATGTGCTCTATTCATTAATTAAGTTATTATTTGTTATTGCTAATACATATTAATATTACACAGGGTGTCGCAAAATTCGACCGACAACGCTTAAGTGGAGATAGTACACCAAAAAAATAAGTCGATATAACCAAATTCATTTTGTATAAAATATGCACCCCTGAAGAGTTATAAGCCTCAAAAGTTGATTTTTTCAAACAGATTTTTTTATTGCAGCCAAAGCAGTAAACATTTTTTTATGAAATTTTGGTTAATCCTCAAAACTTTTGTAAATAGTTTTATAAATGATTACGAACAGGCTGAATCTTCGTGAGTAGCTTCGTTTTGACGAGACGCCCAACTTTTTTATCTACGAAATTACTTGATAGTGATAGCTAATAAAGTGCGCAGGCGTAAAACATGTCGATTGGGCGATTATCAAAATTTGATTACTAACAGTTAATGTTTTAGGTAAATCTTAAGGTAATTTGATAAAAAACTCGAAAAAACGTTTGTCCTACAAAATTGGTGGTTTGACTCAAGCCTTCCCCCACTCTCAACATGTCCGAATAATGTGGTCTTAAAAATATTACTAACCAGCTGATTATTTTACTACTGCTTGGTTAAAGTTTGAATAATTAAATGGCCACATTGTCCTACAAATTAAATGATATGAATGCCCAGGCCTACGCTCGGAAATTGTCAGTTTCACTATCACACTTACTTTACTTACTATAAACCTAATTTTCATTTTTTTTTTTTTGAATTAAAGTGATCAACACGATTTTACTACTGTCTTACAAAAAAAGTGGTATATGTTGATACAAAAAATAAAATTTATTTTGAAACAAAACACTACTGGATGTTGAATGTTTTATTATACAAGATAAAATATTATAGAAGATTAAATAATTATATAGAATATTATTAAAGATGTATATGTATAAAGTGGTCTAACTGTCGTACCTTTTTTTTTAATTTTATTCAAAAATTACTTATACATATTGTATTGATGTACAATGTATTTTAACATCGAAAATGTTATTTTACATTGCCGTTTTATCATCTACAACCATTTCATCGACACTACCTTTTCATCGACAAACCTTGTCTTCAACAAGGGGACGTTTCATCGATACTACTTTTTCATGGATACGGACGTTTCATCTACATTACCTTTCATCGACAACCATTTCATCGACAACCGTTTCATCGATACTACTTTTTCATGGATACGGACGTTTCATCTACATTACCTTTCATCGACAACCATTTCATCGACAACCGTTTCATCGACACTACCTTTTCATCCACAAACTTTTTCTTCGACAAGGACGTTTCATAGACATTACTTTTTATCGACAAGGACTCTTTAACTTTTTTTTAATGGCCCAATAAAGTAATGTTTGCTGGGACGTTTCATCGACATTACCTTTTCATCGACAACCCCGTCTTCGACACTAATATTACCTTTTCATCGACAAACCATTTCTTCGACAAGGACGTTTCATGGACACTACTTTTTCATCGACAAGGTCGTTTCATCGACATTACCTTTTCATCGATAACCGTTTCTTCGACACTACCTTTTCAGCGAAAAACCGTTTCTTCCACAAGGACGTTTCATCGACAACTTTTTCATCCACAATTTTTTGTACCTATATTATTAAACATTGGTAAGTTCCAACAGGGACGGACTGGCCCATCGGGAAATCGGGAGGCCGGAGGAGGACCGATGATCGATTTTTTTATAATTTTTACCATAGAGTCTCCATTGTAGTTCTAAACAGATACGCTGACATTTTCAAGGTCACCAAAAACGCATCCCGTTTTTATATGAAGTGTCGCCACTGCAGGCGTATTTGTGAACCACTCCACACGATGTCGCATACCACATTACAAGGACAGACTCTTATTTTTTCATGAAACTGACAAAGACAGAATGATGAAAGTGGTATGCGACATTGTGTGGCCCGTTTCAAGAATATGGGGGCTGGTAATTGCCTATACTGTGACGTAATGTAACCCACAAAGGTGCCCTGTAAAGTAGCCTAACGTAGAATAGCCGAACAGTGAAATAGCCGAAAGTGAAATGGCCGAACCGTAAAGTAGCCGAAAGTGAAATAACCGAACCGTAGTTTAGATTGACCGAATCGTAAATCTTAAATAGATTAATTACTCATACATTAATTTGTGTATGATTGTTTCCATCGATTTACGATTCGGCCAATTCACGTTTCGGCTAAACTACGGTTCGGCTATTCTACGTTCGGCTACTTGACGGTTTTTGATTCGGCCAATGTACGGTTCGTCCAATTTACGTTTCGGCTATTTCAAAAATTAAGTAAAATTTTGAGAAATTTTTGGAGCGCTGTAAAAAGTTTTAAAATATTTTTAAAACAAAAAACAAGTCTATACACTCTTCGCTTATACCTTAACTTATTGTTAGCGTTGGAAATGACATATTATTTCAATTAATTTTTTATAAAAAACTAATACGCCTCTTAGAGTGAACGTTTTTTGTATAGAGCCCGTTTTACTGCTTCCGTATGAGTATTTGGTTTTTGGTTTGTCTTACAAAAATAAAAAAGTTGAAATTGGTAGCCACAAAACTCTTCCGTGTACAAAAATAGAAATTTTAAAAAAGCTTCACTAGAAAAAAAAATATGACCAAAACCGCAAATATCAGGCGAATTTCAAAATCGAGCGCTCAAATTTGCCTTTTAAAACTAGTTTTTACCGATTTCGGGTTTTAACGGTAACATACATTATATTTCATAAATTATGTTGATAAAATTAAAAAAAAATCGCATTATAATTTTTAACAACCCTTTGAAACAAGAATATATTCTATATAATTTAAAATTTAATTATGATTCTTCTGATGCCTAAAGATTTTGGCCAATTCTCATATCTATAGCAGGTTTTTCTTTTAAAGATCCAATTTTAGTGGGTTTATATTTTGGACAAAAAAACCTGTATATATTTATACATTATGTATATATTTATATATTATATAAATTTATATAATAGAAAAAGTTAGAATAGAGAATTGTTAGGAATAAATGGAATAAATGAAGCTACAATAGATCAAGATTTGGACTCTCTTACAACTAAATGTAACGAGTTCTATCATCAGGGCCGGGTCAAGGGGCGCGCAGCGGATGCAAGGCATCGGGGCACGCCAGAGCAAAGGGTCGCTCGAAAATTAATAAATAAATAATTAATATGGACTACTTTTAGCTCGAGCAGCTCAAGCCAGTTTGAATTCGGGCTTGATTTGACCTTTTACGTGTACTTCAAATGGTAGAGGTCAAGATACAACAAAAAATCTAGCTGTAAGCTTTTTCGTCCAAAATGTCATTTTTTATTCTAATTATTGTAGATACAATTAGTAATTCTTTTGGACGATAGTCAGCAGAGCGCTTTTGATTTTGAAATTCTCCATATTTGCGGTTTTGGTCATAACTTTTTTTCCAGTGGAGGTTTTTTTAAAATTTATTTTTTTGGTAAATTTCTAATTCTTTTGTTTTAGTATGTCGTATGTCAAACCGCAACAGTAAAACGGGCTCTTTACAGAAAACGTTCGCTTAGCGGCGCTTGCCTAAATTCTAAAAAACTAATTGAAATAATATTTTTTTCTAACGCTAACGATAGATTAGGGTATAAACGAAGAGTTTGGCGTTTCGTTTTTTGTTTTAGATATATTTTTAAACTTTTTACAGCGCTCCAAAAATTTCTTAAAATTTTACTTAATTTTGGGGATGCTGTAAATAGTTTAAAAATGTACTCAAAACAAAAAACGCAACGTCAAAATCTTGGTTTATACCTTAACTTACTATTAGCTTTGAAAATAAAATATTATTTTAATTAGTTTTTTATCTGTGTGGAAAAAGCCGCTAAACGAACGTTTTTTCTAAATTGCCCGTTTTGCTGCTGTGTTGCCGAAAGACTTTTGGAATTGATTTACTAAAACAAAACAAGAAGAAATTTGTATCCAAAAGACTCTTCTGTTTACCATAAAAAGAAATATTAAAAAAGCTCGATTGGAGAAAAAATTTTGAGCAAAACCGCAAATATCAAGCGAATTTCAAAATCAAGCGCTCACATTTTCCGACAATCCTCTTAAGAAAAAGGTTTGATCTCTTAACTACATACACATACTGTGACAAATGTTTACAATTTTTTCTGAAATTTACCTAATGAGTGATAATAATTAGAAAAAAATACATTGTGATGATTTATAAATAATGCTCACAGATGGTGAAGAAGAGGACATACAGGGTGGGCCAACGAAAACGAAACAGACGAGTTTTAAAATAGTTAATAAAAAATTTTGAAAAAACGCTCGAACAGGTCAACTTTGGTTTCGAGGGGGGCATATTTTGCAATTGAAGTGTTTCAAAAATCCATTCACCCCTGTGCTCTATGGACACAACCCCTAAAATTTTAATAGGGATGGTGGGGTAAGTAATACCTTGTTAGAAAGATCTTTTTACTCAGAGTAACATACAAAAAAAAAAGTTAAATCGATCGATTCGTTTTAAAGATATTCAAAATTTAGCAAGTAGAGATTTCATGTCTTTTAAAATTGTGCTATGAACACCACGCCTTCAATTCTAAGTGTTTTGATAGGGTAAGTAATATCGTTTCGAGGGGGACATATTTTGCAATAGACCTGATTCAAAAATCCATTCATCCCTCGCCCTTTGGACACAACCCCTAAAAATTTAATAGGGAAGGTGGGGTAAGTAATACCTCGTTAGAAAGATCGTTTTACCCAGAGTAACATGCCAAAAAAAAAGTTAAATCCTTCGATTCGTTTTGAAGATATTCAAAATTTAACATGAAGAGTTTTCATGCCTTTAAAATTGTGCTATGAACACCACGCATTCAATTTGAAGTGTTTTGATAGGGTAAGTAATACCTCCTGGGAAAGATCTTTTAACCCAAAGTAACATTCAAAAACATGTAAAACGCAAATTTTAAAAAACAAATTTAAATTTATTCGAGGAATTGTTTAAAATTTTGTAGCATCTGGAACAAAACAATGCAAAACATAAAACGATTTATAACCACATTGAGATTCTTTTTATCAGTTGTATTTTGTATTATTGGTGATTTTCATCTTGTTAAAACTGTTTATGACTAATTATTAGAAATTAACATTTAAAATTTTGTGAACTTCTGTAAAAGCTTCTGCTAGCAATGGTTTACACAATTCCAGAAAGGGTTTAATTAATCACTTTTTATTTTAAAAAGGATGAGAATGCTCATCGTGCAGCTAATTTATTTAATGAACAACATCCAAACAAACATTGTAACCGAAAATACGTTCTGGAGTTGGTTGCAAAATTTAAAAATACTGGTTCTGTTGGTAATGAGAAACGCGATCCTGGTAATGTTCGTCCAATAGGAAATGAGGGCGTTTAAATAGGTGTTTTGGGACAAGTTGCTGCAGATCCAACTTTAAGCACAAGAAAACTGGAAACTGTGACTAACATCAGCAGAACAACCATTCGCCGAATATTGAAAGGTCACAAATATCATCCCTATAAAATTCATTTAATTCATGAGTTAAATGAAGATGATTTTAATAGGCGACTGCAATTTTGTGAGGTGATGACGGAACGGATAATTGCTGATGAAAATTATCTTTATAATATCTGTTTTTCTGATGAATGCACTTTTTTCTTAAACTCAACCGTTAATTGTCATAATTGTCGAAATTGGTCAGATGAGAATCCTAGGGTATTTCATGAAATTCACACTCAAACTCCTCAAAAATTAAATGTGTGGGTTGGAATTTTTGGAGACCGTCTTATTGGTCCTTATTTTCTAGATGGCAATCTAACAGGGGATATGTACTTGGATCTACTTCAAAACTTTGTTCATCCATTTCTTGACGATATTATCGAAATGACGATCGTTATTTAGAAGACCATCAGATTTTCCAACAAGACGGAGCCCCTCCTCATTACACACGGCCTGTTGGGGAATTCTTGGATACGACGTTTCCTGGGCAATGGATTGGGCGTAGAGGACCCCCGATCTTACTCCCCTTGATTTTTTCCTTTGGGGGCATTTAAAAAGTAAGATTTACGCAACGGAACCAGGATCTCTAGCAGAGTTACGACAGAGAATTATTAATGAATGCCGATAAATTACTGCTGAAATGTTACAAAATGTAAGAATTCGCTTTGAGCAAAATTTGTACGTTTGCATGGAGATTGGTGGAACTCATTTCGAACATTTAATAAAATAATAAAAACATCCTTGAAAGTGTCGGGATCGATTGGATTCTTTAAAGTGTTAAGTTTTCTTCAAAAAGATTAGTTAAGTTTAGTTTGGTTAAATAAAAAATGTTATATTTTGAATTCTTTAAAACAAATCAATCGATTTCACTTTTGTTTTTTTGTGTGTTACTTGTGGTAAAAAGAACTTTCCAAGGAGGTATTACTTACCCTATCAAAAGACTTAAAATTGAAGGCGTGGTGTTCATAGCACAATTTTAAAAGATATGAAAACTCTACTTGCTAAATTTTGAATATCTTTAAAACCAATCGATCGATTTAACTTTTTCTTTTGTATGTTACTCTGGATAAAAAGATCTTTCCAACGAGGTAATACTTACCGCACCATCCCTATTAAAATTTAAGGGGTTGTGTCCATAGGGCGCAGGGATGAATGGATTTTTGAATCAGCTCTATTGCAAAATATGTCCCCCTCGAAACTAAAGTTGACCTGTCCGAGCATTTTTTTAAATTTTTTTATTAACTATTTCAAAACTCGTCTGTTTCGTTTTCGTTGGCCCACCCTGTATATCATACAATATTATATGCAATCGAATTGCTTAAAGAAATTAAAACTATAAGTTTTTTTCAAGGACCTCACATAAATTCACTAAGGGTGGGTTGCAGGAAACAGTTTAAGCTCAGTTAAAACTAAAACCTAGAACCAAGCATAAACTGATGTTTTGAGTATTTCTGCATATATTTTCTGTCATATCTACTGGCCAGTTTAAAACCAGTTTTAACTTAAATAATTTTGTGTAACCCAACCTTCAACCGTACGTGAAAGCTAGAAACTTTGAAATTTTATATTTATTAATGGTTTTTTAGGTTAACTATTTAAAATAAACCTTAGGCAGTAACGAAAGAGATTGTGTTACAAAAATGTTGCCAGCTGTATTTGGATTAGAACTAGGAAGAACATGTTTTCTAAAAGGGCGATACGAAAATAAGAAATTGGATGGGACAAATGTTTTATCTGCCATTAAAGGTAACTTTTCCAATAATTTTAAAATTAAGAAGATACTCGGCGAAATGTTTGAAAAGCGTACTTTTTGCTAGTAAACATTGATTTTTGGGCATTTGTAATCTAAAATTTAACAAAAACGATGCGTAGTTCCAATCAAATTGAATTTAGTTTTCATATAGAATTTTTGTTTTTCATGTAGAGTGTATGAGAGGGGTGTACTTTATGAATAAAAATAAAAACGCATTCTTTTATAATTGTTCATAAAGTACGCCCCTATCATAGACTCTACATGAAAAACAAAAATTCTATATGAAAACTAAATTCAATTTTATTGAAACTAGGCATCGTTTTTGTTAAATTTTTGATTACAAATGCCCAAAAAACAATGTTTACTAGCGAAAAGTACGCTTTTCAAACATTTCGCCGAGTATCTTAAGTTTTTTAGTAACGAAATAACTTTTTTTTATTGTTGTAAATTGTAATAAAATATTATTATTGTATTTTAGAGGCTGTTTTGGAAAACTATCCAAATATAAAAATGAAACATTTAACTCAGCTGTTACTGATTGGTTTAAAGGTGGAGCATTGAGATATAAACGGGAAATTTCCAAAGAAATATGACTTGTTGTGAATTGATTCGGTCTGAAAAAAATTTAGTACAAATGTGCAATTTATTTATTTCATTAATTAAACTTTTCTTTTGATATTGTTACTGGTAATTTGTGATATTTTTTTTCATTTTTGTATAATATATAGTACATAATATATGTAATATATAATATAGTACATAACTATTATTATATGTAATCGAAAATTTTCTTCTAATTTTGATATTTTTTGTATAAGTATGTATATGCATTTAGTATTTCTGTATACCTATGCGGGATATTTTGTTTGTGTATAATAAATATTTTATTTTAATAATAAATCTTTGGACAAACCTTTTGTTTATACTTATATATTTACCTTATAACAATCCAAAAAACAAAGAACACTCCAACATTTAGAGTTTTCCCTTGAATAAATGTTGTTTGTCGCCTAATTTCAACTTCCGCTAAATCCACCTACTTTCATAGATTTTTTGGGTTTAGCATATACAGGGTGGTGATTATTTCGATGCTCACCATTGGTATCTTTTAAAGTGGAGGAGATACGAGGTCGGTTAAATTAGATAAAAGTTGCTCATTTTTATGGCCATTAAAAATCTGAAAAATTTTTTAGAATATTTAAACTCGTTGTAAAGTTATGACAAAAAAAATGCGATTTTGGAAAATTATTTATATTTGCCAAACCATTACTGCTACATCAATGAAATTTGGTACCTTTAAATTATTGACTATTCTGAGTTAAATGACGTCAAAAAATAATTTTTTGGCCTTCTAGATTCGAAGCCGCGATATTCAACTTTTTTATTTCTTATGGCCGCCATGTTGAATTTTTACATCATCAGATAATAAATAATAATATATTTTCAGATTGCTATCTAACTTTAATATGTTCCTTTAGAAAATGTGTTAAATTTAAGAATTTGTATAAAAAACAAATGAAAGCAATGTTTTATGGACAGTTTCCATAGTTACCATAAAAATATCTCTTCAAAATTGCTCTAATAATAAAGAAAATAATAATAGTAAACAAATGACCTGCAATAAGAGCATTTTTTGTAAATAACAGGTGTCTTTATAATATTAAACAAATAAAATGATTAAAGTATTTGCTTTTTTATTATTAGAATTTTGAACAAATTTAAAATTTCATTTGAGGCGATATTTTTATGGTAACCATGGAAACTGTCCATAAAACATTGATTTCATTTGTTTTTTATACAAATTTTCAAATGTAATAAATTTTCTAAGGGAACACATTAATGTTAATTAGCAATCTGAAAATGTATTATTATTTATTATCTGATGAGGTAAAAATCCAATATGGCGGCCATAAGAAATAAAAAAGTTAAATATCGCGGCTTCGAATCTAGGAGGCCAAAATAGTTATTTATGCACCAAGGGAGCAAAGTGAGTAATTTAATCCTGAGTGTGGAAACAACCACACGAAGGATTAAATGCACTTTGCTCCAGCAGTGCATATTAAATTTTTTGCACTTCCAATTAATTATTTGAACAAACGTTTTCAATTTTGAGACAATGGATATTTTGAATGCAAATAACTACTGAGCCCTGAGCCAGACATAAAACTGTCACCTTATTAAAAAAAATAATTGAACAAGTTGTACCTCCTTTATTTGGTCTAACAAATTGTATTGATTGTAATGTTAGAGTAAACGTACATATTTATATTTAGTAATTTGTAAATGTACATATCTATTAATAAATTTGTGTTGTTTTCTCCAGTCTTGTATAATTTTGAAGCACATCGGAAACCTAAAATCAATTGATCGGTTAATTTATGATAAATTAAATATTATTAAAAATTTAAGTACCTATACCATGATTCGATACGGATCAGTCTGCATGAACTTCCGAGTGATGATGAAACATTCTATCGTTTATCTTCTAGAAACTTAAACAACTAACAAAAATCTTTTGAATTGTATAAATATAAGCATTTAGCATACTACATTAGATAAAACCATTAGATATCTTAATAAATAATACAAGACAATTTAGAGGTTAGAATTTCTTGTCAATAAAATTTTTTGAATTTAAGACAAAAAACTATAATAAATTCCTTTCCCAAATAAAAAAACCCTAAAAATTATTGTAGTAATATTAGAAATATACTTACGTATTAAATTATCAAATATAATTCAGAATTCAGAAACAATTATTTTTAAAAACTTGCGCGCCATCTGTGTTTGTAATATCTAACTACGAAATATTTTTAATACCAAGGGATTAAATGAACCGTTATGGGACTTTTAATCCCTAGAGATTAAATGAATACTTGGTAGTAAATGTGTTACTTTTACTTCTGCCATTAAGAGAGTAAAATGGCTCATTATTGTTTGGAAGTGCAAAAAATTATTTTTTTACGCCATTTAACAATTTAAAGGTACCAAATTTCATTAATGTAGCAGTAATGGTTTGGAAAATATAAATTATTTTCTAAAATCACATTTTTTAGATTTTTGGCCATAATTTTGCAGTAAGTTTAAATATCTTAAATTTTCTTTCAGATTTTGTAAGGCCATAAAAATGCCCAACTTTTCTTTTATTTAACCGACCTCGTATCTCTTTTACTTTAAAAGATACCAATGGTGAGCATCGAAATAATCACCACCCTGTATACAGTTAAAAAAAGTAGGTACTAAAGATTCTATAAATTTGCAGAAAAGTTTCTTCAGTATTTTTTAACTGAATATGATGTACTTACTAATAAGAAACTTCCCCTGAAAAAAATATCAAAGTGGGTCTAGCGGAATTTGGAAAAAGGCGATTCATGTGCATTCATTTAAAAACATAATCTGAAACGTTTAATTTTAGTACCAGAAATGAAACTGTTATGTATCAATATTAAGTTTCTTTTACGTTTCTGATATACAGGGTGTTTCGTAAGTAGCGTATAAATTTGAAACCCCATGTAGGCAATACTTTTTTAAGAAGAAAAGTTAATATGAACACGTCCAATATTCATTCATAAAAAAGTTATAAGAATTTGAAAAAAAAAATTAAATCAATTTATTACTAAAAAAATATAATTTAGCATGCTTTGAAAATTACATAATTAATTTAAATTTTGTTCGAATACACCTCCTCTTGATGTTATGCAGGCACGGCATCGAGGTAACATCTCTTTGTTAACATTGAAATTAAAATTATTTTGCACTTCAGCAACCGCATTGTTTACCCTCTCAAGTAATTGTGCTTGAGTATTTATTTATCTCAATCGTGTACATATTTGTTTTGAGAGTACCCCAAAGATAAAAATCTAACGAATTTAAGTCTGGAGATCGCGGTGGCCACGATATTGGTCCTCCAAAACCGATCCAATTATTATTGAAATTATCATTCAACCAACTAGTCACATTTCTTCCCCTATGAGTTGGCGTTCCATCGTGTTGATACCAAACCTGATTTAAGACATTTAAGGCTACGTTGTCAACAATATCTTGTACATTCAGTCTATTAGGCAGTATTTGCATTGATTTTAATTGATTATTAAAAATCCCTGCCCAGACGTTTATTGAGAATTTTTACTGAAATCCTCTTCTTTTTATTACCTTGGGATTTTCCAATGACCACGCATGTTCATTCTGGTAATTTGGTGTAATACACTACACGCCAAATTGACTTTCAACTGTCCAAATAATTTTTGAGCAAAAGTTTGTATCTGCTGCCATTTTTTCCAACAACCATTGACAAAAGTTAAACGTCTGATCTCCCCCCTTATTCACTAACTCTTAAAGCAAGTAAACGACTCGTTACTGAACGATAATCGTTATTTTAAAGGTTTCGCTATTCTCTAAAAAAATGTTCTCGTTTATGAACGATACAATCGTTCAACTATTATCGTTCATCTATCGTTATTCAACGTCAGACTGAAAGTTATCGTTTGCTAACGTTTTGAAAATTTAAATCGATTTTTTTCTATAAACAAATATAAATATAACACAATTATGGAATATGCACTTCTTTTATTAGCAGAAGAAGTACAAAGAATGTAATAATATCTAAAAAAAAAAACACTTTTACTATAAATAGGTAGTAACTAAAGATTAAGTTTATTTCTTTTTTGTGGCTTTACCTTAAATTAAAAAAATTTAATATTTTCTTTAGAGAAGAATCTAGAAATTTGAAAAGGCAAATGAGGGATAATTCAAATCCTTTTGAATTACCAGAGAATATTTTTCGTCAACTGTATAAACGACTCCCCAGATATCTGTGTTTTCAATTATTTAATGAGATTTGCCTTTTCAAATTTCTAGATTCTTCTCTAAAGAAAATATTAAATTTTTTTAATTTAAGGTAAAGCCACAAAAAAAGAAATAAACTTAATCTTTAATTACTACCTATTTATAGTAAAAGTATTTTTTTAGATATTATTACCTTCTTTGTACTTCTTCTGCTAATAAAAGAAGTGCATATTCCATTATTGTGTTATATTTAAGTATATTTGTTTATAGAAAAAAATCGATTTAAATTTTCAAAACGCTAGCAAACGATAACTTCCAGTCTGACGTTAAATAACGATAGATGAACGATAATAGTTGAACCATTGTATCGTTCATAAACGAGAAAAAAAATTAGAGAATAGCGAAACCTTTAAAATAACGATTATCGTTCAGTAACGAGTCGTTCACTTGTCGTTAAGAGTTAGTGAATAAGGGGGAAAGGCGTCTATCACTGCTTCTTCTTCTTCAAATGTATGTTTTTCAGGGGCACCAATTTTTGGTGCACAATGTATGTTTCCGGTGTCCCTTAATTTTTGAAAGGTCTTGGAGAAAACATGGTAAGATTAGGTGACGTCTATTGGGAAACCTGCGTTGATATCTCTACTTGCTTGCAAGCTATTACCATTACAAAATCCATAAATAAAAATTATATCAGCAAATTCAGAATTACTAAACATTTTGTAGTTTTTGTTATTTGTTTCAAACTTAAATACGATAAATGTTTAAGAGGGTTGGGAGTCTTAGTAGAACTGCGCTCCGATAGTAAACGTAAATGTTGAGCTTCTTCTTGAATTAGGGAAATAAATCTTGACCCAAAGTACATCCCACATAATTAGGCTGAAAGTACCAATAAAAATCTTCATTTCTGTTATATTTTAAAATTTGTATCACCTAGACTACAAAGGTATTAGCTGCTTTTACAGTTAAAATGCGCGTTCAAAATTTACGAAATATGCCTTGAAATTATTTCAAACTACAACCATATTTTGTAAATAACATTAAGTTTTATAATTGCATAGTTTAAATAACATCCATGGCTAGACTTCTATACGACGACTTTTTCAAAAATTAAATTATTAAGTAAAAAAAAGTTTTAAATTTTTACGTTTACGATTTTTTTGGGCCGATTTGGATATAAAATATTAAAAAAATGTCGCATACAAGTCTTAAGTAGAGGTTCTACTTTCATATGATATTCTTATTTTGTATTTAGCTCAATACATATTCGGGTAGATTGATATATAAAAACAGGGAAAAACCCATATAATTTTGTAGACTCCATATCCTCTTAAGGGCCGGTTTATTAATCTGTCCACTAAAGTGTCAGTTAGTTACTTGTTCATTAAAGTTACAGGTCTCTGCAGGTCTCCTGTAAAAAAATTGGGTATATTCATTTAGTCTAAGCGGCGGCGACACTAAGTCTAGTGTGATAAAACTTTTCAAGGTCGTACATACATTTCGTTAGGTCATTGAGGGGGGAACACAAAATGGCACTGCTGCCACGTGTAGACCGAACGCCACTATAAAAATTTTTTTTTCAAAATTTTTATTTTTTTCTAATGTCTAGTATCATAAAACTTCAGGATTCTGATTTCTCCTCGCGACAGGGGTGGGTTAGGGCTATAAAAAAATGCGGTGCTGCTAGTCTCCGAGAGAACGCTTATCAGTGGCAGCAGGAAAATAAGAGATCCCACAAATTCGATTTTCAAAAATTGGCAACCACTTTTACTGACGTCTCGTAAAAGTGGTTGCTTATTACTGACGTATCGTAAAAGTGGTTGCTTATTACTGACGTATCGTAAAAGTGGTTGCTTATTTTTGAAAATGATTCCCACTTTCTGGTTGCTGCCTCGGTTCCTGTCAGGTTTGGGGGCATTTTTTTATGACCTTAACCCTCCCTGTCGCGAGGAACGAGGAATAATCAGAATACTGAAATTTTATGACTAGATATTAAAAAAAATAAAAATTTTGAATTTTTTTTTATAGTGACGTTCGGTCTACACGTGGCAGGAACTGAGGCAGCAAACCGAAAGTGGGAATCATTTTCAAAAATAAGCAATCACTTTTACGATACGACAGTAATAAGCAACTACTTTTACGATACGTCAGTAATAAGCAACCACTTTTACGTGACGTCAGTAAAAGTGGTTGCCAATTTTTGAAAATCGAATTTGTGGGATCTCTTATTTTCCTGCTGCCACTGATAAGCGTTCTCTCGGAGACTGGCAGCACCGCATTTTTTTATAGCCCTAACCCTCCCCTGTCGCGAGGAGAAATCAGAATACTGAAGTTTTATGATACTAGACATTAGAAAAAAATAAAAATTTTGAAAAAAAATTTTTTATAGTGGCGTTCGGTCTACACGTGCCATTTTGTGTTCCCCCCTCAATGACCTAACGAATTATATATACGACCTTGAAAAGTTTTATCACACTAGACCTAGTGTCGCCGCCGCTTCTACTAATTCTATTTTATCTGTCAGGTAAACTACTGAACATTTAGCGACGAGACATGGCAACAATGTTTTTGGGGCTTTTGGCGTTTTTGCAGTTCTATTTTGTTCTATTTTTATAAATTTTATTGCATTTATGACGTATGACGAAAAAATAAATTCTTTCTATAAAATATGTTGGCGAATGTACTAAGTGATTAGAGATTAATTTTTTTTATAATTTCTTTTTTTGATATACAAAAGTCTTGTGTCTTCTTATCTCTGCTGGAGCAAACCAAACAAAAAGAGTATATCGTATATCTTAAATATTGGGCACCTTTGCTATAATGATTTGAGCGTTCGATTTCCGTTTTTTTTTGTAATACTAAAAACTCTCATAATAAAAATTATTAGGAGTCTGAACGTTCCCGAAGTTTTGCAGACTTTTTAAAGATTATAAAAAACTAATAAAATTTTGCACGCTTACTTCGGGGAATCAAAAATTTGTAATGCTAAAAATTAAATATGATGGATTAAAAAAAAAAAAATCGCGAAGGAAAGCCTAAAAAATTTAAAACCGGTGGTGGTGCAGCAATTCCAGTAAGTATACCCTGGAAGGAAAACTCCAAATCGCCTCAATAATTTAAATTATCCCATCATTGAAACCAAGACATCGAGGATTATATACATGGCATCAATAATAATATCTATTTTAATTTATAAAATTAAAAAACAAAGAGAATACTTTAAGAAAATCGCTATTTTCTTTGAAGAAAAATTTGAATTTTGAATTCTCATTATCTTACTGGCTGGGAGGTCAAACAGATCAGTAAATTAAAGTATCCAGTAACCTAACTGAAAGGTTGCTATTACTGACAGGTGAATATACACTTACAGATGACAATCCTGTCAGTAACGCCAATGAACACTTTACTGAAAGGTGAATAAACCGGCCCTAAATCTTTAAATTAAAAAAAGACGATTTTCAAAGCATGCAAAATTATATTTTTTTAGTAATAAATTGATTTAATTTATTTTTCTTCAAATGCTTATAACTTTTTTATGAATGAATATTGGACCTGTTCATATGAACTTTTCTTCTTAAAAAAGTATTTCCTACATAGGGTTTCAATTTTATACGCTACTTACGAAACACCCTGTATACGATATGTTACGTTACCATGGTTCCACAAAGAAGGCGGACATTTGTCGGTTTCAAAAACGTTTCCACAGGGTATCTGAATAAGTAGTATTCTTGATAAATTGAGACGTTTATGAAGCCCAGCCGAAACTTAGCAATGTTGGCTGGGTAGTTGCAAGTACAGTTGCCTATATTAAATTAACAAAAGTAGCATGTTATGAGCATAATTAGCGTTGAATTATAAAATGAATAATTAAACATGGTTTATTAAAAAAACAATTTATGGCTTGTTTATGGAGTATTCAATGCAAAGTTTTCATTATTTTTAAAAGAAAACACTGCTCCTAAGTATTTTTGATCAATTAAATTCGATCGCTTTTAATTCGAAAAAAATAAGGAATAGCCCGCTTGAAGGATTTGTTGGATTATTATTATTATACATTTTAAAAATATTTTTTGATGTTGTCACTCTTTTGAAGAGTCCCTTGATGCGGTGTGCGGGTTGCTCAATCCTCGATCTCGCTCTCAATTCTTGCTCACGCTAACCGCTTACGCTACTGTCAGATACGCGGACGGCGGACGCGGCCATGTTTACTATACGGAAAGTGGACTGTGCATGCATTACTTGGTTTTAATGTAAAAAACTACCCTTGTGCTTAAAAATCGGCCGTAGTTAAAAGCGGCAAGAAACATGGAATCCACTGACAGAGGTGCGTAACATTTTTATGTTATATTTCCACCAAAATATCACAAGATTGACATACATCCAAAGGGCA
This sequence comes from Stenus bimaculatus, assembly GCA_963971135.1. Classification (NCBI taxonomy): domain Eukaryota; kingdom Metazoa; phylum Arthropoda; class Insecta; order Coleoptera; family Staphylinidae; genus Stenus; species Stenus bimaculatus. The sequence goes on along the minus strand of OZ020183.1, from coordinate 35,232,983 downwards.
ATGGCAAAGTCAGGGTCGAGAGATTTGGTTCACTGACCGCATTTCTCAACAAACGATTAAAAATTCTATTTTAATTATTATTTAATTTATCTACAGTACGATATGTCATTTCGGAGCTTTTTTTAAATCAAAGTGTTATAATCTTAAAACAAAATTTGCAATTTTTTTTAAATAAATTTGTTGGTGGTTTTACTTCATTTTTTTAATACAATTAGAGAATGTTAAAAAACGAACAAATTAAACCACCTTATAAATTTCTTTGCGATTTACTTAGGGCTCAACTTATTATTTGTTGCGGTACTACTTATAGATTTTCATGATGCAGGTTACTGTATGTCTGTGGTCTGTGATAAGTAGGTTACCTCTAACCGCAGACAGGTGTCACTGGCACCTGCATTTTACATTATAAATGATTATTTATTTATTACCCGAATAAATCAAGGCTATAAACGATAAATTAAGATTTGAATTAAATTAAAAAAAAAAAGGATAATAAAATACATATTATATGGGTCGTACCAATTTTTAATGAAAAATTCAATACAATTTTGAAATTTTAAAAGTCCTGTCAAAAACGAAGTATAGGTAGTTCATCAGAAATTTTTTGAGAATGATAAATAAATAAAAAAAAAATCGGAATAAAAGTAGGACACATAATAATACTATAACCTTTTTTATGCTGCAAATAAATGAGATATATACATATACAGGGTGTCCCATTTGACGTTGGACTATACAGTGCGGACATAAAGTAAATCCCACTCCTGCTAACTTTTGAACGGTTATGTTTTTGATTCTGAAAATTTGTCTACTGAGTAATCTTATTGCGAACTTTTTAATAAAGGTATTTTTGATTTTGTGGAACTTCCGGTTATACCAAAAGTGGATGGCAACTTTCTTATTTTAAATGAAACACCCAGTATATTTTTGCATTTACGTGTTCTCCATAAAAATACCATTAAATTGACCTAGCGTACTGTGGTCTACTATTAATACTTTCGGAATTTCGCCCATTTGAAAATCGCATTTTTATGCAACTTCATTTACACCAGAAGTTGGACCCAAGTGCACCAACTTCCTTATTTTAAATGTTTTTTTTTCAAATAAGTTAATAACATTAAATTTAAACAAAATTTTTATCCAAGAGATTTCCTGTAGATTTTATTACTGTCAAGAAATGGAAGGTGGTTATGTTAATCAGCAAAATTAACGAACTTACTATTAAACATAATTTTGTTTAAATTTAATATTATTAACTTAATTGCAAAATTTCACATTTAAAATAACGTTGTTGGGGCAGTTGGGTCCAACTTCCGGTGTAAATGAAGTTGCATAAAAATATTATACGATTTTCAAATGGGCATAATTCCGAAAGTATTAATCGTAGAGCAAACTACGCCAGGTCAATTTAATGGTATTTTTATGGAGAACACGAAAATGCAAAAATATTCTGGGTGTTCCATTTAAAATAAGAAAATTACCACCCACTTCCGGTATAACCGGAAGTTCCACAAAATCAAAAACACCTTTATTAGAAAGTTCGCAATTAGATTCCTAGGTAGACAAATTTTCAGAATCAAAAACATAACCGTTGAAAAGTTAGCAGGGGGGGATTTACTTTATGTCCGCACGGTATGGGTATCTGTTATTCTTGGAGATAGAAAGTCGGTTAATAGGCAGATTCTGGTCAAAGTTAAAGGGCTTTAATTAGAAACATTTAAGGTAACCACGGAAATCGTCCATTACAACCCATATAACAAATTTAAATTTAAAGGCCTTTAAATTTAAATGATTTGACCAGAATCAGGGTATAAATGGACTAAGTAGTAGAGATTTTTTCGAATATTAATAATTCATTTACAAAAAAATTTGAATATCGCATCGTTCCAACGCTATCTTGAAAAAACAAGAAAATGCGATTTTTAAAATATGGCTATAACTTCTTCATAATACATACAATTTTTTGTGTAGAATGCAGTAAAACAAGAGAATTTTTTTTTTCGCTGACGGATTCACCGGAAATGAACCAAACTTATTTTTTTCTTATGGCAGCCATATTGGACTTACACACATTCGGAATTAGTGTATTTTTCTGAGTAATTTGATACATCATATGTAATATTTTAAGAAAAATAGAAATAATTTTATTTTACTAACCAAAAATGGCCTTGAATAGATGTAAACTGTCAATACATATGTGTTAAGATTTATTTTACATTTAATATTTTAAATAGTTACATTTATGTCATTGACAATTTACATCTCTTAAAGTCGAATGTTTGTAAAATCAAATAATTTTATTTTTTTTAAATATGACATATGGTATACCAAAATACTGATTCCGAATATGTGTAAATCCAATATGGCTGCCATAAGAAAAAAATAAGTTTGGTTCATTTCCGGTCAATCCGTTAGCGAAAAAAAAATATTCATTTGTTTTACTGCATTGTACACAAAAAATTGTCTGTATTATGTCAAAAAACTTTTTTGACACCACAGAAAATAAAGAAGTTATAGGTTATAGTCATATTTTAAAAATCGCATTTTCTTGATTTTTCAAGATAGCGTTGGAACGATGCGATATTCAAATTTTTTGTAAATGAATTATTAATATTCGAAAAAATCTCTACTACTTTGTCCATTTAACCGACTTTCTATCTCCAATAATAACAAAGATACCCATACAGTCCAACGTCAAATGGGGCACCCTGTATACAGGATGGTCACTCTTACGGTGCACACTATTGGGATCTTGTGAACCTAAAGAGTTACAAAGTTGCTTAAATTAGAAAAAAGTTGCCCATTTTCAAACTCCTTTAGAATCTATTTAGAAATCCGAGATATCTTGCTCTAGTCCTGAAATATCTGGGAAAATCTGAAATTTCACATTTTCGTTTTCCTTCCATATTTTTGTAATCGCTTAACTTTTTCGATTGGCAGTTTTACATAATTTGACATTCTCTGTCGATTGGCATTGAGAAGAAAATTTTAGGTTAACTAGATTTCATTTATTTTAAATCAACTTTTGATTTTCTAATGGGCGCGATATTTGATTTTTATACCATTGGATAGAGAAAAAAAAATACAATTTAAATGATGTAACACACATTGTTCTTTTAATTTAATTTAAAAAAAAGTTGAAAAAAATATTAAATTTTTATTTACAAAATCAAGTTGGCATAAAATAAGAAAAGAATAATTTTATTATTTTATTTAAATTTATGCCAATGATGATAAAATAATGATTAAAAAATAAATTCCTGAGTTATCCTCTGCTTTGTAACAAAATATTTCTATTTGTTCACTAAGCGCTGCAAAAAATTAAAATGAGCCTTTCGCCTTTCCCCGATTTTTTAATTTTAGTTTTATTATAAAGATCAAGTTAGAACTGAACACTTATATTGAGGTTTTTTAAAATCTTGTTTATAAAAGTAAAAAAATTAAATTTTAATTTCTCTGACGTGACAACTTCTCTTTTTACATCTGACAACGCTGCAGGTTGTCTATAGTATTGTTATTCTGTGGTAGGTTTCGTCGGCTCCGTCGGTTTTTAACGATTACGAATCTAGTTTTTATTGTGTTATAAATGACATCGGAAATAAGCTTCAGTGCCGATCATGAATGTTCGTAAAATAATACAACGCTGCCAGGCAAAATAGAAGTTGTGACGTCACGAATCCAAAATTTTAAAAAATCTATTGATCCATTATAAAAATAATCATCCTATGTAATTATTTCCTAAAGGGCTATCCGTGACGAAATAGTTATTTATGCACCTAGGTAGTAAAGTGACTGATTTTAATCCCGACGATGTTTTGTTTCCCGAGGCAAAGCCGAGGGAAACAATCAGAGGAGGGATTAAATTCACTTTACTACCTCGGTGCATATAGAATTTTTTGCACTTTTTTAATAGGTAAAAGTTTCCACAATAATTTAATTATATGGCTATCGCTGTGACTAGTATCAGTTGTCATCGGACGGCGACGGGTATTTTTATTCGCCCGTCGTAATGATCTATACAGCAACTTTCATAAAATATAGATAATTGTAGATTAATATTATAATTATTGTAATTGATTTTATAAATTTAAAAAAATAATAATTAACTTCACAATAAATAAAGTAGGTAAGTTTTGATGCAGGAATAAAGTTTACCAAGTTTAAAAGATTTTGAAACATTTACAGATCTAACTAATTGATTGAATCGATTCTGTGTACACTTAAAACACCTTTAAATTTAAAATTTAGTATCAATCTATAAAATAATAAACTGTACATAATACAATCCCCGACCCCAAGTTCCGTTCCAAACCAAACCAAATAAATTTATTAGAGGTTAGAGGTTAGAATTCACTCAATATATTGGTGGTGTTTAGACTAGACTGAAGTTTGCAACGATTGTGATTTCGCGGCAAATTCTGACAAATTACAAGATTATGACTAATTTTAATTTTTAATGACAAGTTACGTGAGCGGGAGTAAAGTGATGACAAATGACGTGGGAGGGAGTAAAGTAATGACAAGACAGGGAGTAAAGTAAAATTTGACAAGAGACAGAAAATGTGACGTTTTAGTCTCTATCAATAAGGACTAAACTAGCTCATTATATATAGAAAGTGCAAAAAAATTATTAAAATTCGTTTTACCTGGTAAAGCCCCATTGGATGCTTCAATAAGATCACAATTTTTAGGATCAATATATTTATGTACTTCAAGTTGAATTAAAAAGTCACAAGAAATTCATTTAACTCAATTCCAGAATTTTTGTTAAAATTCAAATTTTGAAATAGAAGATTCGGTCAGTACAAATTTATTTATTTGCCGAATGGGCCTTTCCCAGGTGAAACGGAGTTTAATATGGTTTTTGCACGACCACTCCTAAAGTTGTCACTTTACAAATTCTAATCAATGCGAAAAGTTGATTTTTATAGTGTTTACCTGTCATAGAACTGTCATTGTGCTATGTTGGTAATATATGCATGTATATAATCATCATGACTGCCAAGTGTAAATAACCAACACAAAAAATGCTACTTTCGTTCATTCATTAATTTTTAGCTACTCGCTACTGCTCTTAAATTATCCTAACCAGTAACCAGGCAACACTGTTACCCTCTTCATTTTTATCAATATTCTGCACCAAATAAACAATAAACAAACAATAAATATTGTTAATTATTTAAGATTACTTTTACATTAAATTATGAAATTTGTTTTTGTTTAAAGTTGCGATCGTGCAAAAATTTTTGTATGTACCTCGTGTAAAATGAAGTTTTATGTCATTCGGTCGGGTTTTATCGACCTCATGCCATAAAACTTCATTTTACACTCTCGTTACATAAATAACTATTTCGTCACGGATAACCCCTTAGGAAATAATTACATAGGCTAATTATTTTTTTAATTGGATCAATATATTTTTTTAATTTTAAATTTTGGATTCGTGACGTCACAACTTGTATTTTGCCCGGCATCATTGTAATATTTTACGAACATTCACGATCGGCAGCGAAGCTTATTTCCGACTGCAGCCGACGAAACCAACCACAGAATAACAATACTATAGACAACCTCTGCAGCATTGTCAGATGGAAAAAGAAATGTTTTTGACGTCAGAGAAATTAAAATTAAAATTTTTTCCTTTTATAAAAAGATATCAAAAAACTGATTGAATATAAGTGTTCATTTAGGCTTGATCTTTATAATAAAACTTTTTTTATTAAAATAAAGCATATTACATTACATTACATAGCTTTATGGTATCTAGTCTAATTAGACTAATGAGCAATTTTATTTTAACATAACTTATTAAATGAAAAATTTGAACTAAGAGTTCACCCATCGGCTTTTCTTAGTTTATCATAGTTTGAATTAATACGCTATTTTATTGCGCACTTACACTTGCACCGACTCTGTTTTTTACTAGTAATTACACTAATTCAAATGGTTTTGTTCGCTTCAGTCTTCTTACTAGATTTCTGTTGTCGAGGAGTTGGATGACTTCAATATTTTCATGTTTGTGTAGTCTGTCTTCATGTTTCTGGGCGAACCTCTGGACTTCATTGACTACAGCCTCTCCGTGTAGATCTCTGTGAAGATCGTTATTTCTGATGTACCATGAAGCATCAACGATGTTTCTTAGTACTTTATTTTGGAACCTTTGTATTATATCCATGTTAGTTGGTTTTGTGCAGCCCCATAACTGAATTCCGTACGTCCAAACTGGTTTTAGAATTTGTTTATAAACCAAAAGTTTATTATGAATGGATAAAGAAGAATTTCTTCCTATTAGCCCATACATTTTACTATATGAGTCCTAATTCTTGTCGTTTCTTTTTGACTTGAGCTTTCCAACGAAGTTTTGTATCCAACGTCATACCAAGGTATTTAGCTGTGTTTGCATAGGGCACTATGTGATTATTTATATTTACTGGAATATTTTGGATTCGTTTATTGGTGAAATTTATATGAACTGATTTATCTTTGTTTAGGGCAATTCTCCACTTTTTCGTCCATTGTTCAATTTGGTTTATGGCCGACTGTTGCTTCCTCATTGGTTTCTCCAACCGATAGTATAGCAGTATCATCTGCGAAAGTTGCTAATATATTATTTTCTTGCTGTAGGAGATCAGATGTGTATAATAAATATAGAACTGGTCCTAGTACACTCCCTTGTGGTACCACTGCCTTTATTTCCATCAATTTCGAGTAGACGTCTTCTTGGTTAATTCTGAAGAATCTTTCGGTTAGGTAGGATTCCAGTAGTTTTGAGAATTGTTTTGGAAGAGTAGATCTTAACTTATAACTCATGCCAGACCTTGTCAAAGGCCTTTGCCACATCTAGGAAGACCGCAGAGCAGATTTTTTCTCTTCAATCGCTTTTTCGATTACGTTCGTTATTCTATGGACTTGATCAATCGTCGAAAGTTTATTCCTAAACCCGAATTGATGATTGGGGATTAAGTTTTTGTTTTCTATCATGAGTTTAAGCCTTTTAAGTAGTAATTTTTCAAAGAGTTTTGACAGACTTGGCAAAAGCGATATTGGTCGGTAGGATGTCTTCTCATGGGGTAGCTTTCCAGGCTATGGTATCATTATAACTTCCGCGATTTTCCATAAGCTGGGTACGTATTTTAATCTGAATGCAGCATTTACTAGGTTAGTTATTTTAACAATGGATTTTCTAGGCAGCTGGTGCAGAATTTCTCCGGTTATTAAGTCAAATCCTGGTGCCTTTTTACGGTTTATGTTATTCTTAATTTCTTTTTTGACTTCTTTGGGGGTTACAAAATTAATTTCTTGAGTTTCTTTGCAAACATAATTTTCATTTAGTTTAGTTTCTTCTTGCGTCTCGGTTGTTTGGAAAATATCTTGTAAGAATTCGGCAAATATTTGATAATAAAACTAGAATTAAAAAATCGGGGAAAGGCCCATTGATACGTTGAAACTGAGATGTACGTACAAGTTGTACAATCAAGTCCAAAAATAAGGGATACTGAATCTCGTTTCCAATAGCAGGTGTCGTCGGGAACGAGATCTGAATACTTTTTAGTGACTTAGTTTAAGAATGCATTCATAATTGTCAAAACAGGACCGTTTGTCATATTCTGAAGAAAATTATTTATCCAATGAGGTAATTTTCATGAAAATATGACACGCCAAATAGGACACGCCAATATTTTCAAGAAAAATAGAAAACACAAAGATAGTTTTTATTTTCTGTATATTTTCAAATAACATTAATATGAAATAAGTCATAGAAGGTTTTCAAATTTCCTGATAATTATGAAGCTGATTAAAAATTAAAACCCTTCCGAACATTTTACAACAATTCCTGTAGCCCGATCCTGATTTTTGTCCCCCAATATTGGCGTTTTCGAAAATTTCAAAAGTCCATCTCCGAATATTAGGTAATTTTAAATCTTTTCGAACTTATTTCTTATTATTATTCGAATTTTACATTTTTTTATACTTATTCCTTATTAGTATTATTGAAAATGTAGGTACAGATATAAAAAGCTATTTTTTGTGTTTATTTGCTTTTAATTTGTAATGTTATATTTTATTTATAATAGCTTTTTACAGGCATTTCGAGTTCCTCTTGTATTGTATCAAATTTATTCATCCTTACATATACAGGGTGGGCCATTTAACTTGAGACAAGCGAATATCTAACAAACTAAAAAGCTTAGAAAGAATGGTTTTCAAAAAAAAATGTTTCAAATAAAAATGGTTAGGTTTAATAGACAGATTCTGGTCAAAATTAAGATGGGGAAATTGTGAGAAAGAGAGAGAAGTATAGCAACCATGTGTTATTTTATATTTTTTGCATAGTAACCATTAACAAAACAAAATAAAATTTACATGATCCCCTTCCTTATAAATAACTCTTTGGGTTCCAGCATATATTTTTTAAATATGTGGCCCTGGAAGAGAGTAGAAGTGGAACTAGCAAATTTTTTTCCACATTTAATCGTATTTCCACTTCTACGCTTTCCCAGAATTTTATTTAGAAGAAAAATTAGGTAAAACTTCAGTACTACTTATAATTATAAGGGTCAGATAGTTTTTATTTATTATTTTTTATGATTTCTATGTAAAAATATTAAAATAACAAACGGTTGCTGTGTTTCCCTCTCTTTTTCACAATTCCCCAGTCTTAAGGGCCTTTAATGCACATATGGTAACCATGGAAATTGTCCAATACAACCCATATAACAAATTTAAATGTAAAGGCTTTTAAACTTAAATGATTTGACCAGAATCTGGGTATAAATGGGGGAAAATAAAGAACAGACTAATTTTTTCGTGAAGCGTCAAGATTTTTTTTTTAATTTTTGAAATTTAAAACGTGTTATATAAAAAAATGATTTATATACAACTTATTTGTTTTTTTGAGTAAACTGCAAAAAAATATAGGTTTTCATTTAAAAAAACTCGGTTTACATTGAAATCAACACAAAAATTACTCTTAACCAAGAAATAACTAGCACCATCGTTTTTCCCCCTTTAAAATAAACAACTTTTATTTGAAAGTTTTTTCTCCAAACCTTTTAGTTTTTCAATTATTCGCTTGGTTCAAGTTAAATGGTCCACCCTGTATACATAAATAATTTTAGTATAAATTTATTTTACACCTACGGGGTGGAATTTTAAATTCAAACATTTTTTGCTTCTACCCAAACACAATTAATATCATAAATTAACTTCTGACTCACATCAACTAAATCATCGATGATAATTACCTTTTGGGTCTAATTGTCTGCCGGGCTTACCATTTATGTAGGGTTGGTTGTGGGCGGTGCGAAATTATGCAAAAATTAAAACCAAAATAGTGCTATAAATTTATTTTAGATGACGTTTTATGTAAAGTCATAATTAGGATAGGCCAAGAATAGGGATGTTGTTATATTATGATGATTATAAAAAACGAATAAAATATGAGAATGCTGTGAGTATATACATATACGAATAACAAGGCTCAAATTATTAAATTTTGGATTTTTATGAATTTTAGGAAAGTTTTGATACTACTAAAATTTTTTATAAGGATGTGACAATTGTAGAAATTATTTTTTCTATTTATAAGCGGTGCTTTACTGAGTAGTAAAATTTATTTTTTCAAAGTTGGTAGTACGAAAATGTCAATCAAAAATGACTACTCAAATGCGTAATAAATCTTTAAAGACTGTTTCTGAATCTCAGAACATAACTTAAATTGAACTATTTCTTTGAATTATGAATGTTTTAAGTTACTTTGGATTGATTTTGCATACCTAGACTAGCTTAAACGTCAGTGATGACAAACGTGTTACCAACTAATGCAAAATTTCGTAACATTTAACATTTTAGTTTTAATTTAAAATTGATACAAAAAGTGCAAAGGGGAAAAAATCTTATAAAGAACTGGTTTCATAGGGCTTTTCTCTAAATCGTCGACTAAAATGCTCCCCGCTACGCGGTTCGCGTTTTCAACTTTGCTTAGATAAAACAAACCCGTCTTATGAAACTCGTTCTTTAATATACCTACTATTTTAAGTTGTAGTTGACACTTTGCACCTTGACGAAATCCTGGTTTGGTGTTATTTTCGGTAAAATTGGAAGTTGAAAAACTTTTTAGTGCATAAATTGTGTTTTTTCTATTAATGCACCCGGTTTTCTTAAAAATAAAAAATAAAGTAAACTGGTAAAATGTAGAAAAATAAAAAGCTAATACAGAGTTGTGCATAAAAAACGGCTAACGAAGTAGCTTTGCTATTTTTTAACTGTACCATGTAGTGTTAGATGCCTTTTTTATCTTTTTAAAATGTTAGCTGTAATCAAGTTCATCTAATGATGCAACATTATTGCGAAATGCATAAGGACAATTACAGTTTTTTTAATAATGAAAGTAACAACTTTCTTTTGAATTGTTTTGGCTATATGTGAAGACTAATCAACTATTAAAAGTATTTATTTTTTTCAAAAACATCTGAAAAACGATAGGTAACTTTTGTTTTTCAAATGGCAACATGGTTACAAAAGATTAATTTCATGACTAATCTCAATCAATAATATAAACACCTACAGTTTTGTAATTTTTTTTTAATTTTCCTTGATTTTTTTAAGTATTATAATAATATTAATAATAATAATATTATAATAATATTTTTAATAAACCAAGTTAATAAATAAGTAAAAACATCCAACAAAATACAGAAAATATAAAAGTAGGATTAAAAAACATAAAAAAAACTTCTATTATGGACTCGAATTATTCCGGAAATCATTTTTTTGTACTCTTGTTGCCATTTAAAATACAAAAATTGGCTGTAGTTTTTCGGATTTTTTTTGTAAAAATAAAAATCTTTTAATACTAGTTTATCGTATCTTTTGAACCATTTAATTTGATACATTATCCCATTCCTTCGTTGGCCGTTTTTTGTTCACACCCTGAGTCATAACTAGTAATTTTATAAAATATACACCCCCCCCCCCCCGCAAATTGATTCGACACAAAAACCTTATCTGTGAAATAATTTGAAACAAACGGTCGAAATATAAAACAGAAAAAAAATCTTACGATTTTGGAGACAAAATCGTGAACAAAAATAACAATGCAAAGGTCTACCCCAATCAAAACACAGACATTGACACTTTTGTCAATGGTTTTGGTTCTTTAACCAAAGAAACGAGGGCGAGCGATAAATGGACGAATTGGCGAAAGAGAGGAAAGACAAAAGATCAAATTGGACGATAACCCGACGCATTCAAAAGGCCGAAAGAAAATAAGCGAATCACAAAACTTATTTCTGTATTTTAGTCACCTTTTTAGGGCTTTAGTTGACTTTTTTATTTTTATAAATATTTTGACAAAATTGTGTACAATCGTGTGTTGTACTATTATTTATTATTGGTATAATTTTCTCCGGCAAATTAAAAGAAAAACTTGAAAAAATCGTCGATTTCTTGAATTATTTTGTATTTTATTCACCTTTTTTGGGACTTTATTTGGAAAAAACTGAATTACTTTTTTATTTTTATAAATATTTTTAAAAAATTTTGTGCAATCGTGTACGGTACTATCATTTATCAGTTGCCGGAAAATTCCAAGGAAAACCTTAAAAATATCGTTGATTTCTTGAATTATTTTATGATTTTAGAGACTTTCACCCACAAATAACTTAAAAACTTTTTTATTTTTATAAAAAAAATTACACAATTTTGTACAAGTTATGTATGGTGAAATGGCGAAAAAATAAAGCTAAATAAACCCAAATCTCAATTAATGTAGAGTCTTTTGTTTTAAAGAGCAAATCATGGATATAGTTATTTAATTTAATCTAGGATTTTTTATAAAATAAATTTTCGGTTTTTTTTATGTCGACATTTTGTAATTTATTTTGTCATATTTCGACATTTTATCATCGTCTTTTGTCAAATTCGGCCTATTGTCCGTGTCGGCCATTTATCGTTTTATCGTTTGGCTTTTTTATTTCGGTCATTTTAGACCTATTTTGTTTCGTCCTTTTTAAAGAGCCAGAACGTAGAAAGACAACTTATAATGTTAAAATATAAAAATAAAAAAAATGTATTAAATGTATATTTTCATGGAAATTTTGTTTTTTATAACACAAATTTTCTTATTATTTATCGCACGATATTGGGGCTCAAAATTCTTAAAAACAAAATATATTCCTTAATTAAGTTTAAAAAGTTGAATGACATCTGTAGTTTTTTTGGGTTTTAAGATTTTAAACTGTGATAAAACACCTTTTTAATTCAAAATGTTTCCTGTATTTGATTAGATAAACAAATAAATTAGTTTTTTAGATTGGTATCCAACAAATTCGTTTTTTTTTTCAAAAAAATATGTAAAATTATGTATAAAATCCTTAAATAGTACGACGTAATAGTTTGAGAACATTTTCAATTTTTTATTTTTAAAAGCCATAGATATTAATAAAATAAATTTTTTATCGGAAAAAAGTTGCACTAAGTCAAGATCGAAGGCATTAAAAATTAAATCAAACCTAAATAAGTAGATACCAGGAAGACTGTAAAATATTTTTAGTAATGACTAATTAAATGATAAATTGATCCCAAGGTGACTGCGTTCTATGCTAGATTTTAATAATATAATTCAGCTCAAGCTAGAAAAAAAAATAATTTGCACTTTGCAATAAAACAACGTTTGTGACCTCAGGCTATTTTTACATGTAAGTGATGTATGGATGGGATTATTGCAAAATATGTAAATTAGTAATTTGTGGGTGTTTTACAAAATTGAACGCATTTTGCAATTTTTTATGAATTTGGTTTCGTTATGTAATAGTCATATTTCGTAATAATTTTGGACAAAATCTAGGTGAGAATAAAATAGATTATGAAGAATCAGTAGAACTTTTATTAATTAGTTTTGTTTTTGGTATTCATGTAAAATTTGAATGGAAAAGCGATTAAAATTTAAAATAATACGTTTATAATAACGAAATACGAAGCCATTTAAAATGTGCATAACATAACCTCGATCATTAGAGTTAATGAAAATCAAACCTTATTAAAGCTAGTGTGCAAAGAGCGATGAAGGTCACTTATTTGTGCGGAAGGTTTCAAACGTGTTGATAGGCGTATTGGCCCGGAAAGGCTTCAAAATTAAACGGTCACTTTCCTACTTTCCAAGGACTCTCATTGTTTTAAAAACAATAATGTGAATGAATTAATAATTCTAACATAAAATATGCACGGGTATTTAAATAAAATCGATATTAAAATTAAAAACGAGCCAAGGTTGTCCCGGCTTGTTCCAAATTCATTAAATCGATATAAAGTGATTGTCGAGAAAATGGCTTTTTTTAATCTAAAATTTTTAAACTTCGAATGTTAATTTTTTTAAAGTTTAAATTTTTGTAGATTTTTTTTTATTTAATTCATTTATTTAGATAATTTTTGTAAGGTAACATCTTGTATAAATGTACAACTATAGGTAATTATGTTTTATATTTGGAAAATTAACTCTCTGAAGTATCTAATATCCCAATTTTACAGATTTCAAACTGCAAAAAACTTATAAGTTATAAGATCACTTTACATCGTGTTCAAGTAAGAGATGAAGATGGCAAAGAATTCTTGAATGATAAAATATTAGCGAATTACTGTAATGAATATTTCAACCAAGTTGGTCAAAATATGGCAAATAAATTTAAAAACATGTCATCCAACATCTCAAAGAACTCCCTGTACTTCTCTCTTTCTGTTCCTTGTAAGCAACAATGAAATTATTAAATACATATCAGAACTGATCCTTGGGGTTAGATGACATACCTACTAAATTAATTAAAAAGAATCGCAATAGTCTTATTACTCCTATAAAACACATATTAATACAATCTATGAAAGTGGAACATTTCCTTCTATACTAAAAACGTCAATAATAGTACCAATACATAATATTTTACTTTTTAAAATTCGACAACCGCAATTCTGGACTGATTTTTCGCAGGCAACCCTATACCACCGTGTTCAGAATAAAATAATCTTTAATTTCATTTAAATTTCATTCAATAAACAGACCGTTGCAAAATGCTAGTACAGATTTACCTGTTTATACCTGGCAACCCGATAGTTGTGACCGGAAAAGAATAGGCAACCTAACGTTTGCATATTCTATGGGCTTCATACTTTCGATTGGTATAGAATTTATCTAATAATCATACCGGTGAAATGTTTAAAAAAATAATTTTTTTAAATTATTAATTAAACATACTCTGGACTGAAATTTGCTAGGCAACCCATATGGATTATATTCATTGACATATTAAATTAAATATAAAATACGTTTAATTAAATAAGCATCTCGGTGAAGGTCGTTGTATATCGGGATCTTAGACTATTAAGCAAAATGTAAAAAAAATTGAAAATTACAGACCCATCAGCATAATAAACAATCTAGCTAAAATTGTAGAAAAAAGCCTGAAATACAGATTAATATCATATTTAGATAAAAACGACTTTATTTCGAACAACCAATATGGCTTTATTGCTGGGCGAAACACAACAGACGCCATGCACCAAGTTGTCACTCGTACAACCAGTGATCTTAACGAAAACAAAAAAGGCTGGTCTAAGGGGTAAGTGTTGGAGATCTTCAAGAATTATCTGAAGGATAGGGAACAGATAGTAAAAGTCGGAGACACAACTAGCGACCCACTAATATTGAAAATCTGTATACCCCAAAGCACTGTCCTTGGCCCTATATTGTTTCTAGTTTACATTAACGGCCTTCTTCAAAATACCAACTCTGATGGATCTGTAATATCTTACGCTGATGATACAGTGGCCATATTTAGCAGTTCATCCTGGGAATTAACTTACAAACTCGCAATAGAGGGCTTCAAAAGAGTAAAAAACTGACTTGACACTAATCTTCTAACTCTAAACATAAGTAACCAAAATTCATAGCGTTTTCTATCACAAATAGAAATAGACCAAACAAAAAATATTAACAATAGATGAAAATACAGAAATTCTTGAAACCAGTCAAATAAAATATCTAGGGATCATAATTGACAAAAACTTAAAATGAAAAATACATGTACAGAAATTAACATGTAATTTAAGAAAAATTATATACAAATTCTAGTTACTGCGGGATATTCTAAATAAAAAACTGTTAATTCAAATTTTCAAACAACTTGTAGAATCCATAATCACTTATGGGATGATAGCCTGGGGGGGGGGGGGGTGCTATAAAACAACGCTTAAACCCTTTATTCTAATCCAAAAATATATCCTAAAGGTTATATACAAATTACCAAAAAGATTTCCAACCTCCCTCCTCTACTCAAAGGAAACTCCGCAAATAAAAACTCTGTACATAATAAATATTTGTATATATTTTCACAAACATAGATATTTTCATAAAAAACATGATCATGAACACAGAACAAGACAAGCTACAAGTAACTCATTAAGCATTCCGAAAAACTACTGTGATTTTAATAAAAAACAATTTAATTACCTTGCTCCAACATATAGATTACCATTAGAACTTAAAAGAAAACTTTAAAATTATTTAAAATTGAATGTAAAGTACATATTATGAACTTAAATATTTAGATAAAATTAACATCTATCCAACACTCGTTTCACTCTTAAATCTTATATACAACATACTGAAATTTTTAATGGATTTTATAACTAATGCTCTAATGTATATGTCGTAGGCTAATTGAAAAATCCGGCTTATTGCAAAGGGCACCGTCATTTTGCAATGCGGCCGGCTGATTGGAAAATTATCGAGCAGTTTCTAATGAGCCTGGTATTTTTTAGGCTTATTGCAATAAGCCCATACATCTTTAGGCTTATTGGAAAATGTGGTTCAGTTGCTCAATCAGACCATTATATCATGCTCAACGAATATTCCAGAAACATTATTAGAAAAAATTTACAGCGACGAAGATTTGGAGATGTTTAAAGAAAGCAGCAAGGAAAATGGAAACGCAGCACCTGAAGATAAAGAAGAAGACAATCATGTTGTTAATTTAGAAGAAGAAATATGTCCCATTTGTTCCCAAAATTTTAATGAAATGTCGTTTCTATCTTGCTCTTCATGTACAATGGAGGTTCACACATGTTGCCAAAGCGATGCCTCAACCTCTGAGAAGAATATTGTCGAATATCAATGTGACCTTTGCCATAGACAACAAAAAATACAATGAAGGTTCACATAACATGTTGCCAAAGCTTTGATGAAGTTAGGCTGTTTGAGCAACCACTTTTCCAATTAGCCTAAAGAAGTATGGGCTTATTGCAATAAGCTCATTGTGATTTAGTTTAGATGCAATAAATTAATTATTTTTATTTTTTATAATATAGTTTTGGTGCTTACAAAATCTATTCCAGGTTTTTAAAGTGCAAACCCAAGGAACTACAACTGCAATTCAATCATTTTTTCTTCTCTGACTTAGCACATGTATATTTTGAATTTTATCAAAAGTATATCAAATTTAATACTCATTAAATTTCCCAAACAGCTGACCAGTGGAATTATTTATGTAGTTTTAATAAAATGCTGCCTGATCCCACCAAAGCAGGCTTACCTTGAAAATGTTTCGAAAAAATTGCAGATCAAAATGTAATCGACAAAGCTCTCTTGGGTTCAAATAATAGACAAAGTATTTATTGTTGCCTTGGAAGATTTGAAAGTTCAATTAAAAAATAATATAATTCGTCCGAGCTGCCCTACAAACTTAGCGATTGATGTGTTGAGTATTGACCACAGAATTGGGTTTTGTAAATGAGTCCAAATTTTGTTAATCCGAATTTGTTAAAAAAATATGATTTACTTCGACTTCGATGGGGTCTCAACTCAATTTAGAAAATACAACACTAATTGAAAAAACTTCTTCTTGTCTCTTGTCCTACTCCTAGTAAACTCAAGTAATACTTTCGTTCAGAGAATTACCTGAAAAAGAAAGTTTTCAGTCTGGGATATTTTTTGAATGGATGAATAGACGGAATATTGCAAAGAAAAAAGTTTATTAAACTGATAACTCTTTTGATGATAAAAAGAGACCGATAGAGCTTTGCTAGAATATAAATTGAAGTAAATAAGCCTGAATTTTAAAACTTCCACAAATTACAATTAAAAAATTAAATAAATAAGAAAGATAAAAAGACGTCCCCATAAAAATACTGCTTTGAGTTAGCCTATTCTGTCCATAAATAAACCTGAACAAATATACTTTTTCAAAAATTTAAAGCAGGCTGGGCGTAATTAAAAACTTTACTTTGTAATAGTTAGTTTTTAGATTCCTAAAGGTCAAAAGATTCGAAAAAATTGGGGATAAGTCGACTTGCAAGAGTAGTGGACTCAAATCTGTTGAAGAAGATGTCTAGTGAGCGACTTGGATAACGGCGATAATTCCCGAACTAAGAAGCTTCCCACTTGGTGATTACAATAAGTTTTGTTAGGTTTGATTTGCTGATATTTAATTGGACTTAATTCCGTTGAAGAAGGTGTCAACTGGGTGACTTGATACACAAAAATAAATATTGTCCTAATTTGAAAATCTGTCAAAGAAGGTTATCGCTGGTTCATTTGGTGTGCGTTGCAACACCTGATGTGGTGATCCACTGAAGACGGTGACCACGGGGTAACATGATGCGTATCGGCGATAAAGTAAGAACCTGTACTAAAGGTCATCAAAAAAGGAGGGCGGTTACACGACAGAAATATGGTCGTCTGACAGGTTCTGTATAGTATTGGATCTGTACTCCGCTGAGGAAGACGACCTGGAGTTCTTGGGGCTAGGTCTGGGATTTTGTGTAGAGTTAGATCAGTAATGCGCAAAAAAGAAGCAGCGTGGTTTTGCGCGGTCGTCGGACTTTGTGAACTGGCTGACGTCGTGGATGAACTAAGATTATGGATTTCCTATACTTATAATAAAATAATCCCAAGAAAAAAGACGACTGAGTCTACAGTTTTCATAAACTAGAAAGAAGTAGAAGAAGCTAATAGATCTGGCATTGTATCTAAAGTATGTAGTTTTCCACTGAGCAAAAGTGCTGAAACTGTACCCCTTATATTTTAGGATCGGCAGGTGCAAAAAATAGCGGATTATTGATTTACAAAGTAGATACCCGTCATTATGGCGATCCGAGTCTTTTTTTTGATATCTTGATTTTTTATATTAATTTAAGGCCTTTAAATTTGCATTTCATTTTTCTTGCTTTTTCGACGCGGACTTTGAAAATTCGTAACTTTTGAAAGGGGTTGGACATTACGGTGCAATATTTTTTATTTTGCTTATTACATTAATATTTATAAGCAAAAAAATCGACACCTCTAAATTTTCTCCCTTTGCTTCAGAAAAAAATCGAACGTAAAATGTTCAAAAAATCGCACAAACGCGGTCGGACGGTTGTACCACTGGCGCCCACAGTTTTTAAAAAAATTTAAATTTCATTCCATTTCCCTTAAGAAGAGTACCTTTTACAGCTAATAGGCTATTTTTTGTTTTTATACTCGAAGGGGTTGGGAAAATAAAGCAGAATTTTGAATTTAAGGGTGGACGGCTCCCGTGCGGCCATTTTTTAACGGATTTTCAGTTTTAAAATTTCTGCTGAATCTACTCTTAGAACGGAAATCGCCCACGCATAGGGTTTTTTAAATTTCGAAAAAAGAACGCAAAAATAATTTTAAGTCCCATTAAAGAAAGTCGCTATTTATGACGCTTTTCGGTCTAATCAACCCCTCAAATTCTATTTCACCCCCATGTAATGTACCTTTTCTGAAAGCTTTCAAAGTCCGCTTTACGATAAAAAAGAATCACTTCGCTATCTCTTTTCGTTATCGAATTATGTCTGAAAATGTAGCAAAATTAAGTAAAATATCCGTTTGAAGGCAAAATTTCGGTCTGAAATTTTTCACTTTTCACAAAATAAATAATATCTTCAAAACTTTTAGCACCACCGGGAGGATTAATAGCTTAAAATTCGTACCGTCTCCTCCCCCACCAAATTCCGTGAAAATTGTAATTTTCGGTTTAAATTGCGTCGTCCAGGGCCGTATTTGTACCAAAATTTTGCCAAAACTTTACGAATTTTTTCCAAAAAACTGTTTAACCGACTTTAACCAAATATTTTTTGAAACGCGTCCATCCACAGTGTTTACCTTTGATAAAAATTTGAAATCACTAACTTTTATGGTTTTCGAGAAAAACAATAAAAACCGATTTCCATGGAAAATTTCAAGCCTTAAAAATATCTCAAAATTTTTTTTTCGATTTTTTTCTAAATCGACCCCGCAAGTGAAAGATAATAGAAAATGGATGAAATGTAGGAGGTCACTTGCCCTCTACACCCTTCCAAAAAATCTTTAACATCCGAAAAACTCAAAAAAGTGAATTTTTTTTTTAGGTAAAGTACCTTAAAAAATAATTAAATTTTAAAAGATTTAATAGGATAATATCGATAATTTTTAGAAACTTATCTGTACGAATTATGGTTTTTTAATTTTAGTTATTAAGCGAAATATGAATTTTTAACAATACACCTTTACTCATTTATCAGAATGCCATATTTTATATAAAAATTCAAACTTTTGAACAAAAAATCATACTGCCCTGAATTTATTTTTTTCTTATTTCTTTATACTACAACCCAAAATTATTAACTTTCAAATTTTAATTTGAAACTCTGCACCCTTCTTTCTCAATAAATAGCTGTCAGAGACAAGAATTTAACAATTAATTTTGATATCAAAGCTTTTGCCAAATCTCACAAAATTTCGACAAATTTTTTTTTAAATATTTTTTCCTGCATTTATTGTACATTTTCAATCTTTAATCTCCGATTTAATTAAAAAATCCGATGTATTTTCTATTGTTTTTATGTATTTTCCTTGAAAGTATATTTGAATGCGGCTATGAATATCCTTTAATGCTTTATGCTTGATTTACAAACTCAACTCAACATGCAATGTGATTGGCTGTCAATAAATTAGGCGTTTAAATCATTTTCATGTCGTAAACAGCAACGCTGATTGGCACCAGATTTTTGTTTAAAATAATTAAAAAGCGTTAGCTTTTCGATTTCCATTTGACAGTTTATATTATTTTTTAAATGAAAATATTATTCATGATATAAATAATTCAATAAAATAAAAAGTTTTTTTTTTATATTTGTAATTAATATTTATAATGGTAAAAAGTACAGGTATCTTATTAAGTGTATACTCGAGTATATAATTTTCATTGCGGATTTTCTCCTCTATTATTTTAACTTTTTCCACGGGTGCACAGGTGAACATTTCAAAAATAGCAAAAAAACCTCTAGTGGACCCACCAACCCTTAAATAATGCCAATCGGGACTGGGTAGATCAATGGAGCGTGTGCGACAAAAAACTGAAAGTATTATACCTTAATAAAAACAGTAATAAAAATTTTATAATTGGCCTTGTGTTCGTTCAGTTTAATTCTGTCTGGAGTGCGATATTATGTCCTTTTTATAGAAGTAAAAGTACTAAAGAAATTCATTGTTATTTTAAATGTGCGCTACTAATTGGATAATAAAAGATTTATTAAGACATTTGTATTAAAAATATTTTTTTTGTAAATTTTGAAAATACAAATTATTTTTTCTTCAAACGTCATTAAAGTACAGTCTTCTGTGACGTTTGACTGGCTTTAAAATATCACTACTTATATTCATTGATTCTATGGTCACTTTGTACTGCCTAGGAGGAGAAATTAAATTTCTACTCCGCTTATTCCGCAACCCAATATACATGTATTGAAATTAAACAATGATAATTATAATTAACATTAAATCATAATTTAAAAAAACTAGAAATGAATTTTAGGCAACCCAATATACACTATTGTATTGTGTGTTGTATGTAAATTAAATATCAAATTTTAAAATTATTTATTATATTACTATTTAAAAATTTCGACGTTTGAAAAAAAATAGCATGTTTTATTTGGAGTAAAAGAACTTTTACTCCTAATAATAAAACAATATACTATTTTTAACCTATTTTAACTTAACCGGCCGAAAAAATCAAAGCAATCAATAATCATCAAAATAGCACATTTTACAAGCAAAATGCATAAAATCGCCATTCCCAAAATAACGTGATTTATTTTGGTTTCTCCCACTTTCCCGATCAGTTTGTATATATGTGCCAGATGATTCGAAATGGAATTTCACATTGGGAAAGGTCAAGTCTCTTAATTCAAACTTATGAAAAGATTTTCTATAAATAAATTTAGCCATGTTAAATTAATTTTCTTCGCCATTCGCCTTCCAAGTTCTAAGGCTTTAATTAGATGCAAATAAAAACGGCGTAGAATTTTGACATTGCTCTTAATAAGACGTCCAATCTCAAATATAAACTGACTCCTAGCCAAAATAAATGGGTTAGTTAGGTGCATCTATAAACAAAGTAATTTTGATAATATTATTGGTCTATTTACAAAACCAATTATTTCTCACCAATATTACTACAACCGATTTTAAAGAATAGTATATTGTTTTATTAGGAGTAAAAGTTCTTTTACTCCGAATAAAACATGCTATTTTTTCTTCAAACGTCGAAATTTTTAAAATAGTAATATAATAAATAATTTTAAAATTTGACATTAAATTTACATACAACTCACAATCCAATGTTAGTGTATATTGGGTTGCCTAAAATTCATTTCTAGTTTTTTTTTTAAATTATAATTTAATGTTAATTATAATTAACATTGTTTAATTTTTATACGACATGTATATTGGGTTGCGGAATAAGCAGAGTAGAAATTTAATTTCTACTCCTAGGCAGTACAAAGTGACCATAGAATCAACCAACATAAAAAGTGACATTTTAAAGCCTGTCAAACGTCACAGAAGACTGTCCTTTAATGACGTTTAAAGAAAAACGTAGTTTAAATCCACACCGATAATTAAAATAAAGTTTGTTTGTGAAGCTTTTATGCAGTGTGATAGAATCTAAAGGTAGGATTTCGCTGAAATTGCTCGCCGCGACGATCTACAGTCTCGGTTGGCAGTAGTGGTTGGTCGTGGCGGTTGGGCCATTTCGCTAAAACATTTATTTGCCAGTCCAAACATGGATTCGAACACTTTTGTTGCTTTTATTATTGACGGTGAAGAAGAAGAATAGAGACACTGAAACTTTATCCTCAACCAGATACTCCTAGAATGTCTGAAACTTTTTTCTACGTGCCATCTTGTATATATATATATATATTTCGATAGTTTATGGTTATTATACAACATTAATTACTTCCTCAATAAGTTTTCGATTTTCTAAATCACTAAACATTTTCTTTAGCATCTTAATCTCAGTAAATTTCAATAAAAATAAATATCTAGACCATAGCAGTTGACTGTTACACCGCTCTCTGAGCGGTGGAACGCGGCAATCGCCTGCCAACCATCGTGACGTCACAGCGGTTGACTGCTCAACAGTTGCAGTGAAAGGCCTCGTATTTAATCTCATATAAACCAGTGGCCTACTGATGACCGCGACTTTTGGCAGTCGCGGCGGGCAGTCCTACCTTTACATGACTTAAAACTCTGGTTATCAAGTTTAATGACAATTGACAATTAGAATTTTAGGAGAATATTATTTACTTGGTTTAGAATAAAGGTGATGAGATGTGGCGAAAAATTCAATTTCTTATTCAATTTTGCTACAATAAAGTTCTGAACTTTAAAAGTAGAATCTTTAAAATAACTTTGTTCGGCCACGCTAAAATACCGTTCCAACTCTGCCCGGAGGTGGAAGTCTGTAACCCTAACGAGTTGATCTCGGTTGAGAGTTGACTCGTTAGATATTTCATGTCCCTCTCTTACACATTGTAACAGTCCAATTTATTTTTGTAATTAAAAAAGGGATTAAGTATTAATTTAGGAAACAATTTATTAGAAACTTTAATATTTGAGTAATTCCCCAAGAATGTTTTGTTTACATTATACCATTATAAGGTTGAGTTTGAATAACAGTTGAGTGTATGATCGATGTTGCCAGACGCATTTCGCGTATCAATTTCCCCCAATCAAATATTTTGACAATTCCGCAGGATTTTGGCAGCAGTGTGAGAGAGGTTTGGCGTGAGTTGCTTTTTTTTTGGTGTGAGGTTTGGAGGAGAGCGGACGATAGAGTGTGTTTCGGAGTGAACGTTGAGCTGTTTAAGTGCCGGTAGCCTGAAAATAAAGGTGTTAAATTGATTAATCCGGTTTAAACAAATTAAAACTCATCGTCTAATAAATTATAACCTACCTCAAATAAATTAACGAGGCCGCACAACATCCATAGGTAATTAATTAAATTTTATCTTAAAGCCACGTGCTAATTTCTTTGGAATTTAAATAGGCCTCATTTTTCATCCCTCCTTTGTCAATTGATTGCTGGAAAATTCCGGTTTTTGGGTTTCTCGATATTGATTTGTCGACTAATAGTCCCGAGTGTCTGGATTTATTGGATTTTGAGATTTGAGAATGCTGAATGCCGTTTATGCAGTGTTGCCTTGACCGCCATCTTGCTTGAAAAACCATAAGTCATCAACCAACCAATCAACAACGTTCTAACAACGATCTCGGAAAAGGTCTGTAAATTAATTAAGTTTGTGAGGTTGCCTGAAAAGGTGAACGAAACACTAAGTGCGTTTTATGAAAAACAGTTTCTTGTAATATTGTATTTTTATTGTTTTTGTATTATAGAATTTGTACAGGTAGTTGAGGGGGCTGATAGCTCGGAAAATTTAAAGTATCATTTAAAGATAGTTTTTGAACACATTGTGTTAATAGTACATACCTGAAACATTATTTAATTAATGTGAAATATAAGTCACTTACCTGCAGTGATAATTTAATATCTGTTTTACCTGAAAGAAATATTTGAATTAGTTTTAGTTATTTAATTTGGTAGTTGAGGGGGCTGATAGCTCGGAAAATTTAAAGTATCATTTAAAGATAGTTTTTGAACACATTGTGTTAATAGTACATACCTGAAACGTTAATTAACTAATGTGAAATATAAGTCACTTACCTGCAGTGATAATTTAATAGCGGTTATACCTGAAAGAAATATTTTGAAATTAGTTTTAGTTATTTAATTTAATTTTAAGAGTACTTACCTGGTCATTTGGTAACTTTTAATGCGCATTATTAATTTCTGATTAAGATATTGAATTGTTTTTGTAATATTTGGATCCCAACCTGGATACACTGGTGATTTTTTTGTATTTATAGTACCTGAACAAATAAATTAATTATTTTGATGGTTATTTAGTGTTTTTATTTGAGCTGATCATAATATTTCGTGTTTTGTAGATTGATTTCACTTACCTTAAGGGGATAAAACGCGTGGCGCCCTATTTTTTTTGTATACGAACCACGACACACACGACTGGTTTGCTGGCACCTAAAGGTAGTAATTGAAGCTCATCTGACATCACCACGAAGACACTAAATATATATAAAAACAAATATTTTTTTAACACGCGGTTATACAAAATGGCGCCCAACGTGGGGCCAGATTCATTTTGATTCGGCAACGATTTTTTCATTTTTGCTGCAGTGAATTAATTTGTTTGTTCAGAGTAATCAACCTATTTGAAATAATTACTGTATAATAATTGAGTTTTTTTGCGACTTTGCTGAGACATTGTGAAGAACTAATTAATAAGGTAAAGCAAAAAGTTTTTCAGGTTTAATTTGGCTGTGGGTACAAAGGTTATAAATCTACAGAGTGTTTGCCTGAGTGTGACTGAATAGATTGATAACGAATAATTCCTCAACGTTGACTATTTCCCAGATTTAGACTTTTATTAATAAGATACATTTTAGATTCTCTCATTGATATTTTTCACTTGGGGTTATTGGTTTTCTTTTTGTGTTAACGACTCAAATATTTAACATGGAGCCCTGTGACTTGAAGAAACCTGAATTGAGATATGAAATCAAGATTAGAGGATTGGAACTGTTACCAACAGACGTTAGTGAGATGAGAATTGTGCTACGAAAACTGTTACGAGAAGAAACTCCAGTAGTAAATTTTATTTGTGATGATTTAGAAACTGAGATTTTGGAAATTGAAGAAAGTTTTAAAATTCTCAACGATGGAACAACAGGATTTCCTGGAAAAAATTCAAAGACAGCTGAAAGAAGAATACGATCAAGATTGCAACATTTAAAAGGAAGAATTGAGAGGTTTGGTAATTTACCTGCAACTGCGACTAAAGAACAAATAGAAGAAACTGAGAAGAAGAAAATTTCATTAAAAAATGTGTACCTGCTCGCTGAAGCTAAAGCAGAAGCAAAGATAACATCGATATACAAAAGTGTTTCCTTTTCATTTCAGGGACAAAGCCCACTGCAACAGACTGTTTTAGATAAAGCAGAATCGTCATCTTCCTCAGACGAAGAACTAAATTTGCATAATATCAGTGCTTTAGGAAACTCTACTATGATTCATCGAAGAAGGAGAAATATGAATGTTAGTACGTGGGGTGTTAAATTTAATGGAGACTCCTCAGCAGCAGCAGTTTTTGAATTTCTGGAGAGAATCGAAGAATTAAGAATAGCTCGTGACTATACCAAAGAAGAGTTATTTATTTCAGCCGTAGATATATTTACAGGACCAGCACTAGTCTGGTATCGATCTAAGCGAGGTTCGTTAAACAGTTGGGATAACCTATTGGAAGCAATAAGGCTAGATTTCTTGCCAGCTGATCATGACGATGCAGTTTGGGATGAGATAAGGGCGAGACGTCAAGGAAGAAAAGAAAAAGTGGGTATATACATCGCATCAGTAATAAATTTATTTAATAGACTAGTGTTGAAACCTAGCGAAGAGCAACAGTTGAGGCAGATTAAGAAGAATTTATTGCCTACGTTTAGTGCACCTTTAGCTTTATTAGATGTAACATCGTTGAAGAATTTATCGGATTTATGCAGAAAACTTGAAGTTAACCAGCAACAAAGTTTAGGATCGGTAGCAGCCGTTTCACCACCAAGTGATACAAAGGATTCATCTAACTCAAGAGTTAAAACAGGATATCAAGGGGAATGTTGGAATTGCAGAGTTAAAGGACATTCGTTTAAGGAGTGTAGAAAACCTAAGAGATGTAATTTTTGCTATAAATGTGGTCGACGGGATACGGTAGTTAAAACCTGTCCCAATTGCTCAAAAAACGAATAAGTAGGAAGCATTATATCGGCAAATGCTCCCTCTTAATTAAAGAAGCCGATATAAGAATACAAAAGGAAGACTGGAAAAGATGGTTGAGTAGGGTGGAGGATTTTATGAAACCAGCAAGAAATTTAGCACCAATTTTTAGTAAAGTTCCAGGAGATAATCGTCCATTCATAAAAGTTAGTATTCTAGGAGTAGAAGTAGATGCCTTAGTAGATACAGGAGCAAGTTATAGCGTGTTAGGTAAACCTTTGTACGACAAATTAGACTTAGAGAATATACAGGATAAGAATATACGGGTGAGTCACGTAACTACAGCTGATGGTGCTAAACAAGAAGTGTCAGGAGAGGTTAATGTACCTGTTCAGTTCGGCAAGGTGACAACAGATAGTAGGATTTTGATAATTCCTTCTTTGGAAGTAAGTTTGGTATTAGGAATAGACTTTTTAAGAAATAATAAGTTGGAACTTAATCTAAGAGAAAATAGTTGGAGTATCGTAAAGGTGAAAGATGTCCATATACGACCTGATAAAATAATCAGCCTTGAAGAGAGTTTTGAAGTTGCAATGTTACGAGCGAAAGAAAATTTGTCCACAAGTGAAGCTATTGAGTTGGAGGAACTTATACAATTGTTTTCCAAATTAGACGGAATTAAATTAGGAAGAACCTCAATCCTACAACATGATATCGATACAGGAGAAGCAGAACCTATAAAGCAACGACACTTTCAGTTATCGCCTTTTATGCAAGCACATTTAAACAAGGAGCTTGATCGTATGCTAGAGTTGGGTGTAGTTCGAAGGTCAACCAGCCCATGGAGTTCACCTGTTCTGTTAGTAAAAAAAACATCAGGAGAATATAGACTGTGCTTTGATGGACGAAAACTTAACTCTGTAACGAAAAAGGATGCGTATCCACTCCCTTTACTGAATTCTATTTTAGATAAGCTGAAGGATGCTCGATATATCTCTAGTGTGGATTTGAAGCACGCTTTCTGGCAAGTCAATCTATCTGATAGATCTAAAGAAAAAACAGCATTTGCGATACCAGGAAGAGGATTGTTTGAATTTGTAGTGATGCCGTTTGGATTGAGCAATGCCGCTCAGACTCAACAGAGATTAATGGATCGAATTTTTGGGCCGGAAATGGAGCCGAATGTATTCGTTTATTTGGACGACATTATTATTGTGAATCGAACTTTTGGAGAGCATATGAAAACACTAAGGGAAGTTTTTGAAAGATTAAAGAAGGCAGGACTAACCGTAAATTTTCGTAAGTGTGAATTTTGTAAGGAATCACTTAAGTACCTAGGTTATATAGTAGATGGAGAAGGAATTAAGACTGATCCAGATAAAGTAAGTGCAATGACTGCATATCCAGTTCCTGAAACAGCAACCCAAATCAAAAGATTTGTCGGCATGTGCAGTTGGTATAGAAGATTCATCCCAAAATTTTCGACTCTAATAGCCCCAATAAATTCACTATTAAAAGGAAAGAAAAAGAAGGATCGTACCTTATGGACTCCCGAAGCTCAACAAGGTTTTGAAAGAATAAAAGAAGCTTTAACTAATGCACCATTATTATCAGCACCGGATTTTAACTTACCCTTTGTCATACAAACTGACGCTTCTGACGTAGGTCTAGGAGGAGTACTATCTCAAGAAGTCGATGGTCATGAGAAGGTTATAGCGTATGCGAGTAGAACATTGAACAGAGCGGAAAGGAATTACACGGTGACAGAAAGGGAATGCCTTGCTCTGGTATTTGCATTGCAGAAATTTCGACCCTACGTAGAAGGAACTCAGTTTACAGCTATTACGGACCATTATTCCTTATTGTGGTTGCAACGTTTGAAGGACCCGGTGGGTAGATTAGCCCGATGGGCAATACAAATTTCACAATTTAATATGATTCTTATTCATCGAAAGGGTAGATTAAACGTTGTGCCTGATGCATTATCCAGAATTCCAGAAATATGCTCGTATGAAGTTCAAGAGATTAAAGATAAGTGGTATCTGAATATGGTAGAAAGAGTAAATGAAAGTCCTGAAAGTTATCCGAGGTGGAGAGTAGAGAAGAATGCATTGTACAAATTTTTCCCAGTAACAAAAGTAATACCTTTCAACCAGTCAGTTTGGAAACGAGTGATACCCTACGAAAATAGACAAAATATTTTGAGTAAATTTCATGATGAAACTACGGCTTCGCACTTTGGTATTTTCAAAACTTTTAACACGTTAACTGCCATAC
Source organism: Stenus bimaculatus (assembly GCA_963971135.1). Lineage (NCBI taxonomy): Eukaryota > Metazoa > Arthropoda > Insecta > Coleoptera > Staphylinidae > Stenus > Stenus bimaculatus. The sequence continues at coordinate 35,204,544 of OZ020183.1, read as the reverse complement.
GACGCGCCGGTCGTCGTACGCATTTCTGACTGAATGCGCCATACGACGACCGGTCGTCGTAATAACGCTTGTAGTTTCAGCAACATAAAGTCAATCTTTCTCTACATTTATTAGTGTTATATGTGAGCAGTTGCCACATATGAATGTTTATGATGTGAAAAACATCGACTGCTCGTCCTAGAAACCTATTACATTTCGAAAGAAAATGATAATTGTTTGAATATGTTTTCAATAGTAGGTAAATGTAAGTGAATGTTCAAAATGACAAAAACTTTGTAGAAAACTATTTTATTTACATATAAGTAATTAAACAAGTAAATTCTAAATTAAATTAAATTTATGGACCTTTCAATGATTTTTTATAAAACAATTGGCACACATTGGAGGTTTTTCCGGGCATTGTGAGCAGTATGTAATAACTCGAGGTGTTACACTTCCTTTATCTGCTTCACGGCTTCCATATTTTCGACGATTTTTAGAATAACAGCTGACACAACGTCTTCTGATTTTTCTATTTCGTTCATCGACTTCTCCATTTTCTTCTAATTTATGTTTTCTTGAATTATTTGTTATATTTTCGTCATTATCGTCGTCGACGTCAAGTAAACTTTCGACTAAATACTCCCTGAATTCAGTAATGGATAATTTCTTTTGAGATATCTTTTTATAGATAATATACGCATTTACCACAGAAGTACCAAAAATAAGTTCCATTGCAACTTTGTGATACCACTTCACAGATTTTCGTATTGCATTGGAGTAACTGGAGAATTGATCAGATAAATCAATACCTGCTTTTCCTGCATTGTAGTCTTGAACTATTTTCGGTTTAAAAATTTCTTCTTTTTTTCTATTGTTTTTACCTGTGGAGGTTATTTCTGTTGCATGTCTTGTAGACAACATAAGAACATCTCGTTTATCTTTCCATTTAACTACAACTATTCCTTTTTCATTATGCATTCCAATAATTTCGTTTTTGGAGAGGTTTTTGTTTACCACCTGTTTCGGAATGCGTTTTCTATTTTTTCTAAGTGTCCCTGTAAGATGTGTATTTCTGTTTAATAAATATTCTGCAAGTTCTACTGACGTGTAATAATTATCCGTAATAAATAAACGGCCTTCGTCAAGATAATTTTCTCCTAGCTTGAGAACAATATCAGTTGATAGTGAAACGTTTATTTGATTTTTTTCTTGCTTCCCTTGATAAATTTCTATTCCGTAGGTGTATCCAGTAATATCACAAATTTTGAACAATTTAATTCCATACTTATGTCGTTTATTTGGAATGTATTGACGGAATAATAAACGTCCTCTAAATGGAACTACTGTCTCATCCACACATAGACATTCGCCGGGTACATTATAATGTTGATAAAGGTCTTGAAGTTTGTTCCTGAGAATATTTATTTTATGTAGTCGATCGCCATGAGCTTCTTTGTTATTTGAAAAATGCCACATGGTTAATAATATTTCAAATCTGTTACGCGGCATTGTTTTTGGGGCAATACTATTCTTATATATTCGCTTTGTACTCCAATAATCACATAATTTTGGATATCTAACCAATCCCATCCATAAAAGAAGCCCAAAAAATTTTTTCATTTCCTGTGGACTGGAATCTTTCCATTGATTCAATCGACTACTTCTACTGACTATTTTTGTTGACAATAATTGTGCAGCATAAAGGTTAGTTTGATCCGTTATGTGTTCCATAATGTCTTGAGTTATAAATATTTCGTAATATTTTATCGGTTGGTCACTTGCAGTTAAATTTATATTTTTGATTCCTTCCTTGAACGTTTGTATAAAAACCGGCTGTTGTACAGACGAGTTACTGCCTATAGTTTTCCATTCATCATTTGAAGAAGTACAAAAATTATTGTCATTCGTTTCAACTAATTCATCTTCGATATTTAATAGTTGTTGATAAATGGATTCACTTAATTCCGATTCACTTTCACTTTCATTTTCAGAATAATTTGGATCTCCTTTCATATCATCACTATCAAAATCGTCTTCACTAGAATTATCACTATATGAACGAGTTGTTGAATTCTTACTAAAATTTGCCATTTTCGAATCACTACAGACGATAAACTCCAACAACCACTTTCAAAAATACAACTGGCGCTTTATTTAGAAAGAAATTATTTTTATAAGGAAATATTATAATATTGTTAAATATACAATAAAATAACACAATAAAATAATACAATAAAATAATAAATAAATACATACGACGACTGGTCGTCGTACGGCCTCCTAATAAATACTATTCATTATCAGGCCATACGACGGCCGGTCGTCGTTTATATATTTTTACTTATTTTATCTAAATTAAGTACTATAAAAAAGTCTCTGCATTCAAAATTTTAATTAAATAAAAAATGCCCAAGATATTTACTTTGGCTCTCAGCGTTCCACGATATCAATATATGGGCGGCAGTTAACGTGTTAAAAGGATTAGTAACGATTGTTATTGGCCGTCAATGAAAAAGGATGTGGCTAACTTCATTAGAAATTGTAAAGTCTGTGGAGCTCAAAAATCTCCGAATTTAAGTAGAATAGGTTTAATGGGAAAAGAAAAGATAGTGGAACAACCTTTTGAAATAGTGTCGATGGATTTAATTGGTCCCTTACCAAGGTCTACTAGAGGAAATCGTTGGTTACTAGTATGCACCGATTGGTTCTCGAAATTTGTTTTATTACAACCTCTGCGACAAGCAACCGGAAATGAGATAGTAAAATACGTTGAAGAAAACCTTTTCTTGTTATTTGGAGTACCTAATGTCATTATGGTAGACAATGGAACCCAGTTTGATGGGAAAATATTTAGAAAACTAGCTTCGCAGTATCAGGTCAAACTTTGGTTTAATGCAAAATACCATCCACAGGTCAACTTTACAGAACGTTACAATAGAGTTATAAATACAGCTGTACGTTCGTACATTAAGGACAATGATCATAATAAATGGGATAAAGACATTTTTCAAATCGGAAGTGCTATGAGATCGGCAGTGCATGAAACTACAAAATTCTCACCTAATAATTTAGTTTTCGGAAGAAATTTACCATTGTCAGGAGAAGACTATCCTGCATTATCAAAAGACGCAGTGGTTGATCACAATGCGGAAGAAGTAAGGAGGTTTAAAGAAAATTGGGATCGTATGCCAGAAGTTTATAATGATGTTAAGAAACGTTTAAGTGATGCTTATAAGCGAAACGCTAAGGTTTATAATTTGAGAAAAAGGGACGTTACGTTTGAGAAAGGAAGTTTGGTTTGGAAGAAGAACTATGTGTTGTCGAAAGCAATAGATGGGTTTGCAAGGAAATTAGCCCCGAAGTATATTTTGTGCACCGTAACTAAGGTGGTATCGAAGACTATTTATGAGTTACAGAAGGATACTGGAGAGTGTTTAGGACGGTGGCATATTAAGGATCTAAAGCCTTATTTAGGTGATCAAGACGTTCATAATTTAGTTGAGTAATAGGGTTTATGGTTGAAAGATTGGAAATTCTAATTTAAATTTTTCCAGGTTTTGATTTTAGGTCTTGCAAATTTCGAGTAAGTGATGTGTGCGAATGGGTTAACCGAATGGTGTATGAAAGGGATTGATTTTGCAAGAGTGCCTGAGGAGAAATTTTGAATTAGTTTTTCGTTTATTATGACTCTAGTTTTGTCTAGAATATTTGTCAGTTAATCTGATCTACTGTATTAAAATTTCTATGAAATTTTCTTTTATGGAAGGGGGTAGTGTAACAGTCCAATTTATTTTTGTAATTAAAAAAGGGATTAAGTATTAATTTAGGAAACAATTTATTAGAAACTTTAATATTTGAGTAATTCCCCAAGAATGTTTTGTTTACATTATACCATTATAAGGTTGAGTTTGAATAACAGTTGAGTGTATGATCGATGTTGCCAGACGCATTTCGCGTATCAATTTCCCCCAATCAAATATTTTGACAATTCCGCAGGATTTTGGCAGCAGTGTGAGAGAGGTTTGGCGTGAGTTGCTTTTTTTTTGGTGTGAGGTTTGGAGGAGAGCGGACGATAGAGTGTGTTTCGGAGTGAACGTTGAGCTGTTTAAGTGCCGGTAGCCTGAAAATAAAGGTGTTAAATTGATTAATCCGGTTTAAACAAATTAAAACTCATCGTCTAATAAATTATAACCTACCTCAAATAAATTAACGAGGCCGCACAACATCCATAGGTAATTAATTAAATTTTATCTTAAAGCCACGTGCTAATTTCTTTGGAATTTAAATAGGCCTCATTTTTCATCCCTCCTTTGTCAATTGATTGCTGGAAAATTCCGGTTTTTGGGTTTCTCGATATTGATTTGTCGACTAATAGTCCCGAGTGTCTGGATTTATTGGATTTTGAGATTTGAGAATGCTGAATGCCGTTTATGCAGTGTTGCCTTGACCGCCATCTTGCTTGAAAAACCATAAGTCATCAACCAACCAATCAACAACGTTCTAACAACGATCTCGGAAAAGGTCTGTAAATTAATTAAGTTTGTGAGGTTGCCTGAAAAGGTGAACGAAACACTAAGTGCGTTTTATGAAAAACAGTTTCTTGTAATATTGTATTTTTATTGTTTTTGTATTATAGAATTTGTACAGGTAGTTGAGGGGGCTGATAGCTCGGAAAATTTAAAGTATCATTTAAAGATAGTTTTTGAACACATTGTGTTAATAGTACATACCTGAAACATTATTTAATTAATGTGAAATATAAGTCACTTACCTGCAGTGATAATTTAATATCTGTTTTACCTGAAAGAAATATTTGAATTAGTTTTAGTTATTTAATTTGGTAGTTGAGGGGGCTGATAGCTCGGAAAATTTAAAGTATCATTTAAAGATAGTTTTTGAACACATTGTGTTAATAGTACATACCTGAAACGTTAATTAACTAATGTGAAATATAAGTCACTTACCTGCAGTGATAATTTAATAGCGGTTATACCCGAAAGAAATATTTTGAAATTAGTTTTAGTTATTTAATTTAATTTTAAGAGTACTTACCTGGTCATTTGGTAACTTTTAATGCGCATTATTAATTTCTGATTAAGATATTGAATTGTTTTTGTAATATTTGGATCCCAACCTGGATACACTGGTGATTTTTTTGTATTTATAGTACCTGAACAAATAAATTAATTATTTTGATGGTTATTTAGTGTTTTTATTTGAGCTGATCATAATATTTCGTGTTTTGTAGATTGATTTCACTTACCTTAAGGGGATAAAACGCGTGGCGCCCTATTTTTTTTGTATACGAACCACGACACACACGACTGGTTTGCTGGCACCTAAAGGTAGTAATTGAAGCTCATCTGACATCACCACGAAGACACTAAATATATATAAAAACAAATATTTTTTTAACACGCGGTTATAACATAAAAACGTTCATAATGTGGAAACGAGACAAAAACTGTTACCATAGTAATGTACTAAGCAGTGCACAGTTCTCGTTACGTTAGATGTTATAAACTTCGGCTTCGAGGTGGAAGTCTGTAATCTGTAACCCTAACGAGTTGATCTCGGTTGAGAGTTGAGTGGTTGGATATTTTATGTCTCTTTTTTTACGCATAAGAACGTTCATAATGTTGAAACGACACAAAAATTGTAACTATAGTAATGTGGTAAACAGTCCACCGTTCTCGTTACGTAAGACATTGCAGACTTCCACCTCCGGACTCTGATGAGTAAAAACGCCGGTATAGAAACGCTTCGAAACGTTAATAGAGGATGGGGAGATTTCATTGAAAAGGTGTATGAGAGCAACAGCACTAGTTCGTTTTGTTTCAATTCTTGATTTCTATTTATCAGAGTCCTGGAGCTGAACAATATAAATTTGAGAATCTGCAACGGGAGTCTCTATTTTATTCAAGGGTATGATGAATTGCTTCGCTCTAATCTATGTATAGGCACTACTCATAAGTGGAAGTAAAGCGAAAATCAGATTCTTAAATAGAAATGATATTACTTAGTATTTTAGAAACTCTTGTTGGGTTACAAACAACAAACGAACCTTTTACTCAAAAGTTTTGATAATACTAACATTACAGGTTACAGGTTGTTCCACCATGACACCCCATCTTAATACCGCAAGCTGAGCTTTCATATTATTTCGATTCAAGACAACCTTTTCGTATTTTCTATCAAGTTTAACTTTCCAATGACAATCGTTAACACGTAATTTTTCTTGAAAATATTTAAATGGTCATTTTAATCGGCATTTTATTATCACCATAAATCATGTTAAAGCTTTCAAAAGTAACTTCCATCTAATCAAAAACAAAATTATAATTATCACTTTTGAGTTCATCTAAGATTTCTTTTTTGTTGTTTGATTATTTAAAAAAACAACTTCAAATATAAGAGATTGGTCAGGTAATCTTAATGGCCATCTTCTGCATATACCGGGTTACTTTCCACGAAACTAGAACCACCCCTGCAATTTCTTTATGAAAATAAAATTTGAAATTTTAGCATGTTATATGGCATAAGAAAATGCTTTTATTGAACTAAAAAAAATTTCAACTGAAATGACATCAACTTTCATGTTTTAAATGTAACACCCCATTTTTTTGTACTTATTATTAAACATTGGTAAGTTCCAAGTATGTTTTTGACTAAAATTTTTTTTATGGACGTTCACAAATTTTTTTGGATTTTTTTGGTAATTTTCATAAAATTTGTTAAAACTACTCTTAAATAATTTAAATAGGTAAAATAAATTTTAAATGCATTCGGCAGTTTTTGGGAAATTAATTTTTATAATTTTTGAAAATATCTTTATTTTTTTAAATGGCATGATAGTGGATTTTTTCCGATTACGGTGATACCCAAGATGTAGGTAGAATATATACAGGGTGTCCCATTTTTTTTCCAACAAAAATTTTTTTAGATAGTAAATGTCTTTCTGAATAAAAATTTTCCTATGAACTATTATGTTTTTTCGACTCCTTAATTGGGAATTCTAGTCTAGAAATATGAAAAAATCGAAAAAAAAAATTTCTGAGTAATTTGGTATACCATATGTCATATTTACAAAAAAATAAAATTATTTGATTTTACAAACTAACATTGGACCTGTCAGAGATGTAAATTGTCAATAACATAAATGTAACTATTTAAAATATTACATGTAAAATATGTATATGTATTGACAGTTTACATCTATTCAAGGTCATTTTTGGTTAGTAAAATAAAATTATTTTTTTCTAAAAATATGACATATGTTATATCAAATTACAAATTTACAGAATCAAAAACATAACCGTTGAAAAGTTAGCAGGGGGGATTTACTTTATGTCCGCACGGTATGGGTATCTGTTATTATTGGAGATAGAAAGTCGGTTAATAGGCAGATTCTGGTCAAAGTTAAAGGGCTTTAATTAGAAACATTTAAGGTAACCATGGAAATCGTCCATTACAACCCATATAACAAATTTAAATTTAAAGGCCTTTAAATTTAAATGATTTGACCAGAATCAGGGTAAAAATGGACTAAGTAGTAGAGATTTTTTTCGAATATTAATAATTCATTTACAAAAAAATTTGAATATCGCATCGTTCCAACGCCATCTTGAAAAAACAAGAAAATGCGATTTTTAAAATATGGCTATAACTTCTTTATTTTCTGTGGTACCAAAAAGGTTTTTTGATATAATACAGACAATTTTTTGTGTAGAATGCAGTAAAACAAATGAATATTTTTTTTCGCTGGCGGATTCACCGGAAATGAACCAAACTTATTTTTTTCTTATGGCAGCCATATTGGATTTACACACATTCGGAATTAGTGTATTTTTCTGAGTAATTTGATACATCATATGTAATATTTTAAGAAAAATAGAAATAATTTTATTTTACTAACCAAAAATGGCCTTGAATAGATGTAAACTGTCAATACATATGTGTTAAGATTTATTTTACATTTAATATTTTAAATAGTTACATTTATGTTATTGACAATTTACATCTCTTAAAGTCGAATGTTTGTAAAATCAAATAATTTTATTTTTTTTAAATATGACATATGGTATACCAAATTACTCAGAAAAAAATACTGATTCCGAATATGTGTAAATCCAATGTGGCTGCCATAAGAAAAAAATAAGTTTGGTCCATTTCCGGTCAATCCGTTGGCGAAAAAAAATATTCATTTGTTTTACTATATTGTACACAAAAAATTGTCTGTATTATGTCAAAAAAGTTTTTTGGTATCACCGAAAATAACGAAGTTATAGCCATATTTTGAAAATCGCATTTTCTTATTTTTTACAAGATAGTGTTGGAACGATGCGATATTCAATTTTTTTGTAAATGAATTATTAAAATTCGAAAAAATCTCTACTACTTTGTCCATTTAACCGACTTTCTATCTCCAATAATAACAAAGATACCCATACAGTCCAACGTCAAATGGGACACCCTGTATATTCCTCTATCGTATGAACCAATAAAAACTAGAAATTTTTCATTTTTAATATTTTTAAAAAATTCGGGAAAGTTAAAAAATGAGTGGGAAAATCGACCTCAATTTTTGAGTAGCCACCATTTTGCGAAAAATTTTTTTTTTTTTACTTTTTCTAGTTCATATACTAAAAATAATTCATAATTTTATTTTTCGAGTGACCAGGAGGGTAGATATCATGACGACCGGGACACAGCTTTTTTTTTCGCCCCTCTACTTCAACGACGCATAACTTGCTGAAATTTTAATATTTTTTTTATGTACTCTTGAAATATAAATAAATAAGCCATAAGAAAATGGATAGTCAAAATGTCAATTGCTTTTTTTTATGAATCCTCAAAAATCGCTCGAAATTCGGGCTTCTAGACTAGAATACCCCCTTAATAAGTTACAGCAATTTTAAAATTTCAAAAATTTTATGATTTTTGTGGGACACCCTGTATAAATTTCATTTAATTTATTTATTTTTATTTAAATCAAGTATGCTTTGGATTTTGTATATTTTTAAGCCAATAAGATGCTAAATTTTACCGAAATTTGGCAAAGAAAAAATCCAAATAATAATTGATTTAAATAAATAAATATACAGGGTGTCTCAGACCACCCGTCCACCCCTTTTATTTTGAGAACGCCTTGTCGTACATGGCTGAAATAAAAAAAAATATTACCAAAGCAAATCCGAAGAATGTATTGGTGCACTAATTTTTTTCCGAAATAATCCGGAAGTGCCCGGAACCGGAAGTAACTTTCGATTTTTAAATGGCAACATAGGTCGAGTATGGTATCGTTTGAAATGTCTTTTAAAAAGAAACAACTTTTATTAAAATATTTTTTTAATATCTTTCATAATTGACAAATTAAACGAAAAACAAAAGCAAACAAGTGACAAATGGTTTCTTAAATTATGGAAAAATTAAAACACTACCATCATCCTCAATGGATAAGGGTAGAAGCAATTATGATTTTTCAAATGGAAACATGTATTTTTGCTTCGCTTGTTAAAAATAATCAACTTTTTTAGGTTATGTATTTACCTTAATTCAAAAAATAAAAAAAAGTTGATTATTTTTAACGAATAAAGCGATAAACGCAAAAAAGAATTTCAATTTAAAAAATCTCTCTCTTGCCCATTTGCGGATGATGGTAACGATTTAATTTTTCCATAATTTAAGAGACCAATGGTCACTTGTTTGCATATTTTTTTTCGTTTCATTTGTTAATTATGCAAGATATTACAAAAATATTTTAATAAAAGTTGTTTCTTTTTAAAAGACCTTTCAAACGATACGATACTCGACCTATGTTGCCATTTAAAAATCGAAAGTTACTTCCGGTTCCGAGTACTTCCGGATTGTTCCGGAAAAAAATAAGTGCACCAATGGATTCTTCGGGTTTGCTTTGGTAATAATTTTTTTTATTTCAGCCTTATACGAGAAGGCGTTCTCAAAATAAAAGGGGTGGACGGGTGGTCTGAGACACCCTGTACAATAAGAAAGAATATTATACAGGGTGTTCTACAAAAATCATGAAAATTTATCAATTTTAAAAACTTTTTAAGGAGTCGGAAAAACATAATAGTTGATAGGAAATTTTTTGTTCAGAATGACATGTTTTTTTGCTGGAAAAAGTGGGACACCCTGTATATTGTTCCGTATTGGACAAAACGATACTGCTATACCAATTTGGTAAAACGCACCTTTCTTGATAAAATTTGACTCAGTGGCAATTGAACAAGATAGCGTGTACACTTGTATACAGTCACTCGCTCTTGCGCTGCCAGTCCTTTGACTTCCGCATGAAAAACCGCCAATTTGGGGTGCGTTGGGCAGCGGCTTGATAAGTGACCCGTTTACATACTCGCGTTACCCACAAAGTATATAAACACTACGTTATGAGAGGTTAAAAGGGGAGCAAGTCGGGAAACAAAGTATAGTAGAAAACTGTGCTGGGAAAAGATTTAGTAGAATCGCTTAAAAACGATTCCATGAGATTTGATAGCAGTAGAAACGCAAGTTTGGTACTCTCATGAATAGAGACAAGAAATCGAATCGTAATCGGAAGCGTTCGGGTTTTTGCTTAAAATCGACAGATATTCTGTTACACTTTACGGAACGTAACAGGCAAGTAATTACTTTCCTTTTTTATTTCAATGAGAGAAAGTGAGATAAAAGAATAACATAAAACCTAACCCAAAAGAGTTTAGCGTCGACAACCAACTACAGAAGAAATCTAAAACCTCTTACTATTTGAAGGTAATTGTTAATAAAAAATAATAAATAAGCTTTATAAGACGTTATTATTTATAATTACAGGTAAACGTCGTTTTACGCCCGGGTTCCGTTCCGAGAAACAAATCGGCGTAAAATGAACACACATTTTTCGTGCTTTTTTCGCACAATGTTTGTGTTCTGAATCACTATTGTCGCTCATAATGAAACTACAAATTGAATATTCTTTTAATTTTATAATAAAATAAAAGATATAATCATATCTTTTTATTTTTCTTAAAAACAAAACAAAAACTCGCTCGGAAAATTCCACGCCGGCACCAACCGGCGTAATTGTGAATCGGCGTAAATCGAACCGGCGGAAAACGACGTTTACCTGTATTTAATTTTAGGTTATCTTTCTAGTTTGAAATGTCACTCGTGAGTGAGACGTGTCTCGCTCAACTTAAAATGTCCCTTTCTTACATTTATTGTGGTAAATGGAATACGACAACCTCAAATTCGCGTTTAGAAACGATTCGATAGGGGACAGTGCGTGAGGGGATTTTAGTAGAAAAGTGTATCAGAGTACCAAAGTTTCGATTCGATCGAGCATTTCTATTTATGAAAGTCCCACCACTGGAACGAAAGGATTTCAACTTATTGCGCACGATCGAAATCAAAACACCCACCGATGAATATCATTTGTGTAAATTTTGGCGTAATGAAGGAACGATGAAGAGTGGTTTTGAGTGTTTTCGATAAAATTAAAATAGCGTCCCCTAACTCCGAAATCTTGAACTATTTTTTTGTTGACAACCTTTTACATGTGATTCGGACTTCTCAATCTTCTATTCTCTCTTTCACTACCCACTTCCTTGCTCACTTTCCTGCGCACTGTCAGGGAAATGGGCTGAGTGTAAACTAGGCATAACATATTTTAAATGATTGGTATCAAGATAGTTCCTCTTTATGGCACAATTATATCTTTGTATTTTAGCAGGCTTAAGGCGTATCATGTCGTCACTTGTCAAGGATATTTTTCAAAAACCCGTCGATTCATAAAATAATACGTTTGAAATGACCAAGTTGGCCGGACGTAGTAAGATAAAGGAACATTCCTAATAGACATTATTAAATCTCTTCAATGCGAGAATCATATCTTCCAAAACAAAAGTTATTCCCAGATATTTGCAGGCAAGGTTGCATTTCTGGTTAGACGAGAATAGCGAGCGCTCCAAGCAGCTCGGGCCTTCTGCGGATCGCGTTTCTCAAAGCAAGCAAATAAAAAGTTAAAAACAACATAGCCTGATGAAGATAGAACCTTGACATGACTGGATTTTCAAGGTCAAGGGCAGGCGCCTGCTCGATATCGCAACTGGGTCATCCTATGCAGCTTTACCTACTTTTATTCCTGTTCAACTAGTTCAACGCATAAATTGCATAGACCATATTCTACTTCCTTTATTGCACTTTTATATTCTCTACAAAATGAGGAAATTTAGTGAGGTAAATGGGACAAAATCTGTTTTAAAAATAAAAATAGGTCGTTTAGTTTTGCCAAAACGGCGACACTCATTATGAAATTTTTAATGGGCAGAATTAAATAGATTAAGTAAATAGTTATATAGGGTGTTCATAATTAGATTAATTCGTGGGCTAACAAGCAAAAGGCACTTAGTCCAAAAAAAAATCCCTAATTTCAATTTTAAAGGTTGATAGCATTGGAAATATTGTTTTCTAAACTAAATTAATTGCATAATTCTAAGGTACACTCCAATCAATCTATTAATCTAGCTTCTAGATGCCTAATCAAAACGAATTCTTTTTACAATTGTATAATAGTGAACAAAAATATATTAATATATATACAGGGTGGTGATAAAGTTTGGAACCAAGGTCATAACTTCCGTAAAAATTTTTTTTGTAAAAATCGCTCGGACAGGTCAATTTTTGTTTTAAAAATGCCATCTTTTGGAATGAAAAAAATATTCATGACGTCACTGATAACTTCACTATGACGTCATCATCAATGTTTTTAAATGGAAACCCCTACCTTTTTTACACATTTTTCATAGACCTTTTTATCATATTAATGATCACATAAAAATATTTAAAAAAATTTCAACCATTTTTGAAAAAAAAAATAAATTTACTCAAAAAAAAAATTATTAATTCTCAATGAAAATATGGCAAGAAATATAAATTAAACTAATTTTTAGTTTAAAAATAACAAATTATTATTGAAAATATTCGAATTGTTCTTCTTTACACAATTGGAATTTTCTTAAAACTAATTTTAAATAACTTTTAATGAAAAAGGTAAATAAAATAAAATGTTTGAGTAATAATAAACTTTAAATAAAATTGTAATTTATTATAAATTTGAAAAAGCTTTTGATATTCAAAATTTATTGAAATAAAAATTGCCTTTATAAAAGTGCTTTAGTTGACGTTATTTTGTATGGCAAATAAAATTTTAAATCCATTTACCAATGCTTGAATAGCTTACTTCGTTTGTTTAATAATAATCAACAGTTATTAAGTTTTGCGAAATTAAAAATGCCTCGTTTAAGCGAACGCGAAAGAATCGAAATTTTAATTATGGTAAGATACGGCGATAGAAAAAGAACCCATGGGGAAGATTGTGCTTTGTTTAATGAGCAATATCCAAATAGACCGCAAATCTCAAAATCTACAGTAAGTAAGTTAGTTACCAAATTTGCAGAAACAGGATCTGTAGGAGATTTGCCTCGACAAGGACGGCCTCAAGTGAATGAAGAAACCAAATTAAATTTATTACTAGCGATTGAAGAAAATCCCAATATTTCAACAAGAGATATTTCAAGAAATAATAATGTAGATCATTCCTATGTCGCAAAATTATTATAAAAGGAAAAGTATCACCCATACAAAATAAAACTCATACAAGAGTTAAATGAAGATGAATTTTGTGAAGAAATGATGGCGCGATGTGATCAAAATCCAAATTTTTTAAGTAGTATAATTTTCTCCGATGAAGCTACCTTTCAATTGAATGGATCAGTGAATCGACATAATTGTAGGTATTGGTCACAGGAAAATCCTCATTGGCCCGTAGAATCCCATAGTCAAAGACAGGGAAAGTTAAATGTATGGGTGGGAATGATTGGCAGACGTTTTATAGGACCATACTTTTTTAATGAAAACCTTACTGCCGAAAGATACTTGAATTTTTTGCGGACTGATTTGCTACCAGTTTTACTTCGTATTTTCCCCAATTATGAAAATCGCAACATTCCTAACCAAAACATTTGGTTTCAACAAGATGGGGCTCCTCCACACTTTGGCAGGGCGGTGCGAGAATTCCTTAACACCACGTTTCCCAACAAATGGATAGGTCGGAGGGGACCAATTGAGTGGCCTCCGCGATCTCCCGACCTAACGCCCTTAGATTTTTTTTGTGGGGACATTTAAAATCATAAGTTTATTTCAATAGACCTAATAATTTACAAGAATTGGAGCTTAGAATTAGGGCGGAATTGCAACAAATTGACGAAGAAGCTATTAACAATAGTATTCAGAGTGTCTACACTCGAATGGGACAATGCCAAATGGTCAATGGGGAACAATTTCAACATATTCGTTAAAATTTGTTACTTGTAAATTAAAAATTTACTTTTTTTTTGTAATATTTTCATTGAGAATTAATAGTTTTTTTTAGTTATTTATTTCTTAAGTTGGTAAATACTAGCTATTAAGTATCTTTATTACAGGCACATGCAAAATAATACCCCTACATATGGGGTACCAAAATAATCGTTATAAAATCCTCTTTTTAAAAAGTCGAATGACCCGGCATCATTGCATTTAAAAAACGTGAGATATTTGATAAAATCTTCATTAACTATGTTTAAAAATTAATAGTTCAAAAACCACTTAAATTTTTTTTCAAATTACAATTTTATTTAGGTATTTGAATTATTTAAAATTAGTTTTGGTACTTTTCACCGACTTCGAAAACCTTTTTTTTTTGAAAAAAATTTTTTTTACAAAAAAAATAAAAACTATTATCTCAAAAATACTTCTTTTTTAAAAGTATTTTAAGCCATGAATAAAAATATGGGATGTTACATTTAAAAAAACAAAGTTCATGGTGTTTCCGGTGAAACCGGAAGTGATTTCGAAAATAAAAAATGCACATAAAATTTGTTTTTTTGAACCATAGAACATAGCCAAATTTCAAATTTTTTTATTCATAAATAAAAGTTATCGAGGTGACCCGGTTTTTTCCAATTGTGTAAAGAAGAACAATTCGAATATTTTCAATAATAATTTGTTATTTTTAAACTAAAAATTGGTTTAATTTATTTTTCTTGCCATATTTTCATTGAGAATTAATAATTTTTTTTTTGAGTAAATTTATTTTTTTTTCAAAAATGGTTGAAATTTTTTTAAATATTTTTATGTGATCATTAATATGATAAAAAGGTCTATGAAAAATGTGTAAAAAAAGTAGGGGTTTCCATTTAAAAAAATTGATGATGACGTCATAGTGAAGTTATCAGTGACGTCATGAATATTTTTTTCATTCCAAAAGATGGCATTTTTAAAACAAAAATTGACCTGTCCGAGCGATTTTTACAAAAAAAATTTTTACGGAAGTTATGACCTTGGCTCCAAACTTTATCACCACCCTGTATTTAAATAAAATTAAAAGTTGCTCTACTTTTTTCCACTACTGTATCTGCAAGTTTTTATGTTCGTACAAGAAATCATCTTTAAATTTGTTTATTTCATAAATTTTCGTGATCTTAAAGAAGTAAGAAAAAGGTTCTAAAAATAAATTTTGCAATAAAAAGTAAAAATTTGGTGTTGGAATTGAGAAATGTAGGTTTGGCAAATAAACATCTCGTTGAATTATTTTTCAAAGTCGAAGCTGTCACGCTCGACGCGCAGAATGGGTGATTATCCAACGCTGTTTGACGATGACGGGCCAAGCACGAGACGGTGGACGGAGACTGCTGCGCTCCCGCACATCGTCCGAGGTCCGAGGCAGACTTTACGTGGAGTTCTAGTCGGGCGGACGTCGTCTTCAGAGCGCGCATAGCTCGCGTGGAATTGCCACCCGCGCCGATAACTCGCCGATTCTGGCGGATGAGATTATGCGTCGGTCTTAAAGTTTTTGTTGTTCGCAGTGTACTATACTAATTAACAAAAAATAAAACGCACGTAACTTATTTGTTTAAAAAATATTATTGCATTGTGTCTACAGATAAATTTATCGCGCGTTTCAATAATTACTGTCTGTCTGGCTGATTATTTTAGATTTGTAACCGTAGGTTTATACTTAATTAAGGCTTGTACAAAAGCAACAAGTTTTTGTGATTTATTTTGTTGGCTGTGATAGTTTTAAAGTAGATGAAAATGATGAAGAAGGAAAAGCCTATGATGAGTGTTACCGCTATTATTCAGGGAGCCCAAGCCCAAAGTTGGGGACGTGCTATGGGTGTATTAGGACCACCAGGAATACCTCTAGGTAATTTAGTTCAAATCGAGTAAAAAATGCAAGTTGAATTTATTTCAAATTTAGCAACTTTTCATTATCATCTAATTTATCCAACAAAAATCGATTATAAATCCCTAAAAATTGAAGGTATTCTATAACAACTTAAATAAAATTCACCTCGAAATTTACTGTATGTGCCGCCAGATTAAGTTTATTTTGTTGTAAAATAATGTTATGATTTACGTTCAGAAATTCGTGTGTTTCGTCACGCTGTCTGTCTACACCTTAATATTTATTTGCGCAATATTATAAAAATAATTTGTATTTTTATCTATGTGGATATCTTTTGCAACAATGAACATTAATGTATTATTTTTAAATTATCGTTTTTACAAAACATCCTTTGTTCATAAAAATATTTTCATATTTTTTTGAAGAATTTATAAATTAAAAAAATTATGCATTTGTAACGAAAATGTATTTTCGTAGGTTTCATGAAAAAGCGCACGCGAAATATGCGAACAGAAAAAAGCGCACGGCCATAAATGCGTACAAGAAAAAAGCGAACACAGAAAAAAAGCACATTTCACATGTAATAATTATTATAAAACTTATGCTTTTATAAGTAAATTTTTTGACGAGCGCTTCGTTGAATACGAAGCGCAAAACGGCACTGTAAAATTTAAAATAATAAACAGAAAGTAATTAGATGCTAATGCCTATTTTTGACGGATATGATTTGTTAAAAAATGTCCACAAATTGACTCAGAGGGTGTGTGCAATGAGTTGACCAAATGCATTTTTCTGATGTAAACAAACCGTTTTTTTGTTTATAACGAGGGGCATACCGCGAGAGAAAATGATGTACAGTTGGTCCCAGCTGGAAGTAGGACAAAAATAATCACCATCGCGTATTCTTTGTCCTACTTCTAGCTGGGAGCAACTTTACATTGACATCCGTTAAAGAAGTATATCCCAAAATATCTCCCAATTATTATGATACATCCTGTATATCGTATATCCCTGTACATTCCGTAATATCCGACTACATCCTTGTATATCCTCTCGTATATCCTCATTTATAAGTCGCATATCCCAAACATTAGGGGATATCCTTGGATATCCCTGTATATCCATCTATTGCCTTAGGAGCATGTATTCAGGATTGATTACTTCAATTATTATTATAATTGCGTAATGTTCATTTATTATCATTATTAAAATATTTCTTATGCCATATAACATGCTAAAATATCAAATTTATTTTCATAAATAAAGAAATTGCAGGGATGGCCCTAGTTTCGTGGAAAGTAACCCGGTATATGCAGAAGATAGGCATTAAGATTACCTGACCAATCTCTTATATTTAAAGTTGTTTTTTTAAATAATCAAACAACAAAAAAGAAATCTTAGATGAACTCAAAAGTGATAATTATAATTTTGTTTTTGATTAGATGGAAGTTATTTTTGAAAGCTTTAACATGATTTATGGTGATAATAAAATGCCGAAAAAAATGACCATTTAAATATTTTCAAGAAAAATTATATGTTAACGATTGTCATTGGAAAGTTAAACTTGATAGAAAATACGAAAAGGTTGTCTTGAATCGAAATAATATGAAAGCTCAGCTTGCGGTATTAAGATGGGGTGTCATGGTGGAACAACCTGTAACCTGTAATGTTAGTATTATCAAAACTTTTGAGTAAAAGGTTCGTTTGTTGTTTGTAACCAAAGAACAGTTTCTAAAATACTGAGTAATATCATTTCTATTTAAGAATCTGATTTTCGCTTTACTTCCACTTATGAGTAGTGGTATACCACTTATATATAGATTAGAGCGAAGCAATTCATCATACCCTTGAATGAAATAGAGACTCCCGTTGCAGATTCCCAAATTTATATTGTTCAGCCCCAGGACTCTGATAAATAGAAATCAAGAATTGAAACAAAACGAACTAGTGCTGGTGCTCTCATACACCTTTTCAAAGAAATCTCCCCATCCTCTATTAACGTTTCGAAGCGTTTCTATACCGGCTTTTCTACTCATCAGAGTCCGGAGGTGGAAGTCTGCAATGTCTTACGTAACGAGAACGGTGGACTGTTTACCACATTACTATAGTTACAATTTTTGTGTCGTTTCAACATTATGAACGTTTTTATGCGTAAAAAAAGAGACATAAAATATCCAATCACTCAACTCTCAACCGAGATCAACTCGTTAGGGTTACAGATTACAGACTTCCACCTCGAAGCCGAAGTTTATAACATCTAACGTAACGAGAACTGTGCACTGCTTAGTACATTACTATGGCAACAGTTTTTGTCTCGTTTCCACATTATGAACGTTTTTATGTGTAAGAGAGGGACATGAAATATCTAACGAGTCAACTCTCAACCGAGATCAACTCGTTAGGGTTACAGACTTCCACCTCCGGGCAGAGTTGGAACGGTATTTTAGCGTGGCCGAACAAAGTTATTTTAAAGATTTTACTTTTAAAGTTCAGAACTTTATTGTAGCAAAATTGGATAAGAAATTGATTTTTTCGCCACATCTCATCACCTTTATTCTAAACCAAGTAAATAATATTCTCCTAAAATTCTAATTGTCAATTGTCATTAAACTTGATAACCAGAGTTTTAAGTCATGTAAAGGTAGGACTGCCCGCCGCGACTGCCAAAAGTCGCGGTCATCAGTAGGCCACTGGTTTATATGAGATTAAATACGAGGCCTTTCACTGCAACTGTTGAGCAGTCAACCGCTGTGACGTCACGACGGTTGGCAGTCGATTGCCGCGTTCCACCGCTCAGAGAGCGGCGCAAAAGTCAACTGCTATGGTCTAGATATTTATTTTTATTGAAATTTACTGAGATTAAGATGCTAAAGAAAATGTTTACTGATTTAGAAAATCGAAAACTTATTGAGGAAGTAATTAATGTATAATAACCATAAACTATCGAAATATATATACAGGGTGGTGATAAAGTTTGGAACCAAGGTCATAACTTCCGTAAAAAAATTTTTTGTAAAAATCGCTCGGACAGGTCAATTTTTGTTTTAAAAATGCCATCTTTTGGAATGAAAAAAATATTCATGACGTCACTGATAACTTCACTATGACGTCATCATCAATTTTTTTAAATGGAAACGCCTACTTTTTTTACACATTTTTCATAGACCTTTTTATCATATTAATGATCACATAAAAATATTTAAAAAAATTTCAACCATTTTTGAAAAATAAAATAAATTTACTCAAAAAAAAAATTATTATGTCCCAATGAAAATATGGCGAGAAAAATAAATTAAACTAATTTTTAGTTTAAAAATAACAAATTATTATTGAAAATATTCGAATTGTTCTTCTTTACACAATTGGAATTTTCTTAAAACTAATTTTAAGTAACTTAATGAAAAAGGTAATAAAAATAAAATGTTTGAGTAATAATAAACTTTAAATAAAATTGTAATTTATTATAAATTTGAAAAAGCTTTTGATATTCAAAATTTATTGAAATAAAAATTGTCTTTATAAAAGTGCTTTAGTTGACATTATTTTGTATGGCAAATAAAATTTTAAATCCATTTACCAATGCTTGAATAGCTTACTTCGTTTGTTTAATAATAATCAACAATTATTAAGTTTTGCGAAATTAAAAATGCCTCGTTTAAGCGAACGCGAAAGAATCGAAATTTTAATTTTGGTAGGATACGGCGATAGAAAAAGAACCCATGGGGAAGCTTGTGCTTTGTTTAATGAGCAATATCCAAATAGACCGCAAATCTCAAGATCTACAGTAAGTAAGTTAGTTACCAAATTTGCAGAAACAGGATCTGTAGGAGATTTGCCTCGACAAGGACGGCCTTAAGTGAATGAAGAAACCAAATTAAATGTATTACTTGCGATTGAAGAAAATCCCAATATTTCAACAAGAGATATTTCAAGAAATAATAATGTGGATCATTCCCATGTCGCAAAATTATTAAAAAAGGAAAAGTATCACCCATACAAAATAAAACTCATACAAGAGTTAAATGAAGAAGATCCCGATCGCCGACTGCAATTTTGTGAAGAAATGATGGCGCGATGTGATCAAAATCCAAATTTTTTAAGTAGTATAATTTTCTCCGATGAAGCTACCTTTCAATTGAATGGATCAGTGAATCGACATAATTGTAGGTATTGGTCACAGGAAAATCCTCATTGGGCCGTAGAATCCCATAATCAAAGACAGGGAAAGATAAATGTATGGGTGGGAATGATTGGCAGACGTTTTATAGGACTTTTTTAATGAAAACCTTACTGCCGAAAGATACTTGAATTTTTTGCGGACTGATTTGCTACCAGTTTTACTTCGTATTTTCCCCAATTATGAAAATCGCAACATTCCTAACCAAAACATTTGGTTTCAACAAGATGGGGCTCCTCCAAACTTTGGCAGGGCGGTGCGAGAATTCCTTACACCACGTTTCCCAACAAATGGATAGGTCGGAGGGGACCAATTGAGTGGCCTCCGCGATCTCCCGACCTAACGCCCTTAGATTTTTTTTGTGGGGACATTTAAAATCAAAAGTTTATTTCAATAGACCTAATAATTTACAAGAATTGGAGCTTAGAATTAGGACGGAATTGCAACAAATTGACGAAGAAGCTATTAACAATAGTATTCAGAGTGTCTACACTCGAATGGGACAATGCCAAATGGTCAATGGGGAACAATTTGAACATTTTCGTTAAAATTTGTTACTTGTAAATTAAAAATTTACTTTTTTTTTGTAATATTTTCATTGAGAATTAATAATTTTTTTTTTTGAGTTTTATTTTTTTTTCAAAAATGGTTTTTACAAAAAAATTTTTTACGGAAGTTATGACCTTGGTTCCAAACTTTATCACCACCCTGTATATGATATTTGTTTAGTTGTCGACGCGAGCGCAATATTGGAAAAATGGCGCCCAAAAGCAGTTTTTTGAGAATATCTCCTTTCCGACTCATTTTACGAGAAAAACATTTATATTCAACAATAAACTAGAGGAAATTTCCTTCAATTTATGTTATAACCTTTTTTTTCGTAAAGTCCAATAGTTGTGGCGTACGAGTGCCGCAAAGTGTACTTCAAAACGCGATTCAGTTGCCAAAAATATTTAAATATTTCAACACCGCCTTTTAAAAGAATAATTTCTACATCCGGTAGCGCGTAGGAAATTTTTATTTTGGGAAGGGTTCCAAGTTATGCCTAAATTAAGTCGAAATTTTGAATTTTAGGGTGAGTGGCTCCCGTATGGCCATTTTTAATCGATTTTCAATTTTAAAAGTTCAGTCGAATGTGCTCCTAGAACCCAAATCACCGACGCATTGGGTTTTTTGAATTTCAAAAACATAAAGCAACATTTTTGCGAGCATTTTTGTAATATCCCATTTTAAAAAGTCGCAGTTTTTGACGCTTTTCGGTCTTATCATCCCCTCAAATTCTATTTCACCCCTATGTAATATACCTTTTCTAAAACCTTTCAAGTTCCGCTTCATGACAAAAACAGAATCACTTCGGTATCTTTTTTCGTTATCGAGTTATGACTGAAAATGTAGCCAAAATTACCCTCTGAAATTTTCCCACTTTTTACAAAATAATTAATATCTTCAAAAATTTAGCACCACCGAGACGTTTAATAGCTTCAAATTCGCACCGTCACCTCCCCCAACAAATTCCATAAAAATTATAATTTTCGACGTATTTATACCAAAACTGTGCCAAAACTTTTCAAATTTTTTCCAAAAAACTATTTAACCGATTTTAACCAAACATCTCGCCAAACATGTTTTTAAACTGCGTCTATTCATAGTATTTACGTTCGGTAAAAATTTAAAATATTTATTGTATACTGGGGATACCACGATAAAACGCGTGTTGAAAAGTACATACATTTTGCGGCGCTCGTATACCAAAACTATTCATTTTACGAAAAAAAGGTTAGCAAATAAATTATAGGAAATTTCCTCTAGTTTATTTTTGCATATAAATGTTTTTCTCGTAAAACGAGTCGGAAAGGTGATATTGTCAAAAAACTGCTTTTGGGCGCCATTTTTCCAAAATGGCGCTTCGAGCGGCAAAGATACGAGTTGGCAAAGTTGAAATTCGGAAAGAGCACATCGAAATCTATAAAATACTCCCATTATCAAAGTCAAGGAAAGCTTTCCAGGTAACCCCATTTTTTACTCCCAAATGACTGAACTATCCTCTTAAGAAATGTGTTTTTTTCATGTTTTTTTGGCAAAATTTGATTTCACCCCCATGAATATAACCTTCACAAAGAAGTCTTAAGGGCTTCTTACACCCAACCGGACTTATGATAGATAGCTTAAAATTCGTTACAACAGCTCCTCTTAATAAATCCAGTAAAAATAAAAATTTTCAGTCCAAAATTGCACAATGAACACAAAACTAGTAAATGTGCAATAGATGAATGGATACTAGAAAACTCACATCTAGTCAAAATGATTTATTCTTCTGTCTGCGCATCTAAAAAACATGTTATTTGTTATTTCCCTAATAAATCTCAAATTTCGACCATAAAATATGAGATATCCCAAGATATATCCCAAATATCGCCTATAAAATATGGTATATCCCAAGATATATCCTATACATAGCCTATAAAATATGGGATATCCCAAGATATATCTTATACATAGCCTATAAAATATGGGATATCCCAGGATATATCCCAAATATTTCAGTATTGCCTGTACATCCCTTTGTATTTCAAACATATCCTAAAATATCGCCTCGATTTTTTAGTGCATCCTTTACTCATCCTCGGCCGTGTACACCTACATCCCCTCACGGTATGCCTCTCGGTTTATAATTTTTATATTAGCAAATAATTTACAAAAACAGGAACGTCCGCAGCTAAATAATGTTATGAGTAATGTAGTATTATAAAAAATTGTTTATACTTTTTTGTAAAAATTAAAAAAAAACATGTTTTTATATGTTTTATACAAATCACCAAAAAAACATGTTTTTTTGTGATTTGTACAAGAAAATATCAACAGTTTTTTAATAACACATTACTCATAACATTAGTTACCTGCGGGCGCTACTTTTTTGCAAATTATTTGCTAATATAAAAATTACAAAGAAAAGAATGGTTTGTTTATGTCAGGAAAATACATTTGGTATTCAGACGACTTAAGCATTATGATAAAAATAATTATATTTATGAGAAATGTGCGCTTTTTTTTCTATATGCGCTTTTATACGTGGCGCTTTTTTCAGTGTGCGCTTTTCCGTGCTTGCTTTTTTCTTGTGCCCCTTTATGACCGTGCTCTTTTTTCTGGTCATCGTTTTCAGAATAGGCTAAAATAGCAGTTCACGGTACTTGTGTGGAATTAGCAATAAATTAATTTTTATTGAATTTTTCTTTCATAATTAGCTTCAATTGAATAATAAAAATCTGGGAAATGCATTTTCATAAGTATTCAATAAATTCTAAGTGTAGAAACCACCCCTAAATAATTTAACAAAAAAAGGATTGATTTTTTTTGCATTTGTTTCTTAAAAAATTAAAAGTAGCATATTAAAAATATCGGTGGCAATTATTTTTAGTTTCTTTGTAATACACATTTAAAGTTCCCCAAATTAGCAATATTAACCCTATGTATACAGGGTGTTTCTGAACAAGTGTCGTATAATCTAGGAATGGATTTTTGGACCAATTTTAAGACAAAAAGTAAGAATATTTTTTCCGCTAAAACGCTCCAGGGTTCAAAGGGTTGATTCACTCGAAAAACTTCACCCTAATTTTTTTTTGAAAATTTGCTAATTCATCTCAAGGCGGCTGCCAAAAGTAAGGTATGTGCAAAATTTGAGCCAATTAACAAAGTAGATTTTATGTTAAAAAATTGAAAAAAATGAGTAAACTTCAATGTCCTGCATTTCCGAAGGGAGAGTTTTAGCGGAAAATATTATTCTTACTTTTTATTCTTTTGATTTTTTCTTCTTGAATTATTCATTTAAAAAAAATTAATAGCATATAAAAAATTTGGATGGGAGATATTTTTTGTTTTTTTTTTTGTAAATTGTGATTAAACTTCCGCTATTTTGCAATGTTGATCATATCTACGGATGTATTAGTTATTCTTCAATAACAAAGAAAAGGTATAGTATTTCAATTATTTCTGCTGAAATTTTGTAAATTGTGTTTGATCGTAAATGAACTAACTCCCATCCAAATTTTTAATATGCTATTTAAAATTGATTAAATAAATGATTAAGAAAAAAAAATTAAAATAATTAATCCGCTTTTCTGATATTGAAGAATGACAAATAAATGTACATATGAGCACTTTTCGAAATAGCGGAACTTTAAACTTTAAACACGATTTACGAAAAAATTAACTCCTATACTAATTTTTAATATCTTATTTAAAATTGTTTTAATAAAGGAATAAGGAAGAAAACAAATTATAAAATTAACCCTCTTTTCTATTTTTGAAGAATAACTAGTGTATATAGATATGGGTAATTTAGCTAAATCGCGGAACTTTAAACGTGTATTACAAGGAAACATAAAATGACTGGCACCCAAATTTTTGATGTGTTACTTGAAGTTATTTTAAGAAACAAATGCAAAAGAAAATTTTAAAAATTAACCCTTTTTTTGTTAAATTATTTAGGGTTGGATTCTACCCCTAGAATTTATTAAAAGGGCACGACCGAACTGTGTCCCAAAATGTACATGCTCTGAACCGAATTGTCTCCCGCGACGGTCAGATACAGGTAAGATTGCCAAAAGCGCATTCCCATGCAAATTTAGTGGCTAAAAAACTTTAGTAAAATGTCTATTTATTAGCAAAAAAAGTAACTAAATTTTTACCTAATTAATATGTGATAGACCATCTAATATTATATTATACAGGGTGTTTACGGTTGACCCGTAAATATTATTTAAACCGGTAAAAGTCGAGGTAAAAGTAGAGGTCGAAATAGGTAGATTAAGAAAAAATCATCTTAGTAAAAGTTGCTTTATAAGGGACGAGATAAGGGAGCTACTCCCTTTTAAAGGGGATACCAAAAAGAAGGTTTTGACAGGATTTTAAGATTTTAAAAAACAGTAACCTAACCGAATCACTTGAAATTACGGGAGACAATCCGGTCCCTTTTAAAACTATCCGAAATTACGGGAGACAGTTTGATTCGTCCCTATTAAAAATGTATGTAAATGCATTTCCCAGGTATACAGGGTGTCCCAAGATTCAGTTTACAGGCTATAACTTCGTTAGTTGAAGAGATAAAAATTCAAATCAAAAACAGCTTTTAATGGCATCAAATTAGCATTGTAATTCCATCCTTAAAATTCCCAAATTTAAAATAACTTTGTTTTCAAATGGCACCCCCCTCCCCTTTAGTTAACAAAAATTGGATCTCAGTTTTATTTTGAATACGACAAAGCGTTCTGTTCAAATGCAATCTGACGGTGACGTGTAAATTAGGCAATTATAGGCTATGTAGACCGGGGCCACTGACGTCACGTCAATCCGGAACCGCACTATTTTAGAACAACTTTGGAAATTAATTGTGAAGCTAATTGAAGTGCAAAATTCAAGTGGAGGGGTGCTTTCATAAATAGTTATAAATCTTTATTGTAAACTTTTAGGAAAAACTGTCGTGCTTAGGAAAAACTATATTTCTGTGTTTGAGAAACGTATTAAGGTTATTGGGCAGGTAGTTATAAACACGCTTAGAAATTCTTTATTCTATTTTCTGGCCATCAATAATAACAAATTGACACATTTTTATGGGAGCCAGTCTCGCTGTTTTTGCTCTTGTATCGGAAAAACACGAAATCAATAAGCAGCATTTGTTTTCGGCCTTGAATCTGTTTATTTGTTTATGCATGGAGATAATTAATGGTTAATAACAAAAACATCTCATAATAAACGTGCCCTAAATACTATATTAAAACTTATATAGAATGGGGCATCGCAAAGACTTTACACTTTCGAAATTAACAACGTCTGTGTAGATTTACTTAATTGAATTAGAATTATTTTCCAAAGTAGATTTTACTTATTTTCTATTTTGTCAATTTTAATGTAATATCGTGAAATTACTTTTATAAGTTATTGTATGGTACAAAATTTTGTTTTGAGGCCCCCATACACGATAGAACATGTTAACGAACATGCACGCCCGCACAAGTTCGCGAAGTTCATGTTTGAAGTTTGCACTTGCCCACACACACAGGAACTTGTACGTGGATATTTAGTTTCAAAAATATGAACAATGGATGAAAATGAACTAAATTTAATTGCAGTGGCGTGTATTTGCTTAGTAAAAAAACAACACAAATTAACCAAAAAAAAAATTAAACCATGAAGAAATTGGACCAAGAATTTGACTCCACTTCTTTAAGATTCTCTAATAATTTTTTATCCTACCTTATTTTTTACTTCTATTTAAATATTCTTTTGATTTAGATTTCAATAAGCAGGGGAAAAACTTATGAATTTCTAAATATAGTAAAATATAAATTCTTTTTATCCAACTTTATTTAGAAACTTTTATTGATAAAAAGAATTTATATTTAAATATTTATCCAAATCCTCAAGAGCAAGAATTTTACTTTATTTTATTATGAATTTCTATAAATTCGGTTAAAAAATCTCTTGTACAGCTCTTAAAGCACCCATATTTAAGTACTCAAATTTTATTTTATTTTAAAATTAATTTTTGATGACACTGCACTATCGCAAGTCTCTGAAAAAATGAAGATTTTGGCCACACACAGGCGAACATGTACGGGCGCTCATGTTTCCACGTACATAAATTCAATCAGGAACAGAAAACATGTATGACGGACTTTTTTGAAAAAAATTCCCCTCACACGGTCGAACATTGACGCGCGTACAAGAACGCCCGCACATGCTCGTCAACATGTTCGATACTGTATGGGCCCTTTTAGGTAGGGACATTTTTAACTGTAAAAATTTATACTTTTTGCGTATATTTCTAAATTTTGTTGTTTATTTAAAATAATGCTCTTTTAGCCTGATTAAAAAGTTGATCAAGCACCTATTTACTATTATAAAAGCCTGATGCCTGATGCTCAAAATTATGCACTGATCCAAAAAATCTTCGGAATCTTGTAACTTCTATATTGTACATAATTATTTATTTGAAGAGGTGATTTTGTCCCGGATGAAATTATTAAATTGAAAAACAACTTTGTGACTTTGTACCAGGATTTTCTTTATTTTCTGTTAACTTAATACATCAGATGTATTAATTAAATTATCCTGGTACAAAGCCACAAAGTTGTTTTTCAATTTAATAATTATTTATTGTATGAAGTTAAAACAAGGGTTAAAAGAAGTTTTTTCTTTTAAGTATTTTAAAGTATATAAAATGAATAATTTTGACAGGTAAAAATTAAGTCAGAAGGATTGTAATCTATGGAAGTCTACTACACGTTGTCTTTAAATTACAATTTTTAATAAAATTTTCGTTCTATTGTTTAATGTTTTGGAAGTGCCGAAATATATTTTCATAGGATGGCAGATAATTTTTCTTGGATTTCAAATTTTTTAAAACTGGAATAGAAATGTCGACTATCAAGGAGGCCTAAAACTCTTTTCTATTGTTCATGTAGATTCTAGTGTCATATGCATTTTAGGATGGTGGGCTGTCACCAGTGCTGAAAAACCGAACCCGAGGTGGAAGTCTGTAAAGCTATATGATAGTTTTCGTCCAACGAAAAAACCGTTTGTTGACTAAGTTGCTTGGTAACAGATTATCCATATCTCTTCCTTATGCACGTTTTGTATTGATTGAAAAAAGATAAAATCCGTCATAATAGCAACATATTCAACAATACGATATTTTCGTTGTACGAAAACAATCGTACAGCTTACAGACTTCCACCTGGAACCCCCAGGAACTCAGTCAAAAATTGAAAACCGGAACCCTAACCCTTAATCTAAAATTTTCGGAACCGGAACCTTTTAAAAAATATTTGGTTCTGGGGTTCAAATTGTTATATCATATCGACTATCGACCACTTTATTTTTGCTCTAAAATTTTATTTTGATTCAGCTCGAACGTGCACGTTTTCTTTTTATTGTGCGAGCAGATGCCTGATGTTTTTATTTTTCTTATAGTGTACGATTTGCGGGTACGTCTCAGTCTCAACCTCAACTCAAAACCAAAACCATAAAGAATAAGTTAGATTGTTTATAATTTATAAGCCTGGAAGTTAAGAACATAAACACCTATATTAAAATCTGGAACCGTTATTTTGTGGAACCGAACTCCGGAACCGGGGTTCCAATTTTATTTCGGAACCGAACCCTGGAACCCCAGTTCCAAACCTTTTTTTTTAACCTAACCCGGAACCGAACCCGTTCATTTTTTTTAATGGAACCTAACCCGGAACCGAACCCTTTCATTTTTTTTAATGGAACCGAAACCAGAACCGAACCCTTCGAAAATTTTCAGGCTTTTCCAGCACTGGCTGTCACATACTGTTCTGGTCCTACTATAAATTAACATGTTGTAAATTTTATTAAAGAAATGTGCAATGCTAAACTACTACAAATGTTTGATTACAAATTTAAAAACAAAATCCTTTAACATGACAAACGGCACAGCGAACAACTTCTTCTAAGAAAAAATTTCAAAATGGGTTTAAAAAAACTAGTCTTAACTACGTATTTTTTGCCAGAATACATCTGCCGACTTGTGACTTCCTAATTACAAAAAGCCTCCAGGAAATGCTTGGAAACCAGTTCTAAGATGTTTGGCGAAGGCCGTCGAAATGGTCCAAATTTTGCATGCCGCCAAAATGACGCGATCATCTCGGAAAAAAATTATAACTCATATAATGGAGGTAATTTATCGCCGGTCTAGACAAAAGTGCCGAAGCTTCGTTGCAGCTGGTGGGAGGAACAAATATTTGCGTTGGCATAATTATCTCAGTTTTTCGATTAGTTGCAGTCAAGGTCATCACGGTGGTTTAATGTTTTCGAATTAAACGAAACTAGACACTGCTTTGAAAATTGGGCAATATTTTATTTAAAAAATGATTACGTAAAAATATTTTGTAGCGAATCGTGCCATCGGTTTCCTGAGAAGCGCGTTTCGAAATAAAAGAACAAGGTCGCGTCTTAAATTATACAGCCAAATTGGAACGCGCACGTTTTAGCTCTTCTTATCTAAACAGATAGAAATTCCCACATTTTTTGCCTGCTGTGCATTTTTACGAGTAGCAGGCAAATATTATTATTCGCGTTATTTTTAACTCAATTTTTTATTACTATTTCAAAATTTACAGAAATGCTTTTTATTGCTGTAATTGGTTGGATCAGCGTAGGATTTGTTTAATTTGAATAAATTTGGTGTTAAAATAGAAATTGTTTGACGGATTTAAAATCTAGATAATCTACAAAATTTAAATCTAGATAATAATTAAAACTCCTTTAAGTTAAGATAACTTCTGAAACCTCAAAGTTAAATAATCTATTTTCAATCAATATTCAGCTTAAAATGTTCATAATAAATTAGAGGTGCACCGAATATTCGGTAACTATTCGGCAGGCTCAATATTTGACCATTTTTTTACTATTCGGCGGAAGGCCGAATATTGATGCCGAAGGCTGAATGTTCGGAAAAAATAAAATAGTATATTGTTTTATTAGGAGTAAAAGAAGTACTTTTTGTGAGCCACAAAAAGTTCTTTTACTCCGAATATAACATGCTATTTTTTCTTCAAACGTCGAAATTTTTAAAATAGTAATATAATAAATAATTTTAAAATTTGACATTTAATTTAAATTAAAGCTAGTAGTACCCAGAATTAATATTAAAGTCCGGTTATTTCTGCAACATTTAAAAAAATTAAGAGCATCTTCCTAGACACGCGATAAATTTTCCGTTGAAGATAATAACAAGGTATAGAAAATCCATCCCACTTTTCTGGAGCTTCTGATAATTAATGCGAATCCCTAGAGGGCGCGCGAGTTTGGAAGGAAAAATTGTGAAAAATCATGAAATCGAGCATTAGTTCTGCAGTCATAACTTAAGTTTCCTTCGTTAGATTTTCAATTCTTTTTCAGATTTATAATCTAAATTGATTAGGCTACATTCTGCCAGAGAGTTACCTTCCGCAACCTAGCACAAAATTAATTAGAGGGGTCCAAAGTTAAGGTAGTTTTAGATCATTATATTTTTTTTGTACATTTTCCAATTTTCTTCCTTCTGGCAAAAATTAAAGAAATGACTTCTAAATCAACTACAAAAAAAATTATACAAAAATTTTGTTCGTACTAGCTTTTATGACTGCAGAACTAAACCACTATATTTACCGTTTAGGAAATTGCTCTTAAATAAATATAAATTTTGGAGATTGTCAATATTAAGTAAGTAAACAATTTTGAACTTTAATTTGAATAAAATTTTGAAATCAAATAAATGCATTTAACAATTTTGCGTGTATTGTTTTTAATTAATTTTATGTCTTAATTGCAAAATACCAATCTTGTTAATATGTTGTAATTAATTTTGCAACTGCAATTTTTAACAAATGCCGAATATGCAAATCACTTCTGTAATCTTTGACTGGCGGCCTACTTTCTGCAGATTATAATTTTAAATTTTAGTGTAACCAAAAACTAAGTAATTGAAAATTATGATATAGGGATTAACTTAAATGTTTTAGCCCCAAAAAAAAAAGAAAATTCATGCATTAAATGAGCAGCGTTATTGTAAGTAGGATATTATATGGATTATCAGTGACCTTCCCCAAAGCGATAGCAAGTTTTTTAGAACGGGTTTACTTCAGTTTACGTTTGATGTCAATTAAACAAAAAATAGATACTGGTGGAAAGCTACTGATTAGACACTGAAATCTGAAATACTTTACATTTTTTATTAAAGCTTTTCTTGCAGAATACTTACATTTGTAAATGCAAATGTTAAAAACAATTGACGCATACCCCAACATTTGTTTGCAATTATTTTATTTCATTTTAATGGTTAAAAAATAATAAATACTGATAAATATTAAATTTCGCATTTTATGAAATTTTTGAAGAACTATGATGAAACTATAAATTTTCACAAAATTTCTCTTTTAGAATATAGAATATGTGTATTTTATTTATTTATAAAGATAATGTTAGTACATGATTAAAAAAAATATTTTACTGGATTCAGCCAGTGGTGCAGTGTTCTTGTGGTGCTAAGTAGGAAATATTTTATAGTACATTTAAACCTTTTGGGTTCTACACTTTTTAGCTCTTTCGGTAAAGTGTTCTATAGATTAAGTGGAGTAGAACCGAAAATTGGGTAAACCTAGTATTATCCGGGTAAAGTTCAATTTATCCAAATGTTCTGGGTAAAGCCTAAAAAAAATGAAAGTTTCTAGCTTTAACCTGGTCTGCATCCAGTCTGGGTAATATTATTTTTTTAAAACTAATTAGTCAGTTTATCGGACTATTTATTGTTCCTATTGAACCATACTACATAAAAAGTAAACGTTTCGCCTCACTCGGAAGCTTCTTCAGAGTATGTTGTCTTTTAATACGTACCAATACACCAATATTTAAAATATACAGGGTGTCCCTAAAAGGTCTGTACAAAACAATACCACATACTCCTGAGTCCAAAATAAGACGATTTAACCAAATTTATCTCTATCCAAAAGTTTTTCGTTAAGGTGCTACAGACCATTAAAGTTCTTAAAACTATTTTGTTCTTTTTAAATTACTAAAAATTGGTTCATACGATCATAACAAAATTTGGTATGTGGCTATATAATAAAAAAGGGTATTTGTGGACAGTTGTTTTTACTTTTTCAAGTTATGTAAGTGGTCAAAAATAGGTCATCGACATGCAAATTTTCTTGTAACTTTTTAATGGCTAAATAAAAATTCATAAAACTTTACTTGTAGCTAAACCGTGTAATTATAATCTATTTTGGTCTCTTACACAATTTTTCTGACTCCTTGAGTTTAGGCAGAAAAAAAATATTTCAATGTGGAGCATAACCTAACTTTAGAAAAATATTTAAATTTTTCGCCAAAAGGTATGTACAAAGTAACATCACATATTCCTGAGACCAAAATAAAATGATTTAATCAAACTTATTTTAATCAAAAAGTGCTTCGTTAAGTATCTAGCGACCTTGAAAAATTTTATCTATTTAAATAATTTTCATGGTCAATAGAGGTTTAAGGAAGCACTTTTGGATAAAGATAAAATTGGTTAAATCGTTCCATTTTGGTCTCAGGAATTTACTATGTTAATTTGTACAGACCTTTTAGCGAAAAATTTAAATATTTTTCCAAAGTTAGGGGGGGGGGGTATAGACAGCAACTAGCCTCCTACATTTCATCTATTTTGTATTATCTTTCATTTGCGAGGTAGATTTTGAAAAAATTTTGAGACATTTTTCATGGAAATCGGTTTTTATATTTTTCTCGAAAACTCTAAGAGTTTCAAATTTTTACTAAAGGCAAACACCGTAGATAGACGCGTTTTGAAAAATATTTGGTTAAAATCGGTTAAATAGTTTTTTTTTGGAAAAGATAGAGAAAGGCAGAAATAAATATTGGGCAAATTTAAAAAAAAATCTTCAACAAAATTCATCAAGAGCGCCATTTTGTTTATTTTTCAATGTTTCTCAGTTTGGATATTAATATCTAATAAACCATTGACATGCGACCATACAACCATTATATCAGTAAAAAGCTTGTAAAAATTGCCATCAAATGACGTTAAAATATTCAGGGTGTTCCATTTGAAAATTTCGTTTAATTGTTCAATTTGCGTTTCATAAGGCACCCTGATAAAAAAATATGACTAACTTAAATTTGATATGATTGTTTTTGACAAAACGTTCATCTGTTTTAGAGCAGTGATTTTTAAAAAAATTGATCTTTTTTGGCTTAAATGGCAAATATCAGCAAACCGAGTGAAGATAGACCCAAAAAAGTTTATATAAAGTGTGAATTTTTTTGATAAGGAATCGAAAAATGTCATTTAAAAAACATAACTTTGGTCCGCCATATTGAAATGGACACCCGGTATATTATTAAAATATTGTAGATTCTATTGAAAACCGCATGTTGATATCATTTTCATTTTAGAGTAATATTACTTCCTCGCAGCGCTGGGACACCCTGTATGTTTATAGGAACTTTTTTTATTATTTTGATGTTCTCTACCCACCAATAAATTTTGTCCCATTATGATACACCCTGTATAATATTTTTAAATTATAAAAATTATTTTGTTTTCAGGTTTAACATTGGATCAAAGCTTATCTATGGGGTCGATGGGTCCTCAGTCGCCACTTGACATGAAACCAGACACTGCGTCGTTGATGGCTGGTCAGTTCAGTCCACAAGGTGGACCAAACAGCCCTGGTTCCTTTTCACTAGGGCATGCCAGTATACTTAGTCCTGGTGGTGGAGGTGTTGGCGGAGGTCAAAACAAAAGTGTCGGATCACCTTACCCACCAAACCACCCCTTAAGTGGTTCCAAACACCTTTGTTCCATTTGTGGTGACAGGGCAAGTGGGAAACATTATGGAGTCTATAGGTAAGATATTTACAATGCTAACATATTTATTTTCAAGATTCGATAAGTTCTTAATTAACAGATCAGCTTGAAAGATTACTTTTAATATCTTGCATGGTTCATAAATATACTAATATATTTTTGACATCGTTAGACTTGAGAGGATTGGACTAAATATAGCAGAGAAAACCCTGAATAGAGATTACGGATTGTAGAATGTACCTTCCACCAAGTGTATTTATTTTCTTCGATCGTAAACCACTTTTCGTATTTTATATGAAAACATAATTTTTATTATTTACGTCATCATGTCTTTTGAATATTCTTCTTCAATTTATAATATGATTTCTCTCTTGATATTAAAGGGAAGGAAGAAGGGATATAATTGTTTGGTTTAATGAAAACTTGTCTTCAGTAGCCGCGTAAACATCTTTCCGCAACAAACTCGAACGTAATTTTAATAGAAGTTAATAAAGCGGCAGGATTCACGGACCGTAAGCAAGGCTACGTTCATTTGCTGTAATGAGGCGCGTGTTTACGACGATTTCAAGGTCGCAGGATCTGCTACTTCAACGCACACAATGAGCAGAAAATGTTTACAAGCACTACATGCATGCAATCACCTGGTCACCTGGTATTGTTAGTACCATCAAAATCCCTCCCACTATCCTTCGATCCTTCCATCTCTGTTAATGTGATTCTAATTACAATATATTCAGGTTGTGATGCAACCACCAACATATTCGTGACATGTGGAGGCCACGGTCATGGAACATAATGTTGTCAATAATTTCCATATTATGCATGTAACTAACATTTACATAATAAGCACGTGATACTACATATGGGCTGACGGTATTGCACATTTTACTCGATAAATTTATCCATCTCATTTACTGTTCCTAAAAATATGAATTTAAGACGTCCTTTAACCTACCTATTCGGTTATCAAAATTAAATTTGGAAATGCTAATGAGAATTGATATATCTAGAATCTAATATCTACAAAATCCATAATCAACATGTAGATAACTTATTTGAAATTTGGTAAAAGTACAGGGTGGCCCACGCAGACGCATGGATTTGAAAATGGAATAAAACACAGACTGTTACGAAATGATCATTTTTTTTTTATTTTTTCCTGATTTATTAACATGGGAAATTTAAGTTTACACGGTTTTGAACAATGTGTCCCCCAAGTGGCGCCCCTCGCACTCCAAACACTGAGTAAGCCTATTTCTAAAATTCTCGTGCACTCTTATTTGTAGCATTGCCGCGGGAATTTCGGCGATTTGGGCTCGAATGTTGTTTTTGAGAGCTTCCAGGGTTTTGGGACGATTGTTGTAGACCCGGGATTTTAGGAAAAAATCACAATGGGTTAAATCAGGAGAGCGCGCCGGCCAGTTCAAATGGCTTCTCAGGCAGATAAGGCGCCCTGGGAATCTGTCTCGCAAAAAGTCCATGCAAACCCTTGCTGTGTAGGCTGTGGTTCCGTCTTGCTGAAACCAAACGTCTTCCGGTTCCATCCCTTCCAATTGAGGCAAGAAAAGATCCTGGATCATGGTCAGGTAACGTGCAGAAGTGACTGTAACCGCTCGATTATTTTTCTCAAAAAAGTAAGGGCCGATGATCCCAATTCTTAAAATTGCACACCATACTGCACACGATACTGCACACCATACTTGGCGGAGTGCAGGGGCCTCTTCTGGAGCTCCCTGGGATTCTTATCACTCCAGTAGCGCATATTTTGTTTATTGACACATCCTGTGAGGCGTTCGAAAAATAGGTCTGCACACAAAAAACACGTTGTTAAACAGACCGCTCCATTATAACGACTAAATCAGCGTGTTTCGAATCACCCCACTTTCAGTATTCTAGGACCGTTAGGAAAATAGCAATGTCTTTTTCAAATCCATGCGTCTGTCGCGGGCCACCCTGTATAAGAGAGATTTCTAACACAATAATAAATTGTCTAATGACAAAAATGCATTCGTTATTTTTAAATATAATGTATTTCTGAATTCTGGATTTTTTTTTTAAATTATTAGGTACTATTATAGTTCGTGAAAAATGACGATTGCGTTGCGTTCTATCGATATTACTGGATTTTTGCCAGGATGAAATCAAAGTAGGTCGGACCCACCTAAATCATGACAAAGTGTCCTGGTACACGAAAGAAGTTTAGAGATTGGACAATATTAAAGGCTGCAAGCCTTATACCCAGATTCTGGTCAAATAATTTAAGTTTAAAGCCCTTTATATTTAAATTTGTTATATGGGTTGTAATGGACAATTTCCATGGTTACATTATTTGTTTCTAATTAAAGGCCTCTAATTTTGACCAGAATCTGCCTATTAAAGTGGTTGTCAAATGGTTTCGCTTTCGTTGGTTTTGGAAAAATAGTATTAAATACTTCGAAACCATGACGGTGGACCAAATCACGCAAAACGTTTTACTGTTTTCTGACCATAATAAAGGGTCCGCCAAAAAATGGAATCACCTAAATACTTTTTGAACTGTATTGAATTAAAAAAAAAAGTTTAGATAAAAGTTTATTCAATTTAAACAAGCTACCATTTAAACATATTCTTAATAACAGGGTGTTCGTTTTTTTAGTGATACGGCACCCAACTTTCGTTTTTTAAATGCAACACCCTGTATATTTTTGGATTCTAAGATAAATTTGAGCAAAGTTTTGAATAAATCATGTTTTTTAGAAGCAATTTTTTAAGGTTAAGTTCGGTCATAAGGATAAGGTATTATTAAGTTTTTATAAATATTAAAGAGTTCTAACAAAAGCCAATCCATTTTTTAAGTTTATGTGACATACATTTAAAATTAATTGGCTTGTACTTTAGTTTAAACTTTTTTTTAATTAAAAAAAATAGGTTAGGTTAGTTTATTGAATTTAAAAAAATGATTAAACAAAAGTATAAGTGAATTAATTTTAAATTTATGTTACTTAAACTTTAAAAAAGGATTGGCTTTTGTTAGAACTTTTTAATATTTATAAAAAGTTAATACATAATACCTTATACTTATTGCCGAACTTAACATTAAAGAATTGCTTGTAACTCAAGAATAACGAGTTTTATAAAAAAATTATTTCTACAAAAGTTTACTCAATTTAATCATAGAATCCAAAAATATAAAAATATACAGGGTGTTGCATATAAAAAACGAAAGTTAGGTGCCGTACCACTAATAAAACGAACACCCTGTATATTAAAAATATGTTTAAGTGGTAGCTTGTTTAAATTGAATAAACTTTGTCTACACTTTTTTTTTTAATTCAATACGGTTCAAAAAATATTTAGGTGTTTCCTGTTTCTGGCGGACCCTGTATATTATATGCATACAAGACCACTGAGATGATTGATGATGACAAAATAAAATTCTCTTGCATGGAATTAACTACATACGTAGATGATTGCACCTTTTCCGGCGAAACCAAGTTTGGTTCGGACCATTTCATCGACTTTACTTTTTCATCGACATTACCTTTTCGTCGACAGACCCTTTCCTCGATAGGGATGTTTCATCGACCCTACCGTTTTATTGACGAACCATTTCAACTATAATGCAATTTCTTCAAATGTGTTTTATCGACTACAGCTCATAGACAATACATTTTTATCGACACACGCATTTAATTAAGATTACTTTTTTTATCGACAAGACCTTTAAAGTTTATCTGTTTTTAATAAGAAGTTTAATCTTTAATAACTGGATCTGAGTGTGTTTTTAAATTCAAACCTCCAAACAACAGTAAAAATATTGGGTCATTTAAACGTTCTTGTCGATGAAAAAATAATCTTGATAAAGCGTGTCTTGATAAAACACGTCTATGTCGATGAAACTATCTTGTGGAGTCTGGATGAAAAGATACAACGTCTGTGTTGATGAAAAGGTCTGCCGATGATATTGTATGAAAATGCTATGTCGCTAAAAGTACCTTGTAGAAATAAATCTTATTGGTTTGTTTTTTTCTATTTTAACAGTTCCAACAATACAAATGCATAGTAACTGATCATGGTCTGACTTTTTCTCAAAAATGTATTTTTTTCTTCTGTCTTTTGCAAATGACTACATGTTCCTACTGAGAAAGTATCACATTTATACAAAAAGTCTTTGTAGACGTCAAAATCATGTGCTCTTATGCTCTAGGCTCAACATGCTCTAGGGAGTAAAGTAATTTTTAACAGAAATGTCGCGAAAACGGCCCCAAAATTTAATTTTATTAAGTCACACATAATACAGAAATGTTTGCAATTATTACAAGCTTTATAGGGAAATTCTGGTCAAAATTACAGGCAACCACGGAAATTGTCCCTTACAACCCATATTTAAATGACTTTAAATTTAAATGATTTAACCTGAATATGGGTATTAATCACCAAATTTAGAGTAAGACTAATCATGTGTTCGGCTTTTATTGGTTGCTTTCTTTTGAAATAACCCAGCATTACTTTTTTTTGTATAGGTTCTTTTCCTTGCACTCTCTTCTCTCTCTTCTAAACCGTCTTCCATTTGAAGAGAAATAAATTATAGACTGCCCCATTAGTAGCTCCAATAATTTCTTGCAATTCTTCGTTAATAAAGGTTGATCGTTTTTTATCACAAAGGTAATAAACACTGCGAAAACGCAAACTGGCGAGAACTGAAACATAAATCAATTAAAATAAACAATTTGCCTGGAAGTAATAAGTACCTATAGCCAACTAAAATTAAATTCATTTATTAAGAAAATTCAAGATTTGAATTTTGAAATCGCCTGTTTTTACTCCAGCCTGCGTAAAAAATAGTATATACAGTATTGAGACAAGCGAATAATTGAAAAACTAATAGCGTTTTCGGATTAGTTGCACTGGCATGGACTGGGGCAATTTTAAGTGCCAAATTCAAATTTTAATTTGCATTTTCTCTGTGTAGAAATGAAATTTGCGTAACCTGTTCGGTTTTTCGCCTTTGCCAACAATTGTTAATATCTGATTGTGCTGGAATTGATCAACAAGTGAGCTGGAAAGGAACTGTCAGTGCAAAAGTGCACCGAATGCAGTTAATCTGAAAACGCCATAAAAAGCTTAGAAAAAAAAAACGGTTTTGAAAAAATGTGTCAAATAAAAATTATTAGGTTTAAATGAAGGAAAATAAAGTACAGACTAATTTTTTCGTCAAGCGCCAAAAATTTTTTTTTATAATTTGCTTCTATAATATTGCTTTTAAGACACCGCTAGCGGTTTCATAATGGGCCATAGCGCGCTCATTATAGCACCTTCTTACGAAGTTGGTAGCATCGATCTGTCAAATTTGTGGTATTGATTTTCGTAAATAAATTTCAAGATTTAAAGTACTTGCTATGTTTTTTATGTCTCCTAAATTTTTGATAGGATACAGAATAATTCCTCACTCCTTTTAAATTATTAATTTCCAACAAAAAATTAAATTAAATAATCTTTAAATTTAACTGTCAAATAAGAAAAGTCAAATATGTGGTATTATTTTTTGTGAAGATATGTCAAGATTTATCAAAAATTAAGGGCTTACTATTATTTTTGCAATTTTCGGAATATCTGGTAGGATACACGATAACTTATCACTAGTTTTACACTAAAAATCGGCAACTTATAATCTAAAAACTAAAACCTTAAATTAAACTGTCACTATCAAGACTTCTATGTTCTATGTTCTACGTCTTCTGTTGTTATAACAACGATTCAATAAGAAATCATTGTCAGCAACTGCTAAAAAAATAAAGAAATATTTGTACGTCGAATAATTTCCAAATTTATTTAATTTTTGCGCAAATTATAAAAAATAGTATAAGCAGCTCGTTCATAAGTCAATTATTGCACTCGTCCATCAAAAAACTCGCCGCTACGCGTCTCGTTTTTTAAACTTGGACGCGTGCAATAATACTTGACTTATGAAACTCGTTGCTTAATATGCTATTATAAAAATTGTTGAAAGTTAAAATGTGTCAAATAAAAAAATGATTATAAAAGTTATTTGTTTTTTTGCGTAAATTTTAAAATTGCTAAAAAAATTATAGGTTTTCATTTAAAAAAACTTGGTTTACATTGTAATTAACACAAAGTTGACCCTTAACCAAAAAATAACTAGCACCATCGTTTTTTTCCCTTTAAACCTGACAACTTTTATTTGAAATTTCACCAAACCTTAATTTTTCAATTATTCGCTTGTCACAAGTTACATGGTCCACCCTGTATATGCTATTTCATAGTCGGTGTATTTGTAATTCTCGGGCTTGCACCCTCGTGCCACAAAACACTTCGCATGAAATACTGCCCCTTGATAATAACACTAAATACTACTTGTATAATACTACTATACTATTTTGTTTTTTAATGCAGAGCCTTTGGCCAAGGCATCTGTTGTTTCTACAGGTGGCGCTGCTTTGTAGTCGAATGTCCTGGGAGGAGTAGTCCCGTTCAATCAATTTATGTAGAAAACAGTTTATACGTTTGTGATGAAACGTATAGGGAGCGCGAAAAAAGGCAAAAAAAGGCTGAACGATTAAAACCCGAATTGATGAAAGGACCCACGCAGACAAAAATACGATAAACA
Organism: Stenus bimaculatus; assembly: GCA_963971135.1. Lineage (NCBI taxonomy): Eukaryota > Metazoa > Arthropoda > Insecta > Coleoptera > Staphylinidae > Stenus > Stenus bimaculatus. Next base: position 35,164,187 of record OZ020183.1, on the reverse strand, counting down.
ATACCGGCTTGAACTTACGCCCAAAAGAAAAAACGCCGACCGATAAAAAGCCGAATTGTACAAAAGAGGCTAAATGATATAAGGCCAACTTGGACATAAGACCTAATAGTTCTAGGACACATAATCCCTGGATAAATATTCCCCGGAAATTTATTCCTTTATTAAAACCCACTGGACATTTACCTACTTCAGAGCAAGAAAACCCCTGATAATTAATCCTCATACAGATACCAGATATTCAAAATATTACAAAAATTGACGAAATTCTCCAATAATATCGATGATTTTTAGAAACTTATTTATACGAATTCCGCATTCACACCTCCAAATTAGTACTTTGAATTAATGCTTAACAGTTTGGCATATGTAATTTCATGAAGTTGTTCACAACTTCCAAATTAGTACTTAACGTAACGTCAGAACTAGTACGTAACGCAAAATCTTGCTAGTTCCAAAGTCTTACGTTAATTTCTTACGTTCGTACATTTTCGGAATTATTCGTATCGACGAATTAAATTGTACCTGGGATTTGTCATAAAAATAGAAATCCTCCATGACCAACACGATGAATTTTTCTGTACTGCTTTCATTAATCATTAATTTTTTTTATAATAATATTATTCAAGGTATATTCGTTTTGATGTTTTTTTGGTTAGAATACGATACTTTCTTAAAACTACCGCTAGATGGGACCATTAAGAGCAATCATCCCGGTGCATTTTTAGACGTTTGCTTGGGGACCCTTGGATGCGATGTTTCTTAATATTTTTTCATTTTCTTTTTTATAGTAACGTACATTCATCAACCTTTCGAACGGACAGACTCAATTTTTAAATAAGTTAAAATTATGTTAGGTATGTTTCATCAAAAAGTGTTAATTTTATACACAATTAAACAGTGAATTAAGAGACTATAAATCAAAATATCAAAAAAGGAGTCTGTCCGTTGGAAGGAACTTTGTATGTGCAAAATTTCAATTTTTTTTGTTTATTAATAACAAAGTTACAGGGGACTTTTTGAAGGTAAATTTTGCTTAAGGCGATAGTCGGCAAATTTGGGCTCTTGATATTTGCGATTTTGGTCATAACTTTTTTTCCAGTGGGGCTTTTTTAAAATTTCTTTTTTTGGTACAAAGAAGAGTCTTCTGGCTACCAATTTCTTCTTTTTTTGTTTTGGTAAGTGAAACCAAATAATCATATGGCAGCAGTAAAACGGGCTCTTTACAAAAAATGTTCGCTTAGCGGCTCTTTGAAACATTCTAAAAAACTAATTGAAATAATATTTTTTTTCCAACGCTAGAAATGAGTTAAGATATAAACGAAGACTTTGATGTTGCGTTTTTTGTTATAAATGTATTTTTAAATTTTTGACAGCATCCCAAAAATTTCTTAAAATTTTACTTAATTTTTGGGATGCTGTAAATAGTTTAAAAATATATTTAAAACAAAAAACCCAACATCAAAGTCTTCGTTTATATCTTATCTTATTTCTAGCGTTGCACATTGTGTCGTTTTCACGATCTAGCTGGACAAAATTATTTAACTCAATTAAGGCAAGTAAAACACCGTAGTAAATAATAAAAAATATATTTTATGAAATTTCAATCAATATAAAACATAAAATAAATTAAATTAAAAAATTAAAAAAATTATTAATTTTTGAAATTTTAAAATCAAATAAGTCGATAAAAATACAAAAAAAAAAATTAAAATAAATCCTTAGTCAGAATCTGCATCATATTCATAATCTGACTGTCCCAATTCCTCTGGTTCAGATGAAGATTCCATTTCCATCTCAAGAAGTTCGCGTACTTCCGGAATAATTTGGCCACGTACAGTTTTTGGAGGAGCTCGTAAACTGGCAATTACTGGATCAGATGAAATGAGCAATCTATTTATTAAATCCCTGTTCGTATCAACTCTTGATGTTTTTCTGGTAAATAATTCTCTGAATTTCCTGTTATCTTTGTTTCTAGCTTCTAGAGCTTCTTCCGAAAGTTGGCCGATTGGAAGAATACTTGCAGCAAGAATATCTTTTCCGTGAAAAAGTATTTTATGTACGCTTACAGGCATTGAATACCATGAATATTCCATAATATACAATTCTCTTGTTGTCTTAGTGTATTCATGGAATTTATTAATATCGATAGGTAATCCACTATTGATGCACTCTAATATAACACGGAAGCGCTTGATTAGCTCAATATTTACACCTGTTATTTCAGCTGAAATTTCAGCATTTCTAAAAAACTTACAGGCCGTGTTCCCATCATTTGTATTACCTGTTTTTTGTTTAGGCATATCCACTAATAAGCCTAACTCACGTCTAAACTTTTCTTGAACACTTTTCTTTTTTTCTGCCACTTTATTTTTATGCTCCTGTCCCCTAGCCTGCCATGTTTTTATATCAAGGCGATAAGATATATGTAAAATACACTCGAAGAATCTTATCCAAGCGTGCAGAGGAGAAAGGGAAAGAGAAAGAAATTCGCTATTTACTGTCTTTTCTAACACAACCCTTTCATTATTCATTTCCCTAGGCTTTGCACCACATAAGTAACAAGTTTGTGTTGATGCACACGAAGCTACAGCATTACAAATTTTGCCATCAATCATACAAAATATTAATGTTGCTTTTACCAAGACTTCCGCGTCATTTACTATAATTTTAGTAGGTGTCAATGAAGTTACCTCCTCCTTAACTTTGCCAACTTCTGTAACAATCAAATCCACAGTTTCCTTGGCAAATACAAACTTTATGGGTCTGCAATATCTCGTAGAAGATGTGGAAGGATTTTGCCATACAATAGTTTTGATGCTTTCGTCATTCGTTGCATACATTTGGATTGGCACCATCGAACTGCTGAATAAACTGGCATCACTGCAATGTTCTTCGGAAAATTTCTGTTTATATGTAGTTTGTTCCGCGCCATCACAACCCCATTTTATAATTATATCAAGACTTTTCAAATTAGTTATAGTCTTCAGGTCCTCTTCTTGTACCTTGCACAGTCGTGTAATCGTGTGATCCATCAAAGATTGTAATTTGATTTCAGCTTGCGTCTCTGTAATTTCAATATCACTAGGATAGCACTCCCGTTTTGCCTCTTTAATTTTGTAGTAAGATGGATAAATTGTGCTATTTACTGCTTTTGCTTGATCGCGTATAAAATTATACTGATGTGTTGAAAGATTCGCATCGATCATCATCGCGAGAGCTTGATTTTCTGACAGTCTATCTTGTTTTGGGCATGCTACAAACTGTCGCGCTTTTTTTATATTAGTACCTCTATGAGGTGAACTAAAACAAAGCTCCTTTACAATGGATGCCGAATCTCTTTTTCCTGCCTGGCGAAGCTGAACTTCAGTTGCCATCAATAATTCTTCCTCGTTCGAAGAATCAAGCAGATGTTGATTTCGTCGCCTTTTTGTTTTTTTGCTTGCAGCTTCAAAGTCCTTTTGCGGTCTTCCGGGTTGGTTACTCCTTCTAGGAGTTGCTACATATTGGGTAGGTTCAATGACAATAACCGCAAACGAAATATTTTCATCTAGCCACGAAGAATTTGCTTTTAAAAAGCGACCTCGATGTCTTCCAGATTTCGCCCATTTTTCATCAATTTTGGAGCAATTATTGCGAATAGTAGCTTTAATACTCCTTAAATCGTCATCAGAGAGGGTTGGGTCACCAAGTTCTTCAATAATAAAACTCAATAAGGCATCCAGTTTGAAATCTTTTGCGTTAGCAAACCAAACGTCAAAAAAAGATCGTCGCGGAATTAAAGAAGTCATTCTGAAAAAGGGAAAAAATCTATGAATTTCGCAAATTTTCGCAAGAAAAAAAACATGTTTCGTATAGCTTATAAGTGGATCTTTCATTAGAGTCTAATATGTAATCGGAATAATGCGGAAAAATAAACTAAAACTCAAGAAAACCCTGTCATTTTTACTAAAAAATTTCCTTGATATCTTCTCATTCAGTTTACAATAAAACACAAACATTAATAAAAAAATTTTTTAGCAAACTTACCTTATTAGTATTCACTTAAAAATAAAATTACCACAAAATCACAATTAAACAATAAAAACACAGTGTATTCATAGAGCAAAGTCAGACGAATGATGCGTGCGCGTGGTGCATTTAGTCGAGAAAATTCAGGTAGACGGCCCTTATAATCCTTGTATCTTTTGTTAGGGGCAATTTCTCGGTAATTAAACCTCATCACAATCAAATATAAGTTATCTACTACTAATTAACGTATTAATTAAACCTGTTTGGAAAAGTAAGAAATTTGAGTTTTGTCCAGCTAGATCGTGAAAACGACACACTGTGCGTTGGAAAAAAAATATTATTTCAATTAGTTTTTTAGAATGTTTCAAAGAGCCGCCGCTAAGCCAACATTTTTTGTAAAGAGTCAGTTTTACGGCTCCCTTATGATTATTTGGTTTGACTTACCAAAACAAAAAAAAAAGAAATTGGTAGCCACAAGACTCTCCTGTGTACCAAAAAAAGAAATCTTAAAAAAGCTTTAATGGAAAAAAAAATATGACCAAAACCACAAATGAAGCGCTCAAATTTGTCGACTCTCTTAAGCCTGGAAGCTGTAAGCGCTCCTGCACAGAGAGTGGGGGATGTGCCTTAGTGGATTAGTGCCCAATACAGTCCCAAATTCATATGAATGATTTTTACTATCAAAATATTGAAATTTGAGTGCAAATAATCTGTTTTCGCTATTTGCGATTCCTATGAATAGGTATATACAGGGATTCTAACCGAATCGTTTTTAGAAATTTTTAAAAACCGAAACCAGTTCTTAACTGATTTTTAACCGATTTCTAACCGTTTACTAACCGGTTTTTAACCGTTTTACTAACCGATTTTTAACCGTTTTACTAACCGGTTTTTAACCGTTTAACTATCGGTTTTTCAATCAAAATTAAAAAAAAAAAATTAGGTAAAACACTTTTTTTTAAACCGTAACCGAAACCGTTTTTTTCGGATAACTAAACAAAACCGAAACCGTTTTTTGAAATTTTTAAAAAACCGAAACCATTTTTTGAAATTTTTAAAAACCGTAACCGAAACCGTTTTTTTTTCGGTTAACTAAACAAAACCGAAACCGTTTTTTGAAATTTTTAAAAACCGAAACCATTTTTTGAAATTTTTAAAATTTCGCCCATTACGGTATTCGGCCTTTTGGGGTAGACTCTCCGTATTTGCTATTTAAATATCAAAAGTTGGTCGCTTCAGCCAAAAAATAAGGAACCCCAAACAAGCTAATAACGTTAAAATTAATTTAGGAATCTTTTGTATTAAACTTTTCCTTGTGACTCTAAATAAAAAAGGTTTTCTTTGAATGGGTATATGCTACACTCTTTAATACAATTTGTCTAACATCAAATAGCTACCTACGTCATTTCACCTGCTACCAAATTAAAAAGTACATAGCGGGCTGACAACAAGGTCCGCGTTTATAAATTTATTTTGCGGCTCGTAAACTCGAAACAAGCAATTAAGCTAATTTGCATCATGTCTGCCACAACACACTTGTCTGTGCAATCTGGTTCTTATAATAAAACGTCCTTCAGTTAACACTAAAAAATGGGGAGAATTAAAATGACAGTGCAGTGTACGGAAATTTACACGATGGAGAATGTAGGAAAATTACCTTTTTTCACTCGTGTCTAGCAATTTTATTGAGTTCTTAAGTGGGTAATTATTTTAACATCAAGGAGACAAGAAAACGGGATGTTTTGAGCAGCACTATTTGTTGCGTAAATTCAGTAATTTGATTTGGAATGGAAATTTTTGTATTTGCTTGACCTCTCTTATTTATGTTATGTTTTAGGACCTTTCAAATATACTATAATTTTTTATATAAGTAATTAATCTTACTTATTAATTGACTACATTTTGTTTTTTGTTATTATCTTTTGACGAAAATCTTAAAGTCTTTTTATTATCCAATCAAATTTAATGATGTTGCAAAATCTGATTGTTTTCTGCAAGTAAATATGTACTTCAAGCTTTGGATGAATTAAATCGCCTAATAATAACTCTGGTTAGATATCTAGACATCAAATAATAATTAAAATTATTTTCTTCAAACTGATGAATTAATCGAAAGGCATTGCATATAGGATATGGCCCTAGTTTCGTGGGCACTCGGTATATACATTTTTATAATTATTACGTTTTATCAACTGTCTTTTATTTGGAATAGAAACTGTAGAACTGTATCTTTTTTTAAACGAAAATATTGAGCCGATATCGTCGACTTAGGCCGATCTCACCGACTCGACTTAAAATTAAGAGCTACTTTAATGTCTAAGTTGACAGGATTACAATACAAAATTTAAATACTACTTAGGGGCCTAAGTCGTGTCGGTGGGATCGGCCATTAGACTAAGTTCGTCTTTCCAATAACGGTGATATCCGATAAGCACTACTTAGACATTAAAGTAGTTCTCAAAGTTTAAGTCGTCTTGATGAGACCGGCCATAAGTGCCAAAAAATACTGAAGAGAAAAATATATAAACAGATTAAATTTTAAATAAAATAAACTGACAGTTTTATGTTTTATTGATTATAAAAACTTTTCTTTAAAAGATACGAGAACTTAAAATAATAACATAAGCAAAGAAGTATTGTAAGCATCAAGCGAATTTATAATCATTTAATTTATACTTAAGGTAACTATTGACTTTCTAATCGACTATACACGTGGATCACAATGTAAAACGTCGCACTTCGTTAAAAATCATACAATCCAAATCTAAGATACTCGGGATCTATTTTTAAAGGAGAAAAAGTTGATGCCCCATTAATTTTTATGCAAAAGGCCAAAAATAATATATTCAAAAATTATGCATGCTAATCTTAATTTTACATTTTACAGTTTTGCGATAAGCCAAATATTATCCAACATTTTATCTTTACTAAAAAACTAGGATACAAATTTTAAAACTTCAATATACTTCTTATTAAAAATTTCTTGTAGACCTTTATTGATCTTAGCTAAAACCACAAAAGCAAGCAAAATTCTATGGTTTTTAATACCATTACAAATCATAAGGATTTAGTCTTGTAATTTTCAAAATTTAAAATGATTACTTCATTACTTGCCAATTATGCTGTTATAAAAATTCAAATTTACCGCCAAACATACAAATGAGTGGGGCAACAACCTAAAGTTTTATTGGTTTGACTATAACTGATATACTGGGCGACCCGTAAAAACGTGACCTATTACGACACTCGCCTGCCGGCTTGTGTCGCAATTTCGATCTTCGTGAATAATGGTTATACTTTCTCGTTCTTGAATAATATAATATACTATTTTTCACTTACTCAACAATAATGGTTTTATTACTCATTCGACTTCAGTTGAGTAATGAACTATATTACCCACGTACTTGGTTTAATGAAGCAATAATCAAGACATATTATAATTTCAAAATGCGTATTCTTAGTCTGCATTATCTGTTCTGTACATTTGTATGTAGAGATATTTTATTCGATTTAACATACAATTGACGACGTTCAGCAGATTGAGCGGTCGTTGTACTGTTACTGTGGATCTAACGTCAAATAATTGACACTGACATCCACCGGTTGCCATTTTTTCACCGCATTTTATTTTTAACAAACGTAGATATAAACTTTTCAAAATGAAATGTAATAAAAGTATTGGTCATAATCAGTTTTTTCAAAAAATCAAAAAAATGCCCTATTTTCATGAAATTTCATTTAAACAAAAAAAAAGTTATTAAAAACAACATTATCATCAAGAAACAAAACCAAATTTGACACATAATACGAAAAAATTGACAAAAAAAATGGTCAAGACAAAAATCGGGCTTTTTTAAAATGGGACGGGACAAATGTTAAAAAATCGGGACTGTCCCGCCAAAATCGGGACGTCTGGCCACCTTACTGTAGCGGTTACATTAGAAGAAGTTGATTATTCCCAATTTAAAATTAACTTTTCTCAATTTGAATTATTCTTAATTTGAAATTAATTAGTCTCAATTTGAAATTCATTGTTCTCAATTTGAAAATCATAAATCATAAGTCTCAACTTGAAGTTGAAAAGGTATAGTATTTTCAATCCTTTTGTTTGGGAGCTTTAACTTATTTTTTTGGGGCACTTTTTCTTATGGATCGAAGTAAAGTATAGGTAAACGTCGTTTTACAGCGGGATTCCGTTCCGAGAAAAAAGAATCGGCGTAAAATGAACACACACTTTTCGTGCTTTTTTCGCACAATGTTCGGGTTCTGAATCACTATTGTCGCCCATAATGAAACTACAAATTGAATATTCTATTAATTTTATAATAAAATAAAAAGCATAATCATATCTTTTTCTTAAAAACAAAACGAAAACTAACTCGGAAAATCCCACGCCTGCACCAACCGGCGTAATTGTTAATCGGCGTATATCGAACCGGCGCAAAACGACGTTTACATGTACCTTCAGATATAGGTACATAATACCATAAATTTATTTGAAATAATTTTTTGGTAATAATTTTTTTATAGATTCCTATTATTCACTTAATTATAGTTTTAGAGCCGCACACGCATTAATCTTGACCTTAAAGTGCAAATGCGCTTTTGGTATTTAGTAATAAAAACCATTTTGACCTTCGGAATGAAGAGTAACAAAAAAATAAACGTTGCCGCCTCGACCTCGAAATGTCCGCGCGTGAAGAATTGGTACTCCTACTATTTCTAAGATAATAGGAAGGTAAATGTCACGTTCAGAGCAACTGACTTTAGAATGAGGGTGTTTGTAAATTTATAATTGCATTTATCAAATTTTAGTTTAAGATAAAACACAACTAAAAACTTTAGATTTCGACGTATTCCAAGTTTTCTTACAGTATTCGTTGTAACTTAGTTTTGCACTATCATTTTACATAAGTACTAATTATTTACACCGTAGTAAGAACTGATTTTTTTTTCTGTCTTGACTAATATTTCCCCGAATTTTGTGTTTAAAAAAATTTCATCAAACTTTTCAACACAATTTACCTATTTCAACCAAATTTTCACATGCATCACAGTACATATTTTATTTAAATTTTAATGTTTGGTAATTGACAACAAATATTCATAATAAAAGTCGAGTGTTTTACCAAAAATTTTAATAATTTAGTCACCTCTACAAAATGGCTGTGTTTTTAGATGATAATTTTCTACAACGTTCTTTCTGATGTTCACTTCTGATGATGGCAACCACGCCGAAACCGTTCAAGTGATATTTTAAATAAATTAAATAAGGTCCAGTACACTATTTTCGTTTTTCTACACATACCACACCTTATAATGAAACACCACATGTTCGAATATACTTGTTTAGTTTCTAGACAAGTTAGTCTACTTTACCGATTTTGGTAGAGTACCTATTCGCACGCATTTTAAAATATCTGGAAGAATATATTCGCTTAGTGCAAAATTAAAACACGTTTTATACACTCCATTAAATCAAAACCGTTATCATTGGTATAGTTGCGGTTAATCGGAGTAGAGTAAAAATCAAACAGACTCTACCAAAATCCATCCAAATCTAGTGCTCTACTCTATCAACTTCGTTTTCATTGATAAAGTTACAGGGATATTTAATTCCCCTTCAAATGGCTGTACCACCTACTCTACTAATGAAAACTAGATTTTAATGTTATTCCGTCGTTAATAGAAAATCTAACCCACTTTTCTGGAGCTTCTTTGCAAGTTATCAGCGAATCACTGATAAATAATTCGAAAGGCTAGCGGGCGCGCGAGTTTCGGAGAAAAAATCATGAGCATTACGGGAGACAAAATATCTCAAGTTTCCTAAGCTAGATTTTCAATTTTTTTTTCAGATTTACAAGCTAAATTCTTTAGGCTAGAATCAAATGTATATTAACTTTCAGTAACCTTATGCTGATTTAATTAGAGAGGTCCAAAGTTAAGGTACTTTTAGGTTATATTTTTTTTTTGTATATTCTCGATTTCTTTTCATACATTTGAATTTCGTTCAATGACTTTTAAATCTTCTATGAAAAAAAATATATAAAAATATTTTTTACATTGGCGTATACAGGGTCGTGATTATTTTGATGCTCACCATTGGTATCTTTAAATGTGGAAGAGATAGGAGGTCGGTTAAATTATAGAAAAGTTGCGCATTTTTATGGCCACTAAAAATCTCAAAGAAATAAGGCTCTTTTCTTTGAGATTTCGTAAAAATATTTTTTATAATTTGCGTCTATAATATTGCTATTTCGAAACCGCTAGCGGTGTCGAAATGGGCCAGAGCTCGCTCATTCAGCACCCGCCATGCACCTGCTTACGAAGTAAATACATTTATGATTTAAGTACTTGATATGTTTTTTATGTTTCCCAAATTTGGGTGTAAAAAGTTTTTTATTCAAAAAATTGTTTACAAATGTAATCATTTTTCTATATCTTCCTTTAAGTGACATGAATGTCTATCAAATACGATTAAAAAAGTGGGAGTTTTCATTTAAAAAAAGCGATGATGACGTCATTGTTAAATCACTAGGACGTCATTAATATTTTTACTATACCAAGAGATGGCATTATGAAAACTAAAATTCACCTGTCCGAGCGATTTGCTCAAAAAAACTTAAATACGGCAGTTATGAATTATCTTCCAAACTTTATCATTACCTGCGGCATTTTTTTTCCGAATTTTAGCGGAGGCGGTTGAAGTATGAAGAATGAAGAATATAACAATGTTTTTATTAATAAATTTTAATAATCTATAATTTATAATAAATTTAATTGTGTATTTTTAATCAAGCACCTGTTTTGATTAATGTTTGCTATATTTGATTTGCATGTTACTAATGGAATTCTACGATTTGACATTGAAATTTGCAATGGAAGTTTCGCAAACTTCCTCATTTTATAATCCAAGGACGAAACTTAAACCAGCGCATCTAAAATCTAATACGTTTTTTTTTCTGTTACAGCTGTGAAGGTTGCAAAGGATTTTTTAAAAGGACTGTTCGAAAGGACCTCTCTTACGCCTGCCGCGAAGAAAAGAACTGTATTATAGACAAAAGACAACGAAATAGGTAATAATTATATGAATTTCTATATTTTTTATTGAAAAAGATTTTGTACAAAATACGATTGTTTCCTCGCAGGGTTCTCTTCAGATGAAATCCTCTCTAGTAAAAGTTGATTTTTGGGCATTTGTAATCAAATATTTTACAAAAACGCAACTTTTGCCATTCAAATTAATTTTAACATATGGTTAATTCTTAAGGACATTTTTTTAGGATTATTTTCTATTGACAAATTTAAATATAAATAAAATCTAAATACATTGTGTCGGATTTTCGAGGCTCAACAATGGGATCTTGTTTATTTTAAGAAATACAAAATCCATTAAATTGTGGCGAAGTTTGGATATTTTTGTGGCTATTAACTATAAAAATCAAATACACGATCTTAAAGAATTAAAACTGGCCATTACTCAAGAAATCAATCTCATCACGAAACGACGAGTAAATCTTTGTTCAGAAAATCGGGGAAACCACTTCCAACATTTATTGTGAGTTCGAAGATAAATTACGGGCAGATTTTTTTGAAAGTATTTTGGTTGTTGACTCAAGTATGATGCACCTTACTGTTTTCCAGTCACACTAGAGAATGTAAATTAAAAGGATAAGTGCAGAAATCATTAATAGCTCAAATGATCTCAAAAACTTATTTTATTCAAACAGTTATAAATACGAAAGCAACACGAAACAACTGCAACATAGCTATGAAACTCTACAAGAAATTATACAGGGTGGCCCAACTAAGAATTTCCACCCAGGTTATTTTGAAAACAAATAATTTTCGAAAAAAAGCCTGAAATCGGTCAACTTTTATTTGATGAGGGACCAATTTTTATAGTAACAATGGTAATAGGGGTCGAATGATACATCATTTTAAAGCTCCTACTATTCTCTATACAGCTGTCATTTTTTTTTAATTTGAGCTTGATTTTACATGTCTAACGTTAAAATGCTATAACTTCTCAAATATTCCATCAAATTAAAAAAATATGACAGCTGTATAGAGAATAGTAGGAGCTTTAAAATGATGTATCACTTGACCAACTATTGTCATTTAAGATTTCTGAAGGGGCAGTTTTCCTGCATAACTGGGCGAGGGGTTGTCCCTTGCGTTACCATTAAAGTTGGTCCCCCAACCAAATAAAAATTGATCGGTTTCAGGGTTTTTTCAAAAATTATTTGTTTTCAAAATAACCTGGGTGGGAACTCTTAGTTGGGCCACCCTGTATATATTTTACATAAATAATAATTCTTTTGGTTTACTTTGAAATATTTCCTGGAAACATGTAATGTGACCATGTATTGATACAATTGTGTTGCAGTAACGTTTCATAAACGGTTGAATGTCGTAGCCCAACAACGTTGCAAGAATAGTGACGGAAACGTTTCAAATTAAACATTTCCTAAATATTACAATGGAATATTTAAAATAAATGTCATTGAAACTAAATAAATTTTTGTTTCATAAACATAACTTGCTTATTTCAATTAAAGCGATACTTAAATTCAAATAACATGTTTCCTAAACAGAGACATATAATGAATAATTCTCCATTTCTATTTTGATCACTACAAAGTTGATCCTAAAAAGTGGAAGCATCGGTGACTCAGTGACATGGTGTGGCATAAAACTCATATACAATAAAAGGCAATAATTAAATTAAATTGATAAAATCATTCATGTCTGAAAGAAGGCAATGTGCTGAGTTAGGTGAAAACAATGGCACTTCCCCAAACTCACTACTACTCATACGTTTATTCGATAATAAATTATAACTTTTAATTAAATTTTAATTTAATTATATGCTTTTCTCTACTCAGTGGATGCTCCTAGTAGTGCTTTATAAGCCAGAGAGCTTGAAGGTGTAGCAATCAACAATTCGTCCGATCCCTTTGGGAAAGGACACAAGCAAGCAATATGTGGTGCTGATGAGTGCGCTTGGAATTGTTGCTTGGTGCACCTTCACCACTTTGAACAAAGGCAGACCTAAGGAATCTTTTCCTCATTCGTTTATTATTATTTAAACAAATTATAACATTATAAACTGGGGTATACTGGCCTATACTTCTAGGATCCTTGTCTTACAAAAACAAAGTGTCAGGCACATTACCTTTGCGGATCCGATAGATCACTGCCAGCCACTTTCTTGCAACTAAATAGGCTATTTCTTTTGAGCATAATATTTAGAGGATTGTAGTATGGAAGTAAGTAAGAAGTAAGTAATCTGACATCATCTCACATACCATTATACACGGAACATGGTTAGTGATTTGACATACCACGATCATTTACCATTTCAAGCGAAAATGAATGGTATGTCAAATTCACTTACTACTAAGGGCGCGTTCCACTAATGAACACTAAAGCCCACGACCGCGACCGCAAATTTCCCGTTCCACTAGCTCAAAACTTTGCGATCGAAAATATAAGTGGAATGGGTTTTGAGCTATGCGTTGCGAATGCTTAACATAACCCCAAAATTCTTAATAACAGTTTGATATGAGTTTGATAAACATGGCTGTCAACGCTTTAATCTTTGTAAACATAGGTGCTAAAAGAATACGTGAGGACGGAAAAACAGTTATCAGTTATCCAAGTCTGATACAATTTTGAAGAAGATTGAGAAGTACTCTTGCTTGAATGGCTCCATTTAATAAAGAAGTTTCAAAGGCAGTATCTATAAACATATCATATATTTATCAAGGTCCTTGAGGAAGAGGAAACAAATGTAGATACCCTATTTTACTCAATCGCAAATACCAATTTCGTCACGTGCCGCGTCTTCAATATATTGGAAGAGCTTTAATAAAAATCAAATTGTTTCAATTTTTATTGAAGCTCTTTCAATATATTATAGCTTTTTCACAATATTGAAGCGGTGTCAATATTATTGACCGTGTGAACGCCATCTCGCAATATATTGCTGGAATCTGGGTGAAACCAAGATCGTAACTGACATTATATTGAACAAAATTATTGAGCGTGTAAAGGGTATCACGATAATATTGCTTCAATAATATTGCGTCAAGAATATTGACCGTGTAAACGCAATATTAAGCCAATAATATTGGAGAAAATTTAAACGATTTGATTTTTATTGAAGCTCGTTCAATATATTGAACGTGTGAACGATATAACGCAATATATTGAGCAATATAGCGTCGGTTTTCCGCAAGCAGTCCTGGAATCTGGGGTCCCTTATTGATGAAAGCAAGATCGAAATTAACATTATGTGGAACAAAATTATTGATCGAGTAAAGGGTATCACAATAACATTGACCGTGTAAACCTTAGCCTTGAAGCAATAATATTGAAGCAAATTTTATTGTGATACCCTTTACACGCTCAATATAATGCCAGTTACGATCTTGCTTTCACCAATAAGGGACTCAGATTCCAGCAATATATTGCGATATAGCGTTTACACGGTCAATAATATTGACACCGTTTCAATAAAGTGAAAGAGCTTCAATAAAAATCAAATCGATTTAATTTTCGCCAATATTAATGACGTCAATATTATTGCTTCAATATACCGTTTACCCCGTCAATATATTAAAGAAACTTGATATTGCGTCAATAATATTGACCGTGTAAACGCCGCCTTGCACTGTACTTAGGCTGGGTTTACACGGTCAATATTATTGTCGCAATATCGAGTTTCTTCAATATATTGACCGTGTAAACGCTATATTGAAGCAATAATATTGAAGAAAATTAAATCGTTTTGATTTTTATTGAAGCTCTTTCAGTATATTAAAGGTGTGTCAATATTCAAATTTTAAAATGCCATGAGTAAAAGAAGTTTTTTTTGTGGAGAGCATGTAGGTTTGCGGGACGAGCTAAAAAACAATATACTATTTTATATTATCGTTTAAGTGAAATGAATGTCTATCAAAAACGAGTAAAAAAGTGGTGGTTTTCATTTAAAAGAAATCGATGATGACGTCATTGCTAAATCACCAGTGACGTCATTGATATTTTTTTAAACCAAAAGGTGGCATTTTAAAAACTATAGTTGACCTGTCGCAAAAAAATTAAATACGGCAGTTACAAATTTTGTTCCAAACTTTATCATCACCCTATATTTTATTTATACCGGGTGGAAATGAAAACCGGGTCTATAACCTTTTTATTTATGAATAAAACATTTTGAAATTTGGCTATGTTCTATGGTTCAAAAAAACAAATTTTATATGCATTTTTTATTTTCGAAATCACTTCCGGTTTCACCGGAAACACCATGAACTTTGTTTTTTTAAATGTAACATCCCATATTTTTATTCATGGCTTAAAATACTTTTAAAAAAGAAGTATTTTTGAGATATTAGTTTTTATTGTAAAAAAAATTTTTTTCAAAAAAAAAAAGGTTTTCGAAGTCGATGAAAAGTACCAAAACTAATTCTAAATAATTCAAATACCTAAATAAAATTGTAATTTGAAAAAAAATTTAAGTGGTTTATGAACTATTAATTTTTAAATTTAGTTAATGAAGATTTTATCAAATATCTCACTTTTTTTAAATGCAATGATGCCCTGTCATTCGACTTTTTAAAAAGAGGATTTTATAACGATTATTTTGGTACCCCATATGTAGGGGTATGTGTTTGTGATACATTTTAAATTTTTTTTTAATTTTGAAAAATCCCGAGTACAAAAAATATGATAAACTGGGACAAGTAAATTGATTGCACCCTACATATGGGGTACCAAAATAATCGTTATAAAATCCTCTTTTTAAAAAGTCGAATGACCCGGCATCATTGCATTTAAAAAAAGTGAGATATTTGATAAAATCTTCATTAACTAAGTTTAAAAATAATTAGTTCAAAAACCACTTAAATTTTTTTTTCAAATTACAATTTTATTTAGGTATTTGAATTATTTAGAATTAGTTTTGGTACTTTTCACCGACTTCGAAAACCTTTTTTTTTTTTTTTAAAAAAATTCTTTTTACAAAAAAAATAAAAACTAATATCTCAAAAATACTTCTTTTTTAAAAGTATTTTAAGCCATGAATAAAAATATGGGATGTTACATTTAAAAAAACAAAGTTCATGGTGTTTCCGGTGAAACCGGAAGTGATTTCGAAAATAAAAAATGCACATAAAATTTGTTTTTTTTGAACCATAGAACATATATGCTAAATTAATGAGGCTACTATTTGACAGATGCGTTGGAATTTTATGCAGAAATAATTATACTTCATTTTTTTAACTAGGAGGGGTGACATGGAAAGACAGCTTACACTATAAAAGTTCTTAGAAAAATAACCATACAGAATTTAAGTTATTTTGGCTTTTTAATGATAACATATGTACAGAAACATAATTAAATTCCCCATTTCTTTGTACTGAATACAAATTTATATATGTAAATACATTAGTAGTTCAAATATTATGACTAATATTTTGAGGTTATATGTCAAATATCATCCAAAATAATTATCCGGTGAAAATCTTGCTGACTTTTAACCAATCAGGGACGTTTAGCCTTTCAGCGCGGGAAATTTAAATCACTGCTCCTTAGTTAAAAAATGAGTATAGAAGAGCCCAAAGTTAATGTCAAGGTGATTGTATCTTCTATACAGGGTGTCACAAAATTTGACCGACAACGTTTAACTGGAGAAAGTAGACCTAAAAATAAGTCGGTATGATCCAATTCATTTATATAAAAAATGCACCCCTGAAGAGTTTTATGCCTCATAAATTGATTTTTAAACTAGAATTTCCAATAAAAATAGCCAATTATCAGTTTTTTGCGATATTTTGAAAACTAAAAATGAGTCAAACTTCTTTTCAGGCGTTTAATAAGCACAAAAATATGCAACTTTACCCCAATTTAACCGAGAGGTACCAAGAACCTAATGTTTGTACCTTGTACAGGTGGGATTTGAAAAATAATAAAACTTAAATGTAAAATGTATTTATTATTATTAATAGTAATTAACGTTGTTGCTTCCCTTATTTTTACATTTGTTAACATGGAATATTTGAGTACATAATCTTTTATTCAAACAAATTATTTTTTATTTTAAATTTCATTTGGTTGAGAATTAAAAGACTGGTTTTGTACCCTTTGTTTAAAAATTAATTCATATATTTAAATTCAATAAAAATATATTTTCGGATGCTTTTTAGATGTCAGTATTGTCGATATCAAAAATGTCTGGCTATGGGGATGAAAAGGGAGGCTGTACAGGAAGAAAGACAAAGAACAAAAGAAAGGGATACATCAGAAGTGGAATCAACATCGAACATGCAGACAGAAATGCCCATTGAACGAATTTTGGAGGCCGAGCGACGAATGGATTGTAAATCGGAGCAGCCGGAGTTTGAGGTAAATTTACGTAGGGAACAACAAAATCGTTTGAAATTTCGTCAATATTATGTATAAGGTTAAAGTTGAGGTCAATGCCGCTTCAATCAAATAATCATTAATTATTTGTTTTGAAGCTTTTTTCATGAAGGATTTATTAAGGTATTTTTCTCTACAATTTCATGTGAAAATCGATACTCTAATAAAGTGTTAATTTACTTAGTCCCTACATTATACTTTTTTTTACAACATAATTGACTTTTGAAATCAAAATTATTTATGTCCAAAATTTATTATAAAATATGTTAGGTACACATCATCTTTGAAATTTGAAATTTATCGCAGGGTTATTAAAAGTTATTTAATAATTATTAAGGCTATCTTACAATTAGACGGTCATATTTCTTACAACAAAACTTACATAAGACTTGTTAGGTGTTAGGAATTAAAATTCGCAGCCTTTTCGAACTTGATATATTTTTTAAAACAATATTGAAAGTTAGTCCAAGTTTAAATGTTATCTTTAAAAATAAATAAATTTCGAAAAGGCTGCGAATTATTTTCCTGACAAGTCTTATGTAAGATTTGTTGTCAGAATTAACCCTCTAAAACAGCATTTATAGAATTATTCTTAATATTGCGCCTACTACCTTTTAATAC
This sequence comes from Stenus bimaculatus, assembly GCA_963971135.1. Lineage (NCBI taxonomy): Eukaryota > Metazoa > Arthropoda > Insecta > Coleoptera > Staphylinidae > Stenus > Stenus bimaculatus. The sequence continues at coordinate 35,146,133 of OZ020183.1, read as the reverse complement.
TAAAATCAACAGGTAGTTATAAGATATATATTTTGCAAAAATTCCTTTTTAAAAGCTGCAAGTCTTTATAATTAAGTGTACTTTTTGAAAATTCATATTTCGTTATTTTTTCAAAAATAAAATACGAAATTTCGTATACAGAAATTTTCACTAGGTATATTTTTAAATAGGGCGACCCACAATAGGAATTTTGAAAAAAAATGTGCTTCTCACTTTTAATACATTTGTAATTATCGATCGATCTCGATAAAATACTTTTCGAAAACCCCATAAGCGATATGAAACTTAAACTCTTGGTAAGTACTGTAAAGACTCACATTTCCCTTATTTATATTTTGTAAAAGAAATTTGTTTATTTTCTTATGTAAACAAGCCTAAGGGCTAACGTAAACGTAGTAGTCTTGGAGATATGAATTAAATTATGTTATAAGTGAAAATTTTCGAATCAAAATTTACAATTTTCTTCTCCAGTTTTTAATTTTGGCATTTGGTAAAAATTGGTTTAATTTTGCACAATTAAAAGGGGGTTGGCGGATATTTTTTGGGAAGGAGTTCGAGAATAACCTTTCAACATACCAAATTCATATCTACCAAACTTCAACCTCCTAACCCCTTTAATTCATTAGCAATACAAAATTCCTAATTATACAGGGTGGTCACTCTTACAGTGCACACCATTGGGATCTTGTGAACCTAAAGAGTTACAAATTTGCTTAAATTAGAAAAAAGTTGCCCCTTTTCAAACTTCTTTAGAATCTATTTAGTAATCCGAGATATCTTGCTCTATTCCTTAAATATCATGAAAAATCCGAAATTACGCATTTTCGTTTTCCTTCCATATTTTTGTAATCGCTTTACTTTTTCGATTGTAATTTGGCAGTTTTACATAATTTGACATTCTCTATCGATTGGCCTTAAGAAGAAAATTTTAGGTTAACTAGATTTCATTTATTTTAAACCAACTTTTGATTTTCTTATGGACGCGATATTTGATTTTTAACCATTGGATAGAGAAAAAAAAATATAATTTAAATGATGTAATTCACATTTTTCTTTTACTTTAATTAAAATTTTTTTTTTAAAATAAACATCTGTTTACTTTTAAATAAAATAATAAAATTATTCTTTTGTTATTTTATGCCAACTTGATTTTGTAAATAAAAATTTAATATTTTTTTCAATTTTTTTTAATTAAACTAAAAGTGTTACATCATTTAAATTGTATTTTTTCTATCTATCCAATGATATAAAAATCAAATATGGCGCCCATAAGAAAATCAAAAGTTGGTTTAAAATAAATGAAATCTAGTTAACCTAAAATGTTGTTCTTAACGCCAATCGATAGAGAATGTCAAATTATGTAAAACTGCCAAATTGCAATCGAAAAAGTTAAGCGATTACAAAAATATGGAAGGAAAACGAAAATGCGAAATTTCAGATTTTTCCTGATATTTCAGGACTAGAGCAAGATATTTCGGATTTCTAAATAGATTCTAAAGGAGTTTGAAAATGGGCAACTTTTTTCTAATTTAAGCAACTTTGTAACTCTTTAGGTTCACAAGATCCCAATGGTGTGCACCGTAAGAGTGACCACCCTGTATATGACAACTAGTTTTAAAAATTTATATTGTTACCAGAATGCTGTTACCAACATATGTCAAGCAACAAATAAGCAACTCTTCCAATTGGTGGAATGGGCTAAACATATACCACACTTCACGAGTCTACCAGTAAGCGATCAAGTATTACTCCTTCGTGCTGGATGGAATGAATTATTAATAGCAGCATTTTCACATCGCTCTATAGAATCAAAGGAAGGAATCGTTTTAGCGACAGGTCTAATAATTCATAGGTAAATATTCATAATTCAAAAATTTCTTTTGTTATGTGTAGGTATATAAAACCTCTACACCTTTTCCAATTGTATTCTAGAAAAGATCGATTCGATTTCAGAATAGTCAATTGTATTTCAGAATAGTCACTTGTATTTCAGAAAAGATCAATTGTATTTCAGAAAGCATAAATTGTATTTCAGAAAAATCAATTTAAATTCAGACAGGACCAATTGTAAAAAAATGAGGAAGTCAAGAGTGTTTTTTGCGGTAAGTGTGCACGTGAACACCAACAGCATTAACCAGAGACGAGAATTAAAACTTTTGTTTATTAAACACCTTTATTAACCAACATGTTGGTTAAACTACTATTAAAAAGTCAATTCAGAATAGATACAGGGTGCCCAGTGCTGCGATGAAGTAACACTACTCTAAAGTGAAAATAGATATCGACATGCGGTTTTCGGTAGAATATACAATACTTTTAGGCGCACACTCTTAAATTATTTTAATAATATACAGGGTGTCCATTCCAAGATGGAGGACCAAAGTTATGTTTTTTTAAATGGAACATCCAGTATATTATGACATTTTTGGATTCCTTATCAAAAAATAATCATACTTTATGTAACCTTTTATAGGTCTATCTTCACTCGTTTTGCTGATATTTGCCATTTAAGAAAGATAAACTTTTGATAAATCACTGCTCTAAAACAAATGACAAACTTACGTTGAAATTTTGACAGAACATTTTCAATATCCTCTAGTTTACAGCAATCATGTCAAATTTAAATTTGTAAAAAGCTTTCATCAGGGTGCCCGATGAAACGCAAATTGACCGATTAAACCAAATTTTCAAATGAAACACCCTGTATATTTTAACTTCAATCTATGGCATTTTTACAAGCTTTTTATTGATATAATGTTGGTATAGTCGCATGTCAATGGTTTGGGAGATATTTTTCTGACTTTTGTTGGGGATTTTTTTTCAAATTTGCTTAATATTTGTGTCTTTCTCTATTTTGCTTTTTTAATATTGCTGTTTTATTACCATAGTTGTTTTTGTTATTTTACAAAACATACTTTCGATAATAGTCTCTAATAATTATCAAAAGTACCAAAAATAGCGTAAAAACGAAAACAAAAGTCATCAAAAGCGTTATTTTGCATATTTTTCACCTTTTCTCTATTTGGATATCTTAAACCATTGAAATGCGACCATACAAACATACTGGGTGGCCCAGGTTTTACTTCCCAGGAAATATCTCAGTTATTTGAAGAGATAAAAATATAAATCAAAAAGTGCTTTGAATGGCAGCACTTATATCTCATAATTTCATTCTAAAAAAATTATTTTTATTTACCACTCTTAAAAAATTAAAATATTGATCGAAGTAGTATGTAAAATTATTTATTTCGTTTTTTTAAGAATTTTTTTTAAATCTAAACTAACTTAACTTAATCTAATCTAATCTAAAAAACTAAGTAAATAATTTTGCATAATACATACTTCGATCAATATTTAAATTTTTTTATTTACAAAATGTACCTAAAATACTATGTGTAGCATATCACTGTTTCTAGAATAAATTGTAGATGCAATATCAATTATAAAAAATAGGGTGTCCCATTAACGAAAAAAATGATGATGGTATCTTAAGAGTGGTAAATACCAATAATTTTTTTTAGAATGAAATTATGAAGTATAAGTGCTGCCGTTCAAAACACTCTTTGATTTATACTTTTATCTCTACAAATAACTGAGATATTTCCTGGGAAGTAAAATCAGGGCCACCCTGTATATCAATGGAAAGCTTGTATAAAATACTATCAATTGACGTTAAAATATACAGGGTGTTCCATTGGAAAATTTCGTTTAATTGGTGAATTTTCGTTTTATGAGGCCCCCTAATAAAAACTTATCACAAATTTAAATCTGACATAATAGCTGTAAAATAGACGATATTGAAAATGTTCTGTCAAAATTTCAATTTAAGAACTTGTTTTAGAGCAGTGATTTTTCAAAAATGGATCTTTTTTTCGCTTAAATGGCAAATATGACCAAAACGAGTGAAGATAGCGTATATTGCGAATAGCGCCCCCTGGCGGCACTTCGGTGCAAAAAATACAGGGAATCAAAATAAATCTTTGTTGTGAAATGTGGTTAAATTATTCTGTTTCTTGTATTTAAAGCTAATTAAACTAAACTAAAAAAACTAGCATAATTTGGACTACGATTAATACTTTCGGAATTACGCCCATTTGAAAATCGCATTTTTATGCAACTTCATTTACACCAGAAGATGGACCCAAGTGCCCAAACTTCCTTATTTTAAATGATTTTTTTTGCGATTAAGTTAATAACATTAAATTTAAACAAAGTTTTTATCCAAGAGATTTCCTCTAGGTTTTATTACTGTCAAAAGGTGGAAGGTGGTTATGTTAATCAGCAAAATTAACGAACTTACTATTAAACATAATTTTGTTTAAATTTAATATTATTAACTTAATTGCAAAGTATTTCATTGAAAATAACGAAGTTGGGGCAGTTGGGTCCTACTTCCGGTGTAAATGAAGTTGTATAAAAATACGATTTTCAAATGGGTGTAATTCCGAAAGTATTAATCGTGGACCACTCTATGCTAGGTCAATTTAATGGTATTTTTATGGAGAACACGAAAATGCAAAAATATACTGGGTGTTCCATTTAAAATTAGAAAGTTGCCATCCACTTCCGGTATAACCGGAAGTTCCAAAAAATCAAAAATACCTTTATTAGAAAGTTCGCAATTAGATTCCTCCGTAGACAAATTTTCATAAATATAACCGTTCAAAAGTTAGCAGGGGGGGATTTACTTTATGTCCGCACGGTATAAGCCGACTGGAAAATGTGGCCAAATAAAATATATGGAAGGAAAAACACTCAAAAAATGTTTCCTAGAAAAAAGAATAAGTAACTTTAGTTTATCCAAGGAAGCAGATATACCATCGTGTTTCAACAAATGCTTAAAATCAGTATTCTAAAACCGGACAAGCTCAAACATGACCTTTGAAATTTTTACATTGATATTTAATTTGTAATGTTTGTAATGTTTTTAATTTTTGATTTTTTTTGCTGTGTGTTTTATTCTTTTGGGATTTCCACTAATGAAACTTAGAGTGAAACAGAAGTAGTAGAAAGAAGTTTTATTTAAAGCAGTTATTACTAACAATCAATCCAAAAATAAAGTTGTAAATGAACTTTCAGCAAAATAAGCACACTACAAATTACATCGTGTTTCTTTGGTTCCCAAACTCCACATCAAGCCTAATATAATAGAAATTTATAATATACCACTAATATAATAGTAAATCTTATGCTTAAGACTTTCTTTTATCACTTTTAATCTGCACTTTTGCCTAAATAAGATTCTCTCGGAAATTTCAAAAATTTTATATCTCTGTTTGTGTTGAAATAGTTTTATTGGCATCCAACAACAGAACAAGAAGTATGAGATGCTCTCTTATTGTTATTTGTAGTATTCATAACAAGAATTTTGAATAAATACACAAAACTTTAAATTCAAATAATTTGACGTCCCTGTATTTTTTGCAAATTACTGCCACAGGGGGCGCTATAAGAGGTTAGGTAAAGTATGATTATTTATTGATAAGAAATCCAAAAATGTCATAATATACTGGGTGTTCCATTTAAAAAACATAACTTTGGTCCGCCATCATGGAATCGACAATATTATTAAAATATTTTGAGAGTGCGCCTAAAAGTATTGTATATTCTATCGAAAACCGCATGTCGACATCTTTTTCATTTTAGAGTAATGTTACTTCATTTCAGCGCTGGGACACCCTGTATAATAAATTAAACATCAGTTAACTTTAAAATTTGCAAGTCGTAAGTCACATTTTACCAGCTATCACGCTTTTAATAATGTTTAATAATATGGAATGTATCTCATGCTAAAAATTATGTAATGTTAGATATTCATAAAATCTGAAATACCTATGCTCCTTTATATCTTTATACCTATGGATTACAATACGGGTTAAAAAATCATTTCCGATATTTAGATTTTTAAAACCGCAATACGGGTATTAATACCAGTATTGCAATCTAGATATTTTTCCCCATTTCGGAAACCCAGACGGCCCAGAGTAGAATTATTTTAATCCTGGAAGTTTCGTCATTTAGACCAGACTGAATTTATGTGCAGATTTGTGACGATGGTGAAAACGCTCTTTCAGACTATACTAGTTGATGGAATTGAGTTACCATTGTACAAGTTTTAAATTTTTTTCCTCTTATTCCAGATTTTTCGAAAAATTATTCGGTTTATCGTTGCATAACTGGGAGAATTGTATAATTAAAGTACATGATGCACAAGAAAAAAAGGCGATCCAGACACGTGTTCTATTTACGGCGCCTTGGGAATTCATACTTCATTCATTTGTTTTTAAATTTGAAATACCGAAATATCGGTATTAGGAATACCAGGATTCTGATATCGTAATCCCTGTTTATTACCTTTTAACCAAAGCTCACATTATCTCTTATGCAAAAAATATAAAGCAATTTAACTTCATAGCCTTGTTTAAAATGTAGAAATTCAATTTGTTCGTTTAGTTTTCTATTTTCTGTTTATTTGTTACAGGAACTCAGCACATCAAATTGGTGTAGGTGGCATTTTTGATAGGGTTTTAACAGAACTTGTTTCAAAAATGAGGGAGATGAAAATGGACAAAACCGAATTGGGATGCCTAAGAAGCATAATTTTATTTAATCCAGGTAAAACAATATTTTTTAACCTAAAATTAAAAAACAAAATACTGGGTATTCCAACTCACGCGCATGCTCTCGCTACTTGTCACCAACCCTTAATAGAGTATCAGAAAAATATTTAAAAAAGCCTTCTATATGTTTTTTATGGGAAGATAAGACGCACAGTTAACATTTTAATCTTTAAAATTCTCTACAACCATCACAAATAGAAGCACTTAAAGCAATTGAACCATTTTTAAATGAAATAGTCAATAAAATGTTCAACTATATTAAGAAATAAGCTTTCAATGGCATCAAATTGACATTCCAATTCTATCATTAAAATAGTATTGGCTAAGACCATCCTTAAGAAGCAATCATCAACTTTTTTTTCAAATGGCATCCCCTACTTTTGTTAACAGAAATTGGATCTTAACATTATTTTGAATACGTCAACACGTTACTCACTTCAAAAAACCCTTATGAAGTAGACTAAACGAAATTTTAATTGTTAGTACACTGTGCACCCAAAAATTACAATACCCTAATTACTTTACGAATTATGTTTTTATTTTTTTAGATGTTCGTAGCTTAAAATCCGTACAGGAAGTTGAATTATTAAGAGAGAAAGTATACGGGGTTTTGGAAGAATATACGAGGACAACTCATCCAAATGAGCCTGGACGCTTTGCCAAACTTCTTCTCCGATTGCCTGCTCTTAGGTCCATAGGTTTGAAGTGCTTAGAACACCTCTTCTTTTTCAGATTAATTAGAGAGGTTCCTATAGATACGTTCCTTACGGAAATGCTGGAAAATCAGTCTGACACGTAAAATTTTTACAATTTTAAAAATCGTTTATGAAAAGTTCTTTCAAAATTAGAATTTTAAGTATGAATAGCTCAAAAATTTATTAATGTTTCCTGTTATTTCATTATTTAGCTATCTTTAAAAAATAGATAATATATTGTATTTTGCTGCAATATTTTAGAATAAAAAATAATAAATTAGTTTTGATAACATTTCGATTTACTAATTTTTTTGAATTAAAATTACTCGATTTTAATAATTTAATTATTAGATTGGTAAAATATTTACAAATTCGAGAAAAAAAATCAAACAAATATACAGGGTGTTTTTAAATTGACGTATAAACTCTGATACTGCATTTTTACATTCTCGCGTTAGCGACTCGCCTTGGCAATCGCTGACATGAATGCGAAGTGTATCAATTGGTAAAAAATTGAAGTCTTAAATCTGAAATAATACTCCATATTCAATTTTTTTCTTTTATTTTTGGGGTCATTCTTGAAAAAAAAATGGAAAAACGATATTTTCAGATGTCTTTAAGGATTTAAAATTTTAATTTTTATTAATTTTTCTCAAAAACTATAGAAGATGACATACGAAATTTTTACTAAAGGTAAATACCTACTGTGAATAGACACATTTTGAAAATATTTGGTTCAAATAAGAATGGCAAAATTTTAGATAGGTCCAGGCATGTTAAAACCATCGAAACGATTCGTGGGGAATTTCGAACATTACCCATTTTCCGTTGGGGGTTGAATAAGTTTTTTCGAAGTGGCCGGGGAAAAAACTATTTGACGACATTAATCTTTATATTTTCTCGTCCATCTACAAATTTTGATCTTCCTAGATACTTGATGAAAATTCGCGCAGAAAAAAAATCCACCTTACCATTCGTTCTACACAGAACGCGAATGTAACGGTACACATTTTTAATAACTAACAATTTACTTTGTACGTAATGAAATTTGATATAAATCTCTTAAGCCCATTTTCCAATAATGTGTTTCATTTCTTCACAAAAAGCTATCAAAAACTATGTGTATTTTGACAGGCTCGTTGTAATGTTACCGTTTAATTGTCCCAGCGTGAAACTATTAGATTTTCAAGTTAGTTTAGGTGATCTCGTTACGTTGTCATGGTTTACAAAGTACTTTCAATTGTCACCTAGGTTACGTGGCGTTGCACTGACACTGACCTACTTCTGAAGTCATTTTTAGCGGGAAAAATGAATTTGAATCGCCAATAGGGGCTTTCCAAGCAAATTTTAAGTACTCGGGAGTGAGTAACTACAAACTGCTCAAACTTAAAACGTTTGGACTACTTTCTTAGTCTACTCTGTTATTATAACTGGGATAGTTCGGAGCTACTCTGAAGTACTCAGAGCGATTACTTGGAAAGCCTCTTATGTAGGCTTCGAGTCCTCAACGATCAAATTATGAAAAACATAAGTATAGTCCATTTCATTAATAGATAACCTTTTCAGCTGGAATTCCGACTCTTATATAGGTCCTTTCAATTGCGTCTTCGTCTAACAACACTAAAAGCTAAGTCAATAAAATAAATAAAGCTAAATAACTAAATGCTTTCAGTGTTATATTTGAGTCGGAATTCCTGCTAAAAAGGTGATCTATTAATGAAATGGACTGTATAACAATTTTTGCAACAATCCAAATTTCAATGCTTTACGTCCACACCACCCTGTATAAAATTGTAGACTTAAATCTTCATGGTGTGCTTATCACATAAATCTACAATACACAAAATATAATAAAAATAAACTCCAGGATCAGTGCGAAATTCCAATTATTCGTAAAAATGGTAAAATAACTTTGAACAGCTACCATAAAGTTTATAATTCTGTTATTATATTGGTACAAATACTTGAAAAGGTTTGGATTATTTTTTAGATAATCTATTAACTAGTGAAATATTTTAAGTTTAGGTAAATAAAAATAGGGCCCAGGGTGCAATCTAAAACAGCAACGAGTGCGTTTTTTATTCACTTTAAGGTGCGTTTGCTAGCGACGGAAATTTTCTGTCGCAGACGACGAAATCGCCGAGCGGAATACTTTGCTTGGCAACGTGCAGAAAAATTTCCTCGTAAAGGACACGTTGTTAAGTATTCTGCTCGGCGATTTCGTCGTCTTCGTCGGAAAATTTCCGTCGCCAGCAAAACGCACCTTTATACTTTTCTGCACACAAAGGGACCTTCAGTCAGTTAAAGTTTAGATTTGACATTTAAAAAGGTAACGTTCTCGGAAAAAGTCACTGTCCAGTGATAAAAATTTCTTGATAGTTCAATTAAATAAAATATTAAGTATAATAATATGTACAATAATGCAGGGTGATTTTTATGTATGGAACCAAAGCGATCATCCCCAAATGGCAGGATAAAAAAATTTGAAATTTGGTGCGATCAAATGGGGCCTAAAGAAACATAATATGTCATGCAAAAGCTTATTTTTAGTACTTTACCACAGCCTATAAAATTATTATTTAAAGCATAAAGAATAAACATTGATAAAATTTGTTATTCAACTTTAACTTTTTTGGACAGTCGCAAATGACAAAATAAAAATATTTTGCCTTCAAGAAAGGGCTAAAACATTTTTTTTAAATAAAATAATATTTTATTTAAATACAACAAGAAAATGATTAAACAGTCAATTAAATGTTGTAGCCCTTTTTAGAAGGCTGAAATACTTTTATTTTAAAAGGAAAATAATAAAAGTTGGATAACAAAATGTTATCAATGTTTTTGTTTCATGATTTAAATAATAATTTTATGGACTGTCGTAAAGTACTAAAAGTTAGCTTTCCAATGATGTATTGCATTACATATGTTACCGATTAAAAAAAAATCAAGATGGCTGCCGTGTAAAAAATCCGAGCGTTAAAGTTTTTTTTATTTTTGTTCGTTACTGTGGCTAGTAAGGCACTGACAGTAGCCAGTTACTGAGTAGTAAAATTTATTTTTCGAAGTTGGTAGCACTGAAGTTTACTGATTTTAAAGTGGCAGTTGCCAAGCGATTTACAGGTTATTTGATGATTTGACAAACCTGACATTAGAGTTGCCAACCACCAGAAAATTTACTAAAAATAGTATAAAAAACTCGTTTCATAAGTCGATAGTACAGGGTGCGCTAAAATAACTGTGGTTTGATATGTAGGCAACCAAATACCCAGGTTGGTACAACTGAAATCTTAAAAAGAAAATCTCCTAGTAATCCAATGGCGTAGCAAAATTTTTTTCCAAAGTCTCTAATTTCACAGCAAATGTCAAAGATTGAAAATGTTTTTCTTCATTTTCGTGCAGATGCTAACACAAAACAAAGATTTACGCAAAAATTAATGACGTTTATGAATAGAAGGCACAATAATGAATGAATGAAGTTTTGACATAACGGTAAAAATTACAACTACGCCTCTGCTTTTGTGAAGTCTAGTTACTTTGTTTTGATTTTGACATGAATTTGTGTTACTATGAACTTGAAGCAAACAAATTCCCCATATTTTTATGCGGGAAATTTGAATTGACCACAATCATTTTAGCTCACCCTGTATAACTTGTTTATTAAAATACTCGCCGCTACGCTGCTCGTATTTTAAAATTGCACGCGTGCTACAATATGCGACTTATGCAACTCGTTTTTTAATATACTATTTTTTCATCTTAAAATATACCAAAATGCCAAGGTCCCATTTGATCTCATCAAATTTAAATTTTGTTGGCATGCCACCTTGATTCCTGCATAATGAAAATAACTTTTTTAATATTGGTTTTATCAAAAAATGTTTAATATAAATGTTGTAAGGTTTAAAAATTGACATTTATATTTGACTTTGCTTTTGTTTTTCTACATCACGTGACTGAGATAAGACTGACAAGTTTGAAATCTTAAATGGAATATTCCAACTTTTTTTTTAATAATTTGAATCTACATAATTTTTTGAATCCAACAATACCCCATAAGTCGTATTTTTCCTTCGAATTAAGGTTTATAAAATTTTTGAAAAAATGTTTTAAGTTAATTTTAGGTTACAAAATTCACTTTACTGGGCACACATGGCTCTCAAAGTAAATTATCTTTTATAATATGTTGTTGTGTCATTTTGTTATGTCATTTAAATATTGTAGCAGTTGTTTTTGAATTGTTTGTTTTCAATTTTATAATTGATAAAATAATTTTGAAAAAATAAAAAATATTTGAAAAAAAATGTCAGTTTTTACTTATCGTTGGTTTTAGAAAATTATGTAGATTCAAATTATTAAAAACAAGTTGGACAGTCTCATCTCAGTCATGTGATGTAGAAAAACAAAAGCAATGTCACATATAAAACTCAGTTTTTAAACCTTACTTATATGAAACATTTTTTGATCAAACCAACATTAAAAAGGTTATAGACATTATGCGGGACTTTTCCCGCACCCTGTATGTATATGTATACTACTGTTTGTATAGTTATTTTGAGAGAATTTTTTATAAACAAATCCAAATGAGGTACTTTTATTGTTGGACATTATTATTTGATTTATATTTAAGTAATTGATTGACATTTTTAATGATCTGTGATTTTCTCCTTTTATTTTTTCATAATTTAATTAAACTACCTTTGGGTATTAGTAATTTTCATTTTGCAAACGATTTAGAATGTATTTTTATAATAATATTAATATTATATATAAATGTATTTATCAACTAACCTACATAATTATATCAAAGAAGAAAAATTCTTACGCATAAAAATAATATGAAAAAAACTATGAATTATGTTATATTTATGTTATTTATAAATAAAATTTAATATTTTAAAGGACTTTTAGATTTTAAGATGTTCTTGTTTCTTAATTAAATGTGAACTAAAATCTTATAACTTTCGATAGTGATATTTATTTTTGCAATTGACTTAACTTTTTTTGCGAGGACATAAAGTGCAAATTAATTTAGTGTGGTTTAATACTATAATTAGATCTCAAGACAAAGCAAATTTAAATGATTTTAAATAAATTTTAAAAATTTATGTACAAATAAAAAGAAACTTTGATTTTTTTCAATTAAATATAAATACGTTTGGGTTTCCATAATACATTAACAAAATATCTGTTGATTTACAGTTTACACATTTTCTTAATAAGGATAATTTTCCAAATATTTGTTTACTTAGATTTTCTGTTACAACCCTTACGACATTTTGAATAATTTTAATTTCATTATCAAGCATTTTTTTAAACTATAACTCAGGCTTGATTATTTTTATTTTATTAAAAACTGTATACAATTTAAAATTAAAGTAGTTTTTTAGGGTACGTTTATAGTTATAAAGCGAATGATAATGTAGTAAAGTAATCTTTTCGTAAAGTAAGTAGTAGAGCAATGATGACAAAGTATTCCAAATAGGACCGGGCATAGTGATGCAGCACGCACGATCAACGATGCATTTTGATAAAACAAATCGGTTTGCTTTTTCTTCACTGATCACTGTGAGGAGGTCTCTGCACGTGGTTGCAATTCTTCGGATTTTTAGTTAGACAAAAACAGTTTCCTGTAATTATGTTTTCCCAAAAAATTATCATGTAAGTAGAACTTTATTGACAACCATTCAAATTCAAGAATTTGAAAGCTATCAAAATTGAGAATATCAAATTTTCTATGAAATTATTTTTAAAATGTTGTTAATAAATAAAGGAACCAAAGTGGATATTAAGTAGATTCAAATAATGTTTCATAATAAGAAAAATTTTTGCGTTTTCTTCATTTAAAAATAACAACAATTACTGACAGTTACATTTCCCATAATTTAATCAAGACGTCCTAAAAGTATGTTTTGTACAGCTCATATTTCCTTGTCCACTTCTTTTTTGCTATCGACTGTAATAATTTAAAATAAACTATAATATCCTTATAATAATATATCGTACTGTGGTAAATTTGTGAATTTAAAATTTGAATTGTTCGGGGCATAGAAAATTTTATATCTCTCATATTTCCAATCCCCTAACCTATTTTTATAGAATAAAATAGAATTTAAAGTACAACAAGAGTAATTATTTATAAATAATTATTCTCGCTGCCCAAATTAATATTTTATAACATTTTTTGCGTTCATCACTGGTCATGTTTTTGAGTATGGCCGGGCATGCATTACTTTATTGTTCTACTCTACTACTCAATGCATTACTTTATTGCTCTTTCATTATTACAATAAAACGTACCATTGGACAAAACGTTGTGAGGGTCAAGAACTTTCTTTTATGTTATCAACTTAGTCTAGAGTCTAGAAGGATACCTGTATAAGTAATAAATTGGACTTGTAAATTATAAGTGATGGAAAGTGCCTGTAGGCTTTTTATTGTTTTTCAGAATAAAAAATGTTAACAAATTGAGCTCAAAAGATATTGTAAAAAAACTTATGTTTACTTCTTTCCTCATTTTCCTTAACAAAATATTATTATTATTTGTTATTGCAGGTTAAAATGGGTAACATTGTATATATTACTTAATACATAATAATAAAATATACTATAGTATGAACATAACAACTTGTCTTAAAATTATTAGCATAATATATATGTTTTAGCTTTCGACATTCCATCTTTATAAATAGAAAACCTGGAAACATGGCCGGCCTATAATGTAAAATAAAATTACCTATCTATAACTATAAAAAAAACATATGTATTATATCAAATTCTTACTATTTAATGTTCTTTGTATATCTAAATAACTGTTCAAGTTTTAAGATTTTTATTGTTACGTCTGTTCTAATAAGAAAACTGTAAATTTCTATATTTAATTATTATTGTACATGTAAAACCTTAAAAATTTGTCATATTTTTTAATAAACTATTTTCTTTTGAAAACAAATTGTTTGTATGAAGCCTATGATAGACAAAATAGAACATAAAGTAACCTTTAAAAGCCCGAAAATAGGACCCGGCTACATAGGTGGTACGCCATTGGCGATTCTAGCTAAGCGATCTCCCTCTTGCGGCATAGCGCGGAACTATGAAATGACGTCACGTCCGTGATAGTTGTGGAGACGAATTTAGCGTTTAAAGTTTGTTAATGTCAATTATAGTCAAGTAAATAACGTCAACTTAGCTAATTTACTTTGTATTATTAAATGCGTTTGATTATTTCTTGGCAAGTTTAAATTTTTATTTATTTTGTCACTGACGTGACGTCACTAGAATAAGTAACCAAACATACATTTGCGCGGGAAATATTAATTCGTCGCAGAGTTGGGTAATATTTCAAATAAAAGTATTTTAATAGTATATTAAAAAACGAGTTTCATAAGTCGCATATTGTAGTATTTTAATGAACAATTGCTACTATCGACTTATGAAACGAGTTTTTTATACTATTTTTTTATTTTGCGACTTTTTATCTATTTAAAATAAAATATTATAGTTTTCAATTTTAGTAAATTTTCTGGTAGTTGGCCACTCTAATGTCAGGTTTATTTATTTATTTATTTTACGGGATCACCCCATTGCATTAGGAATAACAATATAAAAAAAACAACAGTATAAATATAGTAAAAAATTAAATTAAGAAAGATTAGGAATTATTTAAACAACGTAACAAGTAGTTCACATCATGGCGTTCACATTACCTACATTACTAGTTAACAGAATGTAGTAAACGAATAATTGTACTTTTAAAATTATAGAAAGAAGTATTAAAAATCTCTAATTTAATTGGGTCCAGTATAAATTTACGAATCTTGTTCTTCCGATTGGACAATGGTACTCATAATTTGTGTGGTACGTTCCAACAAATTTTTTTTCTGAATTTCTCAAACTACGACTTGGCACTTTAAAATTGATCAAACTTAACAACTCCGGGCTGACGATGAGGCCGTTAATAAGTTCAAATAGAAAGCAAGAGTCCAACATAATTCTTCTATTACTTAACGTTAGCATATTTAATATTTGTGATTTGCAATGGCAAAGCGTGTATTTGTAATTTTATGTTCCACAAAACGTATAAATTTGTTTTGAATTCGTTCCAATGAGTAAATGTGATTATTGTAAAACGGTGACCAAACTATGGAGCCGTATTCTAATATTGAACGAACCAAGGAACAGAACAAAATTTTTACTGAGAATACGGAAAAGTCCCTAGAGTTCCTGAAAACAAAACCCAGCATTTTGGAAGCTCACAATACGATAGAATTTATGTGTTCAACAAAATTAAGACGGGAGTCGAACAATATTCTCAAATCTTTGACTACAACTGATGGTTTTAAACTTTGACCATTGATAAAATATAAAGAATTAATTTTATTATTGCCCCTGTAAAAACTAATGGAGATATTAGCCCAACCAACCAAATTATCCAAAGATTCTTGTAAACTCACGACATATTCTAAGCACGATATAGTTTTAAAAATTTTTATGTCATCTGCAAATAATAGATAGTTACAATCAACAACAAATCTCCCTATGTCGTTAACAAATAAATTAAATAAAAGAGGTGAGCAATGGTATCCTTGAGGGGCACCACAGGACAGGGCATATCATATTCAACAGAGATGTATCCATTTATTTAAACTCTTTATGTGCGAAATGTCAAAAAACTCTCAATCCATCTTAGTAATTTAGGACTAAAACCAGTCGTCTCTAACTTTGCTACCAAGAGTTTGTGGTTGATCGTATCGAACGCCTTGGAAAAGTCGGTATAAATCGAATCTACCTGACACTTCTGTTCCAAGGCGTTCAACACACGATTTTGGTAAACCAATAAATTGGCCAGAACTGACTTGTTCTGGCATAACCCATGTTGCTCATTAATAATAATATTTTTACATGCCCAGGTTAGCTGTTTAGAAATCAAATAGTCAAAGAGTTTGGGAATACTTGACTGAATACAAACGCTGCGATAATTTGACTTCTATCTCCCGATTTAAAAATAGGTACGATAAAACTTTTCTTCCACAGAAGAGGAAATTTCCCCGTGTGAAGTGACATGTTAAATATTATACTCAGCGGCAATGATAAATTATCTGCACATCTTTAAAAAAAATGGTATTCCATCCGGACCAACCGTTAATTTATCAGGCAAACTATTAATTGCTTGGAAAATCTCCAAGTCGGCTATTTTGTCACAAGCAACACCAAAGTTGGCTTTCTCGTATTCTGGCAAAATTATATCGTTTTTCTTGTAAATAATTGAGGCAAAGTAATTAGCGAAAAGGTTTGCAATGTCTTGACCACCTTCAGCAAGTTCATTATTAAGGTACATTACATTCAATTACATTCGGCAGATTATTTGGCCTGGTACTAGCTAGTAACGCACTGCTGTCAGTGTGTTACTAGCGACTAGTAACGCACCAAAATAGAAAAATAGTATTTAAAATACTTTACGTATTTAGTATTTCAAATACTTTTTTAAAAAGTATTTTGTATTTTCAAATTTTCAGGTAATAAAAGTATTTGAAATACTTTAACAAGTCTGAAATATTTTTTAGGTTCAGTCTTTACAAATCTAGAGAAATAGACAAACCAAAGAGGTTTTCGCATATTTTATGTTTATTATTTGTTATTGTGTTATTCGTGTTTATAATTTTGTTAGTGCCGAACTTAAAAATGTCTTGAATTTGGTAAAAGTTTTTTTTTACATCATTCAGCTCAGTTCAGCTCAGTGTAGTTCAAATAATATTTAATTTGAGCACACCTCAACTAATTAGACAGGCCAAAAAAAAATGTTTGTAAAAACTTTTTAAACTAAAATTACTAAATATTAGATGCTTATTTTTTGTATTTCCTAAGATCCTCGCGCACAAATATACTTTGTGAGGAACCCAACAAATGTCTTGATCTTGATTACCGATTTCTACACCAAAATATGCAAAGTATAATTTTTTTACAAAGTCAGTAATCAGTAATGTTCCTTTGATGTTTTTTAATTACAAATTTACCACATATATAGCAAAAAGCGTTAGGAGAATTTTTACAACCACGTTTATCCATATTAAACTGTGAATAAAAGCACATAGATTAAGCACTGTAATGTGAAGTTATATTAACTGGAAGAAAACAAACATCTGTGTAATTTATCAGAACTACCAGTCTGATCACATTTGATTTTATTGCCAACCTTATAACACTAGAATATATTGCAAACTTAAAAATATTTAAACGGTTAATAGTCTATTATTCAAAGAGCGAGTAATGATAGCCATTACTCACGCAGGCCAAATTTGCGACACAAGCTAGTAGGCGGTAGGCGAGAGTGTCGTAACAGGCCGGAGTTACGTTGACTGTAGATTCAAAGATTACGGGTTCGAACCCCGATCATTAACAACTTTATTTCGTAAGTTGTTTGAATTTGGTAATAGAGATCCACGGGTAGCCCATGGAATTCTGTTACCGGTAATCAAAACTCACGGGTGTGAGTAATAGCTATCATTGCTAGTCTAGAAACGCGTTCATAAAGTACCTATTATACAATAGTCATAGAAAACAATATTTGTTACACATTGTGGTTATTAATATTTATTTTTATTTAATATTAAAATGTGAGAAATTGGTGGGTGATACGACTTTTTTGTTATTTTTTCGGAATCAGCACACCAAATTACACAGAAAATAGCTAAAGTTATTGAAAAAGTTTTTTCATCGTCGGCCTGTGTTATTGTTTATTTAATATTTGTTTATTGATGCTAGGAATATCTTAACTGAGCAACTGAATGTATGGTATGTGGGTCGTTTTTTACATGAAGTTAAGAGGGTTCAGTTAAGTTCAAAATGAGTGACTAAAAAGAACACGCTGAAAGTAAACTGAGAAATTTGCTCAGATTTGCTCGAGCAAAGTAGTTAAAAAACACAACTATAGTTTAAGTTTTGGAGATGTTTTGATAGGAAAATTTTGACATAAAAATTTTGTTATTGATCCTATTTGTAGATATTACATATTACATGGGGATGAGATCATTTAATTTTCAAAAAATACTTAATTGCTTACACAATAATCACCAGATGAAAGTGAAATCTACATATTCTATTCAGAGGTTAGTTTACATATATTTTTTAAACTTTTTTATCTTTAAGATAACTTTTTAAATTATAATATGATTCGATACCCACATAGTATCTATAAACAGAGCGAATAATAAAATGTTTGCACGTTGTAAATTCTATCAAAATAAACTAAAAAAAAAATCCCTAGCCTTAAATTAAACAAGTAAGTTCATTTGAACAAGTTTCTTTTGTATTTCAAATAATAAAGAAGTATTTGAAATACTTTTTGTATTTCAAATACATTTTTGGTGTAGTATTTTATAAAAAGTATTTCAAATAAAATAGTAAAAAAAGTATTTTGTATTTGGTTTTCAAATAAAATAAAAAGGTATTTTACCCAACTCAGGTTCGTCGTGCGTGGTTTGAAAGTTTCCACCGAATGTAGGTAAAATTTACACGGATCAAAAGGAGCAGAGCAATATGATTTGATTACTGCATGGAAACATAAACCACTTTATATTTTTGTACCAAATTTTGGTAGCATTAAATAGTATATTGTTTTATTAGGAATAAAAGAAGTACTTTTTGTGGCGAACATGTATGTTTACGGAACGAGCTTTGCGTGTCTCGCGGATACATGCGAGCCACAAAAAGTTCTTTTACTCCGAATAAAACATGCTATTTTTTCTTCAAACGTCGAAATTTTTAAAATAGTAATATAATAAATAATTTTAAAATTTGACATTTAATTTACATACAACACATAATACAATGTTAGTGTATATTGGGTTGCTTAAAATTCATTTCTACTCCACCCTTTTATTCCTTGTCAGTGCAAAGTAATAATTTCTACTCCTAGGCAGTACAAAGTGACCATAGAATCAACGAACATGAAAAGTCAGATTTTCAAGCCTGTCAAACGTCACAGAAGACTGTACTTTAATGACGATTGAAGAAAAAAATATTTATAATGAACAAAACCAGAGAAAAGAATTAAAAAATATTAACAGTAAGTGTATTTTTAAGGCCCTTAAAGTACTCCTACTTTACAATAAAATTACTCAAAAACCAATCAAATTATGAAGTAAGTTCGCCATACTAAGCTAATGCATAAAATATGAATCGATTGGTACCATAAACATGACAATCAACAATTTCTTTCTGAACAAAAGTTTTCCAATTTAAACGCAGCAAAAAAAAACTTAAAACATAAATTATATGTACAATAGTTTTCAATTATTATGTAAAACTGTGTATATTGTTATTATTTATTTAAATTGATTTAGTTTTTAAATAAATTCAATAAAATAAACCAATCTGGATAATGTCCTTAGAAAGCCTAACTTTAACGTATCACTATAAATATATAAATAAATTAGAAAATACCTCCTTATGAAAAAAGTGTTTTTTAACTTATTTATTAGGATAGTCCTGCATTAGACCCACGAAATAATCGATTTTTTTTCATATGGATGCCACATTGGATTTAAATTTTGTGAATGTGCAATATTTTTTAAATATATTGGAAAGTTTAGAATTTCTCTCGTCCTGATGTGGCAAAAGTATGAAGATAGACGAATATCTAGATCGGTTTTCAAATAAATTTGCGATATTTTGAAAAAAAAAAAAAATTCCATTTTATATCCATGTATGGCTTCGAAAAATGGGCACCGTCTATAAATATTTTGACTACATTTTATGTTTCAAGAAAACATTAATAGGTGCTTTCCAGGTAACCGGCCTCGCACTCTTTATTGGTTATAAGAGTAGTTAAAACTTACTTGGAAAGCACCCCAGTAAACACGAAAGACAAAAGTAGTAGTTACGTACCCAGTAAACGCAAAAATGTAAACGTTACATAATATTTACGAAACTTTGTTCCTCGGGAAGGAACAGTTATATCACATGTACTATACATGTACTATACCAGGAACCAGGACTATCAAATGTCCGGTTCAAGTCACTGTAACTGTTACATAACATTTACAGAACATGATTTGTAACTGTTACAGAACATGTTCTTTCTATGGTTTGTAACTGTTATGTAACATTTACAGAACGCATGTTCTCTATATGATTCATATAACTCATAACAAATAATAATATTAATGCAATATTATATTTTTATGATTTATAAATTATAACTATAATGTAATGAGTTGTACTTTTAGATATTTTATTAACAGGACAATAATTATAAATACAACTTTATATCACGTAGTAACTTTAATCCCAGTAAACACAAAGGTGGTGGTTACGTATTTGTTGGTGTTATTTAGGTATCGTTATAACGTACCACATGGTAGGTACATATATGCATAAACTTACGTTATAAGCGCAACGTAGTTTTACTACGTTTCAATTGGGTGTGGACCAAGTATTATTTGACACGTATGATGGGCAACGTATATGTTCGTATAAATACACGTAGTGAGCATAACGTAGTTTAAAGTAGTTTATAATACGTAGTATTGCAGCAAAAATGCAACGTATGAACAACGTACGATATAAACGTATATTTAAGTATACCGAAAGGTTGCGGATGCTACGTAGTTTTTAATACGTAACATTTTAAGGAAAAATCTTACGTATCCACAACGTATATAACAAACGTATCTTTAAGTATAAAGAAAGGTTGCGGGTGTTACGTAGTTTTTAATACGTAACATTTTGAGGAAAAATCTTACGTATCCACAACGTATATAACAAACGTATCTTTAAGTATAAAGAAAGGTTGCCGGTGCTACGTAGTTTTTAATACGTAACATTTTAAGGAAAAGTCTTACGTATCCACAACGTATATAACAAGCGTATCTTTAAGTATAAATGAAGGTTGCGAGCGTTACGTAGTTTTTAATACGTAACATTTTAAGGAAAAGTCTTACGTATCCACAACGTATATAACAAACGTATCTTTAAGTATAAATGAAGGTTGCGAGCGTTACGTAGTTTTTAAAACGTGGTATTTGAGAAAAACTGCCACGTATATATTACGTGCCCAAATTACTATAATTATACGTAAAAATTCAGACGTTTTGAAACTTCTGTTAGGTTTTTAGGTGTGGTCACAGCAGGTCACAGTGTGAATTGAAAGTGTCGTTTTATTAGTTATAAAATTAGTGTTGATTAAAATTCTATCTACATTGACTTAATTTATAATAAGTTAAGATGTCGGTATGTAAATATTTATTTATGATTTATATTAGAATTTAATTTTTTTAAATACTTTTAGGTTAAAAAATATTCTAAGCGACATTTGCGTCGAATGGTAACTAACATTTTAAATGCAGAAAGTAATTCTTTAAATGCAGAAAAAACATCATTATCGGCTAGTGCTACTGATGCGAATATTGAAAATAATAAAAAGGTCACATTATTAGGTGAAGATCAAAAGGAAGTCCGGGAAGCTGTAATTGATAATAGCAGTGCTACTTCAAAACCGTCTACGTCTACGTTTGTTTCTGATCGTATTGATGGAATGGAATCTTTAGGTAAAACTATTAGTGATACATCACTTTCTAGTGCTTCATTCAGTTCGAGTGATACCGAGAACGACGATTATGATAAATATAATAAATTAGAAAATTTTTGTAATGTTAAAAACGTAAATACCGAACTTCTACATCGGCAATTAAAGGAGTGGGCAATAAAATACAATGTAAATAAAAACACAATTAATGGCTTACTTAAAATTTTAAATTTACATCATCCAGATCTACCACGGGACACGAGAACCCTTTTAAGAACTCCTCGTTCTGGGACTTGCTTGATAAAAGAAGTTGATCCTGGCAGTTACCATCATTTTGGGCTTAAGAGCAGCATACAGTATCTCTTTGAAAAACATTGTTCGGATGCATTTAATGGTCCTATTTTATTTAATATAAGTGTAGATGGGCTGCCAATAAGTAAAAGTTCTAACAGTCAGTTTTGGCCAATCCTTATTAATATTTCAAATATTTCGTTTCTGAAAGAACCTGTAATTGTTGGTCTATACCATGGACTTAAGAAACCAAATGATGCCAATGATTTTTTGAAAGACTTAGTGGATGAATATAATTCTATAAAAGATGGTATTTCCTTCTTCATTAAAAATGCAATTTGTATAACTATTGATTCCCTGATTGTAAATTGTATTATTGCGGATGCGCCAGCAAAATCTTTTTTGCTAAATATAAAAGGTCATACTGGCTACAGTAGCTGCACAAAATGTGTTATTGAAGGGGACAACTATAAGGATCGCATAGTTTTTGTAAAATCTGATGCTAAACTACGTACAAGTTCTGACTTTTTTAATCGTGTAGACGAAGATTTTCATCATCCAGGCCCACCAAGCATTATTTTGGAATTACTTCAGAATCCAGTGCAGCAAGTTGTTTTAGACTACATGCACCTAGTTTGTATTGGTGTAGTTAAGAGGATTTTAAAATTTTTTGTACATGGTAATGCATCCATCCGGCTAAAACCACTTCAACTTCAGGCAATTTCAAATAAAATTAATTTATTTAGACAATATACCCCTGTAGAATTTGCACGTCTTGGAAGGAAAATTGAAGATGTTGATAGGTGGAAGGCAACAGAATGCAGACATTTTATATTATATTCAGGACCATCAATAATGAGGCAGTTTTTAAGTAAGACCCAATTTGTGCATTTCATGTCATTGCACACAGCGATGAGGATATTATGTTCTCCAACGGATTATAACACCCTTAACGAGTATGCAAATTCGCTAATGATATATTTTGTAGAAAAATACGAGCAAATATATGGCAGGGAATTTGTAACACATAATGTACATAATTTGATACATTTGGCTGCAGATTCTGCAAATTATGGTCCATTGGATAACTTTAGTGCGTTCCCATTTGAAAATTATTTACACAAAATAAAATCATTTGTAAGATCAGCAAGATTTCCATTAGAGCAAATGTATAATAAAATAATGGAAGAGAGGGTAAATATTAAATCAGATCAAATAGAAGATAGTGTACAATTAAAAGGATTATATTATTTAAATAAAAATAAAGCTACTGAATTTTATACAACCCTAATAGGAACTTTTTTTACAATCAAAGTTGGTTCTGAAGGAGATAATTGTTTTGCCACCAAGGACAATAAGATTCTATCTGTAAATACAATTTTTAAAAACACCAAAGATAATGATATTTACTTGGAAGTCAATTATTTTGAAAACAATGGCGAAGATATCACATATCCGTGTAATTCTACAATAATTAAAATATTTATCGTGTCTAATTTAAGTGATAAAAAATGTGTAATTTCGTATAGTGACTTAATTTATAAGTGTTTAAAATTTCCATTGAATGATGGTAAAGACAATTCATTTAAAATAATGCCATTATTACACAGTGTCCAAAATTAAATATTTTTTGCAAAACAAGACTTTACATCGTTTCCCACCAAAATCTCACCTGATCGGTTTTCGGTTACGGGCTGCACACCATCGCGCATGATCACTGATCACGCATGGCGCATGGACATGGACGCATGGAGGTTCAGACAGGAACGGCGAGGTCTAAACCAGTTTAAACCTTAAACCTTTCAACAACACACAGTTAAAAGTGCATCGTGCAGCCATTTATAATTATCCACGTGCTTCTTGGTGCTTCTAGTCTTATTCTGGCTCATGTGTGGTTTTTTAAAAGATAGCGACTATCATGTTAAATCAAATAAAAGTGATTTATTTAATTTTTTTTAAATTATAGGAGTTACCCAATTACCATAATTTTAAATATTTGTTTTTTAAATAAATTCGTTCGGACAAGCTATTCATTAGTACAATAATATACACCATTATACATATTAACATTATTTTCTCTATAATTATTCAAGAGCAAAAATAATATACTTAACACGTTAACTGCCGCCCATATATTGATATCGTGGAACGCTGAGAGCCAAAGTAAATATCTTGGGCATTTTTTATTTAATTAAAATTTTGAATGCAGAGACTTTTTTATAGTACTTAATTTAGATAAAATAAGTAAAAATATATAAACGACGACCGGCCGTCGTATGGCCTGATAATGAATAGTATTTATTAGGAGGCCGTACGACGACCAGTCGTCGTATGTATTTATTTATTATTTTATTGTATTATTTTATTGTGTTATTTTATTGTATATTTAACAATATTATAATATTTCCTTATAAAAATAATTTCTTTCTAAATAAAGCGCCAGTTGTATTTTTGAAAGTGGTTGTTGGAGTTTATCGTCTGTAGTGATTCGAAAATGGCAAATTTTAGTAAGAATTCAACAACTCGTTCATATAGTGATAATTCTAGTGAAGACGATTTTGATAGTGATGATATGAAAGGAGATCCAAATTATTCTGAAAATGAAAGTGAAAGTGAATCGGAATTAAGTGAATCCATTTATCAACAACTATTAAATATCGAAGATGAATTAGTTGAAACGAATGACAATAATTTTTGTACTTCTTCAAATGATGAATGGAAAACTATAGGCAGTAACTCGTCTGTACAACAGCCGGTTTTTATACAAACGTTCAAGGAAGGAATCAAAAATATAAATTTAACTGCAAGTGACCAACCGATAAAATATTACGAAATATTTATAACTCAAGACATTATGGAACACATAACGGATCAAACTAACCTTTATGCTGCACAATTATTGTCAACAAAAATAGTCAGTAGAAGTAGTCGATTGAATCAATGGAAAGATTCCAGTCCACAGGAAATGAAAAAATTTTTTGGGCTTCTTTTATGGATGGGATTGGTTAGATATCCAAAATTATGTGATTATTGGAGTACAAAGCGAATATATAAGAATAGTATTGCCCCAAAAACAATGCCGCGTAACAGATTTGAAATATTATTAACCATGTGGCATTTTTCAAATAACAAAGAAGCTCATGGCGATCGACTACATAAAATAAATATTCTCAGGAACAAACTTCAAGACCTTTATCAACATTATAATGTACCCGGCGAATGTCTATGTGTGGATGAGACAGTAGTTCCATTTAGAGGACGTTTATTATTCCGTCAATACATTCCAAATAAACGACATAAGTATGGAATTAAATTGTTCAAAATTTGTGATATTACTGGATACACCTACGGAATAGAAATTTATCAAGGGAAGCAAGAAAAAAATCAAATAAACGTTTCACTATCAACTGATATTGTTCTCAAGCTAGGAGAAAATTATCTTGACGAAGGCCGTTTATTTATTACGGATAATTATTACACGTCAGTAGAACTTGCAGAATATTTATTAAACAGAAATACACATCTTACAGGGACACTTAGAAAAAATAGAAAACGCATTCCGAAACAGGTGGTAAACAAAAACCTCTCCAAAAACGAAATTATTGGAATGCATAATGAAAAAGGAATAGTTGTAGTTAAATGGAAAGATAAACGAGATGTTCTTATGTTGTCTACAAGACATGCAACAGAAATAACCTCCACAGGTAAAAACAATAGAAAAAAAGAAGAAATTTTTAAACCGAAAATAGTTCAAGACTACAATGCAGGAAAAGCAGGTATTGATTTATCTGATCAATTCTCCAGTTACTCCAATGCAATACGAAAATCTGTGAAGTGGTATCACAAAGTTGCAATGGAACTTATTTTTGGTACTTCTGTGGTAAATGCGTATATTATCTATAAAAAGATATCTCAAAAGAAATTATCCATTACTGAATTCAGGGAGTATTTAGTCGAAAGTTTACTTGACGTCGACGACGATAATGACGAAAATATAACAAATAATTCAAGAAAACATAAATTAGAAGAAAATGGAGAAGTCGATGAACGAAATAGAAAAATCAGAAGACGTTGTGTCAGCTGTTATTCTAAAAATCGTCGAAAATATGGAAGCCGTGAAGCAGATAAAGGAAGTGTAACACCTCGAGTTATTACATACTGCTCACAATGCCCGGAAAAACCTCCAATGTGTGCCAATTGTTTTATAAAAAATCATTGAAAGGTCCATAAATTTAATTTAATTTAGAATTTACTTGTTTAATTACTTATATGTAAATAAAATAGTTTTCTACAAAGTTTTTGTCATTTTGAACATTCACTTACATTTACCTACTATTGAAAACATATTCAAACAATTATCATTTTCTTTCGAAATGTAATAGGTTTCTAGGACGAGCAGTCGATGTTTTTCACATCATAAACATTCATATGTGGCAACTGCTCACATATAACACTAATAAATGTAGAGAAAGATTGACTTTATGTTGCTGAAACTACAAGCGTTATTACGACGACCGGTCGTCGTATGGCGCATTCAGTCAGAAATGCGTACGACGACCGGCGCGTCGTATGGCAGTTAACGTGTTAAATATGATAAACATATTTTATTTTTTATACCAAATTTAAATTTTTATTTTCCCCAATGTTTTATTTTATGCACTAATTAAAAAAACATTTTTAATATCTTTTAATGAATTCTTATATTTTATGTAATCTATTGTTAACAAGTACCCTAAACATATTCTTTTTATTAATTATAAAGGCAGAAGCAGATAAAGAGAATAGAAATAATACTTTCCACGTAGTAATGGAGAAAAAAGAAAATGGGGAAGAAACATTTTCGATTATTATTTCTTCCTGGATATTGTCTATTAACGACAATGTATGTACAGCTTATTGGCCTCCCGAAAAGGAATTCCAAAAATCGTTAAAGTTCTTACGAACTCCAAAAAGTAATTGGAAAACATTTGAATCGGAAATAGTAGCATCATATGGTGAGTTAAATATAATATAATTTTTGCTTATTGTTAAGTTTTATTTTACATAGATACGTATGAGAAAGCCAGAAAGAAAGAAGCTATGTTAGTTGCCGCATTATCCAGTGAAAATGAGCCTGACTTATTGCAGAAGAAAAAAAGAAAATCTAAAAAAAAATTACATTTTGATGAACATTATGATAGTGAGCTTGAGGTGACTCCCCCACCGTCAGCACCTGTTTTAAATAAAACTCATATCCAAAGCTGTAAGTAATATAAAAGAAAAGTAAAACAAATATTTATTAATTTAACGTTAATGGCAATACCTTATTTCATGCTTTTTTTATATTTTAGTAAGTGGTGACTTGATTCCAATTGAAATAGTCTCGGAAATAGTAGATAATGCTTTGGCTTTGGAAAATGTAAATATTCAATTTGCTGGTGAGTATTATTTATATACACATATAAATTTCCAGAAACTTATTTAAAAAAATACTGCAATGGTGAAATTATTATAGTAATTAAATAATAATAGATTTGATTTCACTTATCTTACAATAAATAATGAGTACCATTTGGCAAAAATTTGTTTAAAAAACTGAATTAAAATATTTGCGTTAAACATTAAAATTCATCGTTGTTTCTTGAATATATTTCAAGTTAAAAATTAAATTTAAAGTTTTGTAAAAGTTCCACTGATTCTCATGAATATTTGTATTATTTTAGAAAATGATGAATCTCAAATTTATTTGGATAACCCACACACACCAATTGGAAATACCTATAATCCAGAGGCAACAACCAAACAAAATGCTGGTAAGAGTCCTAATAGTAAACAATTAACTTTATTGCAGTTGAAAAATTGAATTTACATTAACATTTTGTATTTTAAGGGTTTGATCAAATAATGAATAAATTAGATCTAATGCACAAAAAACAAGTACAATTAGAATTGTCAATGAAACAGTTAACCGCCTCATTTAATCAAATGGAAGCTCGTACAATGGTTCAGAATTATTCTGTGGGTTCAAATAATAGATTGGAGTTTATTTTGGATCTTCCTTTACAAAATATTGAAAGTATGTTGGAATTCGAAGAATCAATTAAAAATGATGACAAAAAAGATGCTTTGGTAAGTATCCCTTACTTTTATGCATTTCAAAGTTTGAAGCAGTCTTATTTTTAGTTTAATTACTTTAAACACATTGGTGGAACCACTGAAAGAAATGCTGTGCAGAGATGTCTTTCAAATTTGTTATCAAACAAATTGTCAAACGAAATATCATGGTGTGGCAGAAAAGGAAAATTTAAAATAGGTTCTTTATCTATTTTTAAAATTATGTTTTGTAAGTTTAATTAAAATTATGTAAATAACAAAAATGTATAAATTAATTACATTTTTAGCTGGAATACGAGAAAATTTTCCTCATATTACAGAGAAACTGTATGAACAAGTCATTATGGATTACCTTAAATCGAGTAAACAGAGACTGGAGAGAGAGAAAAACAAAGAAATGAGAAATAATTAAGGTATTTTTGTTAAATGTGTAATGATCAATTTATCAGTTATATTATATGTATATTACATGCATAATTCTGTTCCTCAGTATTAGATATATCAATTATTTAATTTTTCTATATTTGTAAATTACCGTGAAGAGTATAATCTGTTATTTAACTTTTTTAAGAAATTTTATTTATTTTTGTGATATTGCAAGTTCCAGAAATTATTTTTGTTACAGCTTCTTAACTTATATAATCTATTACAAATGTTAGATTACAGTTTATTTGTTTCTAATTTATATATATATTTAAGTATTATTTACTGCTAAGCAAACGATAGGAATTCAGATTTGGTATTAAAGTTGCTTAATTCAAAATCATTTTTATATTATATAACAATTTTTGATGTTCCTATAATATGTATTATTTTGTTTCTTATTAGTTTATTTTTATAAGAATTTATTTTTTGTTGGTTTTTAAAAGTTAAATTATATATTATATCTAATAAGTACATAAATTTTGCTAGTTTTATTTTTAACCAAATAACTAATCTTTATTATTTAGTCTTCTGGTATTTATATAACGAAGTATATATACCTACACATTTTATTATAATTTTTAATTTTAGTTTTTGCATTCTTCAAAAAATAAGAAAACTTTTTTAAATTAAGAAATTTGAAAAAAAAATTAAAATTTCGTCAACGAAACTAAAGTTTTCATTATTTTTCGAACATTTCAAAAAATTATTTAAAAATTTCTCAAAAAGTATTATAATATACTGAAGTGATACGTGTTTCAAACGTTCGATTTACGGTTAAAGAACGTATTGGATAGGTACATATACCTAGGAACAACGTACTGTAGAAGTTCAAATAACGCTACCGGAGGTATTTAATTGTGTTTGTATTGGGTAAAAACACGTCGTAACAACGTAGGGTATAAGTTTCAAGAACGTACTGTAGAAGTTTAAATAACGTTACCGGAGGTATTTAATTATGTTTGTATTGGGTAAAAATACATCGTAACAACGTAGGGTATAAGTTTCAAGAACGTTTTTGGAGGTATTCGAAACGTATGTATAACGTTAGCAAACTGTTAATATACGTTTAAAAAAACGTTCTCATACGTCCCAGGTACGTAGTACTACGTATACATGTCACGTTATAATACGTGCGTACTACCCATTTGTTACGTTTTTTGCAACGTATATACTACCCCAAAAGGCGGACATTATACGTATACCAACACCAACCATAACGTGGATAAAACTTTGGTGGTAACGTTACAAGTAAAATGAAAACGTAACTAAGAAGTTTATAGAACGTAACTGTGTTTACTGGGATTACTGATTGTTGCTAAGACTAACAAACGTGTCATGTAACAAAACAACTCTCTATGATCTTACACCTCTTCACCATCTTCTTCTGCAGACGAGTCGAAATTAATAATGTAATCTTAGAACCGAACAGGAGGTTTTCGCTGTCGAGATAATTTACAAAATGTTCTCGTTTCTTGAAGACCATTTTTTAGTGTTATTATTAATGTGTTCTATGTTCTGATCTTTATTGCACTTTGGTAATATCTTTTGCTTCGTCATCCAACATATCTTCCAAATCAGAAAGGTTATTTCTATCCTTTAGAAATAAAATTTTTGGTTTTCTGCATTAGTTTTTAATTGTTTAATAATTTGTTTTGTATTTTTTGTAGAAGGCTCTAGGTAATCTGCAGTAGAAGGTATTTTGTCTCTTAAAGATCTTCCCAATAATAGTTGTGCTGGTGAAAATCCAATTGATTGTACTGGACTAGACCTGTATTGAAGAAGTGCTGAACTAATATCAGTATTTTTTTTTTAAATTTGTTTTGCAATAGACACAGCCTTTTCAGAAAGTCCATTCGACTTTGGGTATAATTGACTTGAAGTAACTACTTCTATATCAAATCTTCTTGCAAATTGTCTAAATTCATAACTATCATATGGCATATTATCAGCAACTATTACTTCCGGTATGCCTTTGTGTGAAAATATTTCCATTAAGTGAAAAATTACTCCTTTTGCTGTTTTTTCAGGTAATTTGTATAATTCTAACCATTTTGAAAATGAATCCTTTACTACAATATAATCACAATTTCCCCAAGTAGTATATCTGATGAAACTCTCTGCCAAGGTCTTTCAGAAATTTTATGAGGTAATAATGGCTCCTTTTGATTTGATTTTTGATACCTATTACACAACTCACATTCAAAAATTAATTTTTCAATATCACGTGCCATACCAGGCCAATACAATGATTTCCTAGCTCTAGCTTTACATTTTTCAATTCCCCAATGTCCTTCATGAATTAAGTTTAAAATTTTGCTACGTAAAACTTTTGGAATAACCAATTTATCACCTGCAAATAATAATCCATCTATAATTTTTAATTCATGTCTTATTGCTTCATACGTTCTTAATTCTTCCTCTAATTTTTTCCATGATTTTGGAAATCCATTTTTACACATTTCCATTAAAAATCTCTTGATGCATTTTGTAATTCAATTTTCTTTTCGGGTGATATTACTGGTCTTGTTATAACATTATGAATTATGTAGTCTTCTTCTTTATCTTCTTCATTTATAATGTCATGTATTTGATATCGGGAAAGATAATCGGCGATAAGCATGTCTTTTCCGGGTAAATATACTACTGACAAATCATATTTAAATAATTTCTGTCTCATTCTTTATAATCGACTGGGAATTTTAGTCAAATCTTTTTTAAAGATTGCTTCCAATGGTTTATGATCACTATGAATTATAACAAATCTTCCATAAATATAAAAATGAAACTTTTCTGCTGCAAACAAAATTGCTAAAATTTCCTTTTCAATCTGAGAATTTTTTTTACAATCTGTTAAACATCTAGAAGCAAATGCAATAGGTTTACCATTTTGAAGAAGACAAGAACCTATAATCTTTTACTGGAAGCATCAGTTTGAATATTGATAGCAATATTTTTATCAAAAAATGCTAAAACTGGTGGATTTGTAATTATTGTAATTAAATTTGCAAACTCTTTAGAATGCTGATCATTCCAATGCCAAACTGTATTTCCTTTGGTTAATTCTCGAAGAGCTGCAGTTAACTCAGAAGCTCTTGGAATAAATTTACTTAGATATTTGATAATACCAAGAAATTTAAGAAGTTCCTGTTTATTGCTGGGATAATCTATTTTTTAATCACTTCTAAATATTTTGAATCCAATTCCATGCAATTCTTAGATATAAGCATTCCAATATACTGCACTTGTTTACATTTATATTGAAATTTATCTTTATTAAACCTTACTCCACAATCTTCAGCACGTTTGAATATAGCCTCTAATCTTTCATCGTGTTCCTCTTCTGTTTTACCAGAAATAATGATATCGTCAAAATACACTGTTACTCCTAATAAATCCCCAAATATTTCTTGTGTCTTGTGTCTTGTTCTGAAGAACTTCTGGTGCTGAAGATATACCGAACGGGAGTCGTTCAAAATTATATTTACCAAATGGTGTATTAAAGGCGCATAGTTCAGTACTAGGATCATCTAATTTAATTTTCCAAAATCCATTTTTCATATCAATAACAGAAAACCACTCCATACCATTTAATCCACTCAATAGCTCTTCAGGCATAGGAATAAGATGATGGATGATGTTCTCTCTTTATGGCTTTATTTAAATCTTTAGGGTCTAGGCAAAGTCTTAAACTCCATTTTTCTTCTTAACTGTTACTAATGGGTTTACCCAAGAAGTAGGTTTGTCATATTTTGATATGATTTTAAAACTTTCTAAAGTATCTAATGTTTTCTTAAGTTGTAAGGTATTGACTCTGGAATTCTTCGAGGTGGATGTATTGTTGGAACCACTTCTGGATCAAGTACAATATGATGGGTTCCAGGTATCATCAAATAAATGATTATATTTTAAAATTAATTTATCTTGATTCATTTTATTTATGGACAAAATATTTGCTTGAGAAATTAATCCGAGCATTTCACAAGTTTTTAGTCCTAATATCGGAATAGCATCAACATCAGCAACCACAAAATTTATAGTAGCTTTGCGATTGTTTTTCAATGTGCACAACAATTTCACAAAACCAATAGCTGGAGATTTATATTCTTTATTTCCATATAAACGTAAAATTATCTTACATGGTTGTAAATCCACTTTATGTTCAAATTGTTTTAAAATATAAAGAGGCATTACATTCACATCAGAACCAGAATCTAATTTAAAATAAATTTTCTTTCCAAATATTATCAAAATTTCACTCCATTCATGTCCATTTTTAATATTACAATTAATATTATAAATATAAAGGTCATCCAATCCTTCTACTGCATTGCTTTTAGTTTCTTGTTCACTTTCATCTTCTGATGTTAAAATATTGTGGGGCTCTTCAATTTTAATCAAATTTATACGTGATTTTTTGGGCATCCTTTTGCAAAATGATTTTTCATTTTACATAAAACACAAGTTTTTCCAAATGCAGGACATTTTCCTACTGTATGTTTATAAGTACATTTTTTACATAAATATTCTGACTTATTACTTGTAAATATAGTATCCACTGATGAATTTCCATTATTTTCTATTTCTTTTCCTTCTCTTCTACTTGCATCAACTGATCTACAGTAATCTATTGTCTTTTCAAGATTTAAGTTATTTCTTAATAAGTTTTCACGCAGTTTACTACATGTTATCCCAAATATAATCTGATCTCCAATGATTCCTTCTTCTAATTGTTCATAATCACATTTTTTGCCATTAATTTGAATTCTGTCAAATATTGATCAAATGTTTGTCTTTCTTTTTGACGTATGCTTAAAAATTTAAATCTTTGCATTGCTGTATTCTTTCTGGGAGAACAATATCCATCAAAGGCATTAATTACATCATCAAATTTGGATGTATCTTCATTTAAATTTAATGAACTGAATACTCTTCCACCTTCTTTTCCAATTATGTTAAAAAATAATGCTACTTTTATAATATCTTGAGAGTGATCATTTCCACCAGCTCTTAAATATATTTTAAATTCTTGCTTCTACTCTTTCCACCTTGTAGCAAAATTTTCATCAAAAATTAATTTCTCGGGCCTATCAATTGATTCTGACATGTTATTAAATATTTTAAATCAATAGAACTTTATGTTCCTTAATTAGGGAGTTCGTGGGTTTAGTGGTTGAAAGTCACTATAGGGTGTGGGCGTGTCCACTCGCGAGAATCGTATCCATAGATAACATAATACGTAATCTTGGCGACAAGTATTTAAAATATTAACTGTCAGCCATAGTTTTAGTGTTTCTTTTGATGGCGAATAGGCGATGGTCAGTTTTAGTTTAAATAATAATTATAATTTCAAGAGGGTTATTATTCCTTTCTCCTTCATTGTTTTGAGATTTGATGGTAGGCACTAAACCATGGTAACGAAAAACTTTTTTGAAGAAAACACGCCCACACCCTACAGTGAATTTTTACCGGTTTAGTCTATCTGAGACCATTTAACGAGTTGTACTTTTAGATATTCTATTATCAGGACAATAATTATAAATACAACTTTATATCATGTAGTAACTTTAATTACTGATTGTTGCTAAGACTAACAAACGTGTCATGTAACAAAACAACTCTCTATGATCTTACATATAATATAAAAAAAAAAATATGTAACTAATACTGTGGACTGATGTTAAAACGAATTTGATCCATTCGTTCGGCCCATTTTGTAGAGATATGGGCAAGTATTTCGTCCTCATAAGAATGCCATACTACTAACTCTTAATTATGACCTGCATTTAGCAGAAATCACGACTTGGGTTATCTATGGACTTGAGTTGTAATCGAATGATGGCTCACTTATAAACCAACCATCGAGAATTACCTCTAAGTAGAACTTGTCAGCGCCATCCAGAGTTCATTTTGGAACTACTCGGGTTGACACTTCCCCAATATTGGGCGCGTTCCAGTAATGAACACTAGAGCCCACGACCACAACCGCAAAATTTTCCCGTTCCACTAGCTCAAAAGGTCACCATTCAACAAACAACCACGGAAACCCACGAATAAATACGGTCGTTGTGAGCCTCTTGCGGTCGCCATAGATGGACGAAAGAAAAAATCGCGGTCATAAGACCGCAAAATCGTTCTACATAAGTAGAACGATTTTGCGGTCGTCGTGGGCTTTAGTGTTCATTACTGGAACGCGCCCATTTACGTAACATTGTGCTATAACAGTTGCATCACAAACGTTACGTAACAGTTACAAAACTTTTGTAATACATTATTACTAGTGATAAAACACTTACGTAACATCAGTTACAAAACTTTTGTTCTCTAACAAAGTTCTTTAGTTGTAATAAAACAGTTATGTAGCTGTTCCTTTTGTGTTTACTGGGTATTTGTTGGTGTTAGGTAGGTATAAAATGCTCTAGGTACATACAGGGTCTCCCATTTTAATCTTATCAGGGGAATTTCTCGAAACGAGTACATCAGACAAAAAAAGTTTCCGAATAAAAGTTTGATGGTTTGGAGGGGGACGTTCGATGCCTTAACAAATTTCACCCCCAAACCCCCCAGGGGGTGGAAAGGGGGGTGACTTTAAAATCTTAAATCGAACCTCCTATTTTTTATTACAGATTCAAAAAGAGCATCAAAAACTATGTAGGTTTTATCCAGGAACTTATTTTTTCGCAACAGGTGGCGCTGTAATCGCTAAAACTTGTTTTTTTCGTGAAACGTAAGATTAAGGTTTTGATGGCAATATACAATTAAATAATGTCATGATCGCTTCAAATAAACTCTTTTTTAACCCTTTGGAGGCGGGATATCGAACAAATTTTCATTACTACACAAAAAACCCAAAATTCTTAAAATGAATAGTCACAAGTAACTCTAGGCTAAGAAGATTTGTTTGAATAATACTTGACTGAAGTAATTTAATTAATTAGTTAATTTAATTAGTTAATTTAATTAGTTAATTTAATTAGTTAATTTAATTAGTTAATTTAATTAATTAATTTAATTAATAAAATAATTTAATTTACTTCAGTCAAGTATTATTCAAACAAAGGGAAGCTGTAATAATAGATAATAAACTTCTAAACCTTTTAACATTTTTTTTGATAATATACAGGGTGTTTCTAAATATATGCGAAGAAATTCTACAGGCGATTCCTTGACCAATTCTAAGACAAAAGTAAAGAATAAAAATTTTCTCAAAAGTGCTCTATTTTTCATTTTTTGAGTACAACTTCTTTATTTTTTAAGATAATTTGATCAAATTTGAAACACACTCTAGTTATTATAGTCGTAACAAGATAAAAATACAAATATCGAAATAAAATACAGGGGGATGTATTTTGGGGGTATAGACCCAATTTTTTATGCCATAACTTTTTTGTGCTACCCCACTTAACATTTTAAATGAGATATTCTAATTCCTTGCTTTTTTATGAAAATTTTAGATCTCTTTAATTTTTTCACAGCTGGTACGGTTTAGAAGTTATTTAAAAACATATACGAAGTTGTATGCCAATTTTGCATTAAACGGGGGTGGCTTTTTTTTAAATAAATACCAGAGACTTCCTAGAAGAGTATTTGACCAATTTTAAGACGAAAACAGAGAATAAATATTTTCTCTAAAATGCTTCGTTTTTAATTTAAATTAAAATAAAATTAACAAAATAAAAAAAACGTTATATATATGTTATTCGCAATAGCCGAAAACGCCCACTGCCCGAATTTTTTACCCACAACGCGTTGTGGGTAACTGAATTTACCCACGACGCGTTGCGACTTCACGTTTGCGGACAGTTACCCACAACGCGTTGTTGGTAAATTTGTTTACCCAGAACGCGTTGTGGGTATATTTATTTACCCACAAGCGAACTAAAACATTTTCGCTTTAGGTTCTACTTTGTCCATGTCGGAATGTGGCGTTTTATCGATAGGGCGTCAAAAATAAAATGACATACTTAATAATAAAAATACTTTTATTGGAATAAAACTGAAAAGTATTTTAGTTCTTAAATAGAAACAACGTGCTATTTGTTTTTGCACGGATTACTTCAGTGACATTTGGAATTGCATTTTACATTTTTCCTGACACAAGAACATGCTTTCGTTTTGCATACTTTTAAGCAATTACAATGAATGCATCCTTGTTTTGAGCCAAAAGACATCATTGCTTCCTGTCGTACATTCACATGGGAAACTGGAACATCATTTGGAGATAAAAATGTTGAGGGGATAATTGGAACTCATTCTGACTGAAAAGTTTTTCTAGTTTACCATGTTTTGCACCTAGAACGTACAAATCCAAATCAGTTTTTTTCCATTACTACAGCTACAATATTACGAGGAGCCAGGCGTCCACGATCAACATCCGGTATAGTTACCAAAACATTATCACCTACGCTAGCTGGAGGGAACTTGCGTTCCGATTGATCAAGAATTTTTTTAGCTTGCTTTTCCAATCCACGCTTACAACCTTTTCTTTCGATATCAACTGCTCTTTTATTTCCGCAAAGTTTGCATAGTGGCACATCATTATTATGACTACAGGTCGCATGAAACTGTTCGTTGCATTCAATACACACATTTTCTGGGATGTACATATCATTACAGATATTACATTTATTCATCTCTTCATTTTCGATCACCATGCTTCTGTTTTTGCTACTTACTTGTGTTTCATTTTCAAGTTCTTCATCAGAAATTTCAGAATCCGATTCTTCATGTACCGTATTTGCTTTTTTCAAGATAGTTTTATCAAACCCAGTTGTTCTTCAAGCTGCTCTTCAGTCTCAATTTTGTTTATGATAGATTTGTCTAAGCATCCCAGTAAACCAATTTGTAACTTATATATAAAATACACATAGATAGCTCGTAAATTCTCCTATGTAGCTAATTTAACGTAAAATATATGTATATTTTACAGATATAATATTATATTATTTTCTCTATGTATATAATAAGTAAAATTTATAATGTGTTATTTATATAGAATTATTTACATATACAATTCATAAGTTCGTATATGTATATTTTATATATAAATAATAATTTATTATTAATGTAAAATATCGCCTGTGTTATTTACATTAGACATTTAATGTAAAATAACTCATACATAAAATATAAAATAAAATAACTTATTAGAAAAATGTATGTAAGTTGGGTTAGAATTTATTTATTTTGTTATAAATAATTTTAACTACTTAATTTTTATATTTAATGTCTTTATTTTGAATATTTTTAAAGTTTAGAATTTTTTCTTAATTTTTTTTTAAATTATGCGAGAAGGGTTAAAATTCATTGTTTATTTTGTTATAACTTGACTAATTTATATTTATGAATATTCAATATATTTATGAAAATAATATATAAAAATTCTGGCCAAGGATATTATGCATAAAATAATAAAAGCAAAATATACTGCAAAATTGCGCTTACCAAAGAAATTCAACATTCAACATTCAACACCGACATTATTAGAAAAAAGTTGAGTTATAATTTATAATTTATTTGTTTTGTTAAAAATAATTTTAACTACTTAATTTTTATATATAATTGAACTTCTTTTAACTTCACTAATTTATTTTTATTTTTTTTTATTTGTATTAAAACAAATATAATATATGTGGAATTGCTTTAAAGCAATGTTTTTGTGTCTTCATTTCGTGAAGCCTCGATGGTCCAACGGTTAGGTGGCTTGATTCGACAATTTTCGACTGCAACGGCGTGGGTTCGAATCCCGCAAATCCCACTTTAAGTTTAACATGGTTTAAGTTAAGATAATATTAATTTATTATACTTGTGATTACTTACTAGAAATGGCCTGGTTGCTGCTAATTACTATACATTGTACCGTCCAAGCAAAAAAATGATATTTTTTGTTTTTATTTACTTATATCCGATATATATTTTAAATATAAAAATTTACATAATTTACACATAATAACCTATCCCCAAATATGGCTGACATCCTGACATGATTTATCCCTAATTTCTCTCTAGATTTTACATATATTTTCTTACATGTTATATATATTTTACATAAATAATACCTCTTTTGGTTTACTGGGATGTATCCCACAGTCCATTTCGTTGTGAAGTGCCAAACAATGCTTCGTTTGGTGTTCGTTTTATGCCTGTAAGGAAACTGCGATTTTTGTGCTCTGAATAATACGAAGACCTCTTGCCCAATTATTACAATTCGTTCTGGGTGAGTAAGTTTACCCACAACGCGTTGCGGGTAAATAAATTTACCCACAACGCGTCCTGGGTAAACAAATTTACCCACTGTCCGCAAACGTGAAGTCGCAACGCGTCGTGGGTATATCTAGTTACCCACAACGCGTTGTGGGTAAAAAATTCGGGCAGTGGGCGTTTTCGGCTATTGCGAATAACATATAAATTAATTAACTTCGAAGCACAATTGTTTTTTTTTAAAATGATTTTATTTATTCTCAACAAAATTAACGGTTACAAATTAATAAATTTAACAAATGATTTAACTCTGACAATATGAATAATTGAATGAATAATAATTATAATAATTAAAGCTTATATAACTTTCCTAATCTACAGACTACAATAGAAGAATAGAAAATACAGATAAATACTAAAAGGGCTGATTAAGCACACACATGCATGAAGCTGCGTAAGATCGGCGATGATCTCCATGTCGTGGGAATGGGGTGAACGGTAGGTAACTTATATATGATAACACTTTTTAGGGATAGTTTTCCATCTACTTCTGTTTCGCTAGTTCATTTAGAATTACCCAGGGTGCACCACGAGGATGCGAACTAGCTTTGCACCCCAAAAAATAATAAATTAAAAATGACTGTGTAATAAAAATGATAACAAAATTAAATATGTATTATTAATAAAATTGTGTGTAAAAATAATTTTAATTATTTAATGGCTGAGCTGACCTCGAATACTTTAATATTAAATTATAATAACTGTTCAAAATGAAAAATGACTGCCGCCAACTTCAATACAAGCGTCTATTCTTCTCAGCATTGAATTTCGAACTCGTTCAAAAACTCCAGGGGTATTTCGAAATATTTCACAGGATGCAACAATACGATTCCTTAGTTCTTCAACATTTTCAATGGGTGTTGTATAAACCATTGATTTTAGGTGACCCCATAGAAAAAAATCCAGGGAATTTAAGTCTGGAGATCGAGGTGGCCAAGGCTGTGGGCCTCCTTGACCAATCCAACGATTAGGATATAAATTGTCCAAATACTGTCGAGAAACTATGCTGAAATGTGCAGGCGCACCATCATGCATAAAATACATTTGTCTTCTTAATCGAAGAGGAACATTTTCCAACAATGCTGGCAACTGTTGCTCAAGGAAATCGCGATAGACTTCTCCAATTAGCCTCATTGGTAAAAATTATGGGCCGCCAATTGTGATTATTATGGAAATTCATAATTTGATTCCTGGAGAAACTACCCTCGTCGGTGAAGAAGAGTTGAGTTAAGAACTGAGGATTTTCTGCAAGTCTTACTCTTATCCCTCTACACAATTCTACTCTTTTTGGAAAGTCACTCGGTAATAGGCCTTGTACTCGTTGAATATACTGACTTTTTAATATCCTCCAAACTGTGTAGCATGGCTTACGTTTAGAGCGAGAGCAATCTTCCTTGTGCTTGTGTCAGGATGTTCATCAATTTCGTCTAACACTCTTTCCTCTAATTGTGGAGTTCTAACTTCTCGAGGTCGCCCGTTATCAGGTGTATGTTTACCAAATCTTCCAGTTTCACAAAGACGTTGATGAAGACGACCAAATATCGAATGATGAGGGATTTGGCGGTTAGAGAATCTTTCTTGATAGATACGTTGGGCAAGTATTGAACTAACCATTCGCTGAACCGTATACAAAATGCATATCGCACATCTGAGCATTCGTGTAGTTCATTTTAACGTAATTAAAAAAGGTTCACTCGAAAACACACACAACAAGATTGAAATGTGAAAAGAAATCATTTTATTTAAAATTGATACAATAAAATATGCTTTCATAAAATTATACAAACGCACATTTTTAAAACCAGATGTGTTCAATTTAAATAAAATGGTTTCTTTTCAAATTTCAACTATCGACTATCGGCTTCTAGCATTGTTAGAAAATGTTCCTATTCAATTAAAGACAAATGTATTTTAAGCACTAAATGAACTAGCGAAACAAAAGTAGATGGAAAACTATCCCTAAGAAGTGTAATCCTATATGTAAATAAGTTTTTTTTTATTTTGTTAATTTTATTTTAATTTAAATTAAAAACGAAGCATTTTAGAGAAAATATGTATTCTCTGTTTTCGTCTTAGAATTGGTCAAATATAGTCTTCTAGGAAGTCTCTGGTATTTATTTTTTAAAAAAAGTCACCCCTGTTTAATGCAAAATTATCATACAACTTCGTACATGTTTTTAAATAACTTCTAAACCGTGCCAGCTGTGAAAAAATTAAAGAGATCAAAAATTTTCAGAAAAAAGCAAGGAATTAGAATGTCTCATTTAAAATGTTATGTGGGGTAGCACAAAAAAGTTATGGCATAAAAAATGGGGTCTATACCCCCAAAATACATCCCCCTGTATTTTATTTCGATATTTAATATTTCTTGTTACGACTATAATAACTAAAGTGTGTTTCAAATTTGGTCAAATTATCTTAAAAAATAAAGAAGTTATACTCAAAAAATGAAAAAATATAGAAAGTTTGACACCCCCTAACTAAAAAATAGAGCACTTTTGAGAAAATTTTTATTCTTTACTTTTGTCTTAGAATTAGTCAAGGAATCGCCTGTAGAATTTCTTCGCATATATTTAGAAACACCCTGTATAAAATATAAAAAATATTAATTGATCCTTAATCCTGAATTCCTATTATCATAGGTATATTAGTTTATTTTTATAAGAATTTTTTGTTGATTTTTAGAAAGTTAAAATATATTATGTAATATGTACATAAATTTTGGTAGTTTTATTTATAATCAAAAAGCTAACCTATATTATTTAGTCTTCTGGTATTTATATGTATATAGAAGCATATACAGGGTGTTCCGTAAGTAATGCATAATAATGAAAGAGGTTGTTCAGGACACCAAAACAAGTAACTTTTGTTAATAAACCCATATTCGGAAATTAACCATTAAGCCAGGGTAAATAAAAAAGATTTAAGGTAATTAAGTTAATTATTTAATAAAATTTACAAAAATTGTTTGAAATTTCGGCCATTTTGTTCAATGCACAAGGTTGCACCGTTGATTGAAGTATTAGGAAGATAGTCCACCTTATGGACAATTTCGTATGCGGACGATGTACCGGCCGCTGTGCAGCGCGTCGATCGTTTTCCATCTGTCGCCGGGTACAAAAAGTTTTTAGATCTGTATTCAAATTGGTGTGAAACTGGGCTATTTCGGCAATTTGAAATGTTTGAAAGACACGTGCGTTCAAAGCACAGATAATATAACTATACAGAATGCAAACTCTATTGTATTTTTTGTTAACGCGCACTGCGCCATCTAGTGGTGTTGGGGCACAGTTTTTTCCAACACGCGGCAAATTTGAATGTACTATTTAATCTACTTTTAAGTATTGGTATTTTATTTCATTCACATAAAAATTAAATTACATACAAAAATGTTCCAAAAAATTTGTATGTAATTTAATTTTTATGTGAATGAAATAAAATACATGTATATTGGTTATTTGTTTAATTTAAAAATATATATCCAGATTAGTTTAGTACTTCAGGTAAATAAAAAATACAATTAAATATTTAGTTTAAAAATTTATTATAATAACACAAACATTTATTATAATAATCAATACATTATTTAAAAAAGAGGTGTATATGTACAAAAAAATATAAAATATTACTCCCTCCGTCCGAAATAAGTCCCATTTGAAAAATTAGGTTTATTTATTTATTACAACCATAAAAATAGAATAAAGGGAATAAAAATAGTAGAAAAGTATAAAAAATATCTTTTAAACAGCGAGTTTTTTATTGTAATATTAAATATTAATTAATATTAGATGGATTTGTCACATAGTAATTATTTTTTGGTTTATCATTTGCATGATTGGTATAGTTGTACCCCAATAAACTATAAAAATACTCACTATCTGTGGTTGGCTGTTCGATATCAGAAAGACGAGTTGTAGAACGCATTGGTGTATTTAAATTCATAAGTTCAATGGAGTTAGCATCCAAATATTCTCCGGAACACGAAGGCTCAGCAAAATCTAGATTGATTGGACGTAATTCAAAGGGTTCAATAATATTTGCTGGTGCGTTTCCTTCATCAATAATATTCTCATTCAATGGTGCAATTTCCATATTTAATGTAGGAA
This sequence comes from Stenus bimaculatus, assembly GCA_963971135.1. Lineage (NCBI taxonomy): Eukaryota > Metazoa > Arthropoda > Insecta > Coleoptera > Staphylinidae > Stenus > Stenus bimaculatus. The sequence goes on along the minus strand of OZ020183.1, from coordinate 35,103,124 downwards.
TTGTATTATCCGAAAATCGTTGTTTTTTATTAGACGTAAAGTCAGAATCCAGAAAATGGGAATGATATATTCGATAATTTTTATAAATACTTGTCGGATTTAAACCCATCAACCGATTATAATGCCATGTTAGTTTCTGGATTAGGAAACCTATGCCAAGGTGATTTCGGGGCAAGGCAAGAAAAGACTGAGCAATTCCGTTTACTCATAATTAATCTATAAAAAAGCAAAACAAACAAATTATGTAATTAAATAATAATGTTTATTGTAAATGAAATAACTTACCTAAACTTTCGAAGTTTAAAGAATATTTAATATATATATATTTTATAATTTATTTTAAAGGCGTTTTAAGGTTAGGCCGTAATTCGTCATTAATATCTTGCCATAGAAATCAATAGAAATAGAATACTTGCGCCGATCGCCTTCGTTGGTATTCGTTCATCATCCGAATACATAGCCCGCCACCTGTTGGTGTTGGGGCACAGTAAATTCGTGTTAACTGGAATTTCTATAGAGTTAGCGTTCTATATAATATATGTTATCTATGGTTCAAAGCAGTTTAAAGCAGATGAAAGAAAACATATGTTCAGGGATTAAAGGAATGAGCAGGTAGCGCGGTGCATATTCCATAAAAACGATCTATTTACAAGAAAAACATTTAGGAGTATGGAGTATTTTACATTTTTAATTAAGAAAACTCTTTTAAAATAATAAAAAAAGGTGTTACTTTTTCTACCTTTTATAATAAATGAAAAAGGCAAAAAAAAAATAAGAAAGAAAAAATTTAAAAAATTAATTTTAAAAAAATTATTGGTATAATTGGTTTAGATTATTTTTGTTAATGATTTTTTTTCAATCGAAAAAAATATGTTGGCATTTGAAAAAAAAAGTTGCCTCCTCCTCCTCTGATGTTTTGAAAAATAAAATTTATCTATTATTATTTGATAGTAGTATTCTTCAAACCATTTAATTTGACATATCACTTATTAAAATCGGATAAGAAATAACGAAGCTACATCGTTGGCCGTTTTTTGTGCACCCCTCTTTATATTTTAATGTTTCTAAATCTAAAAAATAAAAAAATGGTAGCTTTTTATCAAAAAATAGTACCTGCAGGTAAACTATACCTAATAAAAAATAATAATCATTTTCTGACAACTCATATTTTTGAATTCTAAGGGAGGGCTTCAACCAAACTCGTGATTAAAAGTCACTTTTCTCCAGGAACTAAATACCCAACGGTTGCTTTCTAAAAAAGTTTTCTTTTTTAAGATTTTTTTTAAGACATGAAAATTTTTTCGCGAATCTGTTTTTATTTTTTTTTGCAAAAACTATAAGTAGAAGTTTACCAATTTAAATTTTCTTACTGAATATAAATACCGTGGCTGGACATTTTCTTAATAACCAAGTTTTTGCTTATTTTAGCTACATTTTCAGTTATTACTCGAAAACTAAACAAGATTTTTTTGTCGTAAATAAGACTTTAAAAGCTTTTACGAAATTAACAGTGAAATAAAATTTCAGGAGTTGGTTTTATCGAAACGAGTTAAAAAATGTGACTTAATCGATCTTAAAACTATTTTTTTTTTCGTTGATTTTGCGAAACCTTGGCGTGGTTGTTCAAAAAGAACATTTTGATAGATAATTTTTTGAAACTTGTGAACTCATTCATTTACCATTGATGCCTGAGTCTGATCTTTTTTCCGAGACTCAAGGTGAAAATTTGTGTGCTGATTGTTTCACGCATATAAAAAGGTAATAAAGAAAACAAGAAATATTTGACTTTTATAGATTCTTCCAAATAAAAGTTACATATTTTCAAAACTCTAAAGTAAGCGTCGAAAATGCATGAAAACCATAACGCGACTTTATCTTCCCCAAAGCGTTTTATCCGATTTAAATATGTGACATATCAAATTAAATGGTTGACAAAATACTATATTTGGATATTAAAAGATTTTTCTTTTTTCTGAAAACATTCGAGAACTTCTGATTTTCAAATGGCAACAAGAGTAAAAAAAATAATTACAAATGTAATTTCAAAACCAATAAAACGAATACATTTGTAATTTTTTTTTAATTTTATTTTTATTTATTTTTACTCATTAAAATAAATTCATAAAAAAAATAAGTAAATCACGGTAGGCATTGATTCGATGTGTCATTGTTTCCACATTTTTTAGCAGTGCATATTTACAAAAAAACTAAAAAAGAATTAAAAAATGTATTCGTTTTATTGACTAGAATTACACTTGCAATTATTTTTTACTCATGTTGCAATTTGAAATTAAAAAGTTGCCTAGGGTTTCTCGGATGATTTGAGAAAAAATAATAGTATTTTTTCTAGCATTTAATTAGATATGTGTCACTTATTTAAATCGGATAAAAATATGGAAATACATTTTTAAGGGGCTTTGTTTAGAAGCGATTTGGGCCGAATTTTAAAGTTGCCAAAGAAGATATATTTTTTTTAGATTTTTTTTTAATTTTATTGTTTCCAGATACAAATAAAAAAAAATAAATTTCAAAATATAAAAAGATATCCAAATCTTCTAAACACACTTATTAAGAAGAATTTAAAAAAATATCCTTTTTACCCTTTGCGAGTATCAAACAAAAAGTTCTGAAAGAGGAGACAAAGCACATGCATCTGGAAAACTAAATTTACGAGGGATCATAAATCATAAATTGCCGGTAATTAGGCGAAAGCGTTGCGAGTAGCGCAGAGAAGCGAGACTATCCCAGAAAACCACCTAGAATATGCTTTGAATAATCAGAAATGTTAGAATAGTTCAGCCGAAATCCGATCGGAGCTCGGGGCAGCACCTATCGATACGAAATCAGATTGTCCTTGAGGATTGCTGGTATACGCTTTTCAACACGCGGTGGACTATCTTCCTAATACTTCAATCAACGGTTGCACGCTGGTTCATAGATGTTCGAACCCTCTGGAATATCCCAGGGATGTCTTGGACAATGGTACAAGCAGCCATAAGTCTTGCGAGAAGTTCTTCTGTAGTAACAGGCGTCTCGTACACCAGACTTTTCAAATATCCCCAAAGGAAAAAATCTAAGCTTGTGAGAACAGGGGAACGTGCAGGCCAATTAACAGGTCTGCCACGACCAATCCAACGGTTGGGAAAAACTTCATCCAGAAATTGCCGTACATTTAAAGAAAAATGAGGAGGACACCCATCATGTTGAAACCACCCATCATGTTGAAACCACATACCTTGTCTAATAATAAGCGGCACTTCCTCCAAGAGCTCAGGTAAAACTTCCTCCAAGAAATGGCGATACATTACACCATTCAAACGTGGTGGTAGTAGGTATGGACCAATTAAATTGTCTCCCAAAATTTCAGCCCAAATATTAATAGAAAATTGGTGTTGATTTCGCCAACGGTATACAACATGAGGATTTTCATCATCCCAAATGTGACTATTTCGGCTATTATAAAAGCCGTCCCTCGTGAAGCATGCTTCATCCGTAAATAACACGAAACTGCCAAAATTAGGCTGTTGTAATCACCAGCGGGAAAAATTTACTCGTGATGGATAATCTGCTGGACTCAACGATTGAACACGTTGAATTGAATAAGGGTGTAGCAACTGTTCATGGAGAACTCTCCAAACAGTTGTTTGACTTGCTCCCATGTTATGTGCAATGGCACGAATACTTGTGCTTGGTTCTTCCTCTATATGGTTGAGACTTCTTCCTCAAAGTGGATAGTGCGAATTGAACGTGGACAACCAACAGCTCTACGAGGTTCGACAGATCCAGTTTCTGGAATACGATTATGAATCCTAGCAAAGATAGAATAATGCGGTTGACGACGTTGAGGAAATCTTTGCTGGTACAGGCGCGCAGCTCTCAAAGTGTTACAAAGAGCTTTCCCATAAATGAAATGCATATCAGCTAATTCCGCATTGGAAAAATTCACCATTTCGAAAGTAATTAACTTTAATAACAAACGTAATTGATCTTAGAATAGCACAACAGAATAAACCGATGTTGATTTACTACTATCGTATTTGAAGTTGTTCACTCCAAATTTATGTCGTGTTTTTTTAAAAATCTATTGTGCACGGTCCATTGTAAAGACATGACAATAAATCGCAAACATTTATTTACAAAAAAAAGAATATAAAGCTATTTTTGTAAATTAAATTTAAAAATTTTTGTCTCAACCTAGTGACTTAATGATTAATTTCCGAATATGGGTTTATTAACAAAAGTTGCTTGTTTTGGTGTCCCTTTCATTATTATGCATTACTTACGGAACACCCTGTATTTTACCTACATAACAACGTACTGTAAAAGTTCAAATAACGTTTCTGGAATTATTTGGGTGTATTTGTATTGAGAAAAAAGTATAAGTTCCAAGATCTTTTTTACGAGGTTTTCGAAACGTATGTATAACGTTGAGAAACTGTTAATATACGTCTAAAAAACGTTCTCATACGTCGCGGATACGTCGTACTACGTATACCTGTTACGTTATAATACGTGAGCACCACCATTTGTTACGTTTTTTTAGTACGTATACAGGGCGGACATAAAGTAAATCCCCCCCTTGCTAATTTTTGAACGGTTATGTTTTTGATTCTGAAAATTTGTCTACTGAGGAATCTAATTGCGAACTTTCTAATAAAGGCATTTTTGATTTTGTGGAACTTCCGGCTATACCGAAAGTGGATGGCAACTTTTTTACAGTACGTTGTTTTGTAGGTTATGTAGGGGGGGGGGGATTTACTTTATGTCCGCACGGTATTCTACCCCAAAAGGTGGACATTATAATACGTATACCAACACCAACCATCCCGTAGATAAAACTTTGCTTGTAACGTTACAAGTAAAATGAAAACGTAACTAGGACGTTTATACAACGTAAATGTGTTTACTGGGACCTAGTATGTTTTATAAACATAAAATTATGCACAATACTTCATTATTTAACTAGGTGGAGTGATTTAAATTTCCCGCGCTAAAATGCCAAAAATTAACATCATTGGTTAAAAGTCAGCAAGATTTACACTTTATAATTATTTTGGATGATTTTTGACATAAAACCTCAAAATATTAATTATAAAATTTGAATTACTAATGTATTTACATGTATAAGTTTGTATTCAGTACAAAGAAATGGGGAATTTAATTAAAAAGCCAAAATAGCCTAAAGTTCCTGTCAAAATCTGTTTGGTTATTTTTATAGTAACTTTATTATTGTGTAAGTTATCCTTCCCCGTCACTCCTCCTATACTCCATTCGGTTTTAAGATAGAGTGACTGACAACAAAGTGTCACATAGAGAAACGGATTTGATTGGCCGTTGTATTTTTCAGAAGCATATTCAGAAATTTTGGCCCGCGACTGTCAGTTTGACAAAATATTAAATCCATAATAGAAAAAATATTATTTGTTTAATTTTTTAAAAATGTCGAGCACCGATACCGACAATGAAATTAAAAATTTTGCATGTAGCTCCGTGTGCGCCGTGCTTAAGCTTAGTTCATAGTTCTTAAATCTGGTGCATAAACGGTCTCATTTATACCAAGTATTTTATCTCTTAAATCATAAGTCTTAAATCTTAAGTCCTAAATCTTAATTCTTAGATCTCTCTGCATAAATAGGCCTTTAGTGATACGTGATACGGCACCTAAATTTCGTTTTTTAAATATAACATCCTGTATATTTTAATATTTTTTTATTCTACGAGTAATTTGAGTAAACTTTTGTTGAAATCACTTTTTTTCTAAACTCATTGTTCTTGTAAGTAACAAAAACATGACGCCCACTAAACAAAATAACATTTAAATAATTCTTATCTTATAACCCAGTAAACCAAATTGTAACTCATATACATAGATAACTCGTAAATTCTTCTATGTACATATCATATTATTTTCTCTATGTAAATAATATATAAAAATTATAATATTATACCGGGTGGAAATGAAAACCGGGTCACCTCTATAACTTTTTTATTTATGAATAGAAAAATTTGAAATTTGGCTATGTTCTATGGTTCAAAAAAAACAAATTTTATGTGCATTTTTTATTTTCGAAATCACTTCCGGTTTCACCGGAAACACCATGAACTTTGTTTTTTTAAATGTAACATCCCATATTTTTATTCATGGCTTAAAATACTTTTAAAAAAGAAGTATTTTTGAGATATTAGTTTTTATTTTTTTTGTAAAAAAATTTTTTTTCCAAAAAAAAAAGGTTTTCGAAGTCGGTGAAAAGTACCAAAACTAATTCTAAATAATTCAAATATGATGCCGGGTCATTCGAAAAGAGGATTTTATAACGATTATTTTGGTACCCCATATGTAGGGGTATTATTTTGCATGTGCCTGTAAAATTATTTATTTCTTAAGTTGGAAAATACTAGCTATTAAGTATCTTTATAACCATAAAAATTGGTCCCCCACCAAATAAAAATTGACCGGTTTCAGGGTTTTTTTCAAAAATTATTTGTTTTCAAAATAACCTGGGTGGGAACTCTTAGTTGGGCCACCCTGTATATATTTTACATAAATAATACTTCTTTTGGTTTACTTTGAAATATTTCCTGGAAACATGTAATGTGACCATGTATTGATACAATTGTGTTGCAGTAACTTTTCATAAGCGGTTGAATGTCGTAGCCCAACAACGTTGCAAGAATAGTGACGGAAACGTTTCAAATTAAACATTTCTTAAATATTACAATGGAATATTTAAAATAAATGTCATTGAAACTAAATAAATTTTTGTTTCTTTTATTATGGCATAAGAAAACGCACTTATTGAACTAAAAAAATCATTTTCGCTTCCGGTTTTACCGGAAATTACATCAACTTTCATATTTTAAATGTAACACCCTTTTTTTGTACTTATTATTAAACATTGGTAAGTTCCAAGTATGTTTGTGACAAAAAACATTTTTTTCTCAACTATCCAACAAAATTTTGGATTTTTTTGTTGATAATTTTTATTAATAATATCTATTAAAACTACTCTTAAATAATTCAAATGGGTAAAATAAATTGTAAATTATATATTCAAAAAAAAATTTTTTTCTCAACTTTCCAACAAAATTTTGGATTTTTTTGTTGATAATTTTTATTAATAATATCTATTAAAACTACTCTTAAATAATTCAAATGGGTAAAATAAATTGTAAATTATATATTCATTCGGCCATTTTTGAGAAATTAATAGTTATATTACCCCTTGTTTAGATAAAGGATTTTTTTTCCGATTACAGTGGTACCCAAGATGTAGGTATAATCCTAATTTATTTACTTATTTATAAACGGCTGTTTATAAATTGATAAAATAAAAACATTTAAAAAAATAAGGTAATTAAAATTCTATTTATTTTTATAATGAGTAACTATTATAACAAATGTACCAATTCATTTTTGAAGTCTTCTCTACTTCAAGAAGGCTTAATGCTTCTGTTGTACTTAGAGGAAATTTTTTTTCTTATTTTAGATTGGAATGCCAGTAATATGCACTCATTAGGTTAAAAATCGCTTCCATTGAAATCAGTTTATTTAAAATTTCGTCAAATTTTGACACATCCTTATTTGAATCTAAAAAATTAACTTAAAAACACGACATTTTTTTAAAATTAAATATTGTCAACCTTGTGAAGTGATATGTGTTTTTTTCTTTGTTTGCTGATTTGGTAATCGTCTTCAATAAAATTAAAATCAACTTCCATATTATTCAATTGTCCATTATTGGTAATTTTTACCAACATTTTTGGAGATTCCTCATTGCCATTTTTGGTCTTGCAGATCCATAATCTTTAAACAATCATTATTGGAATCACCTAAAAAGATTTAGATAAATATTTTAAACTTTTGACTCTAACATACAAACATTTTCCCAGTAAACATGTAATGTTTCGTTACGTATTTTAAACGTTTCATTGCAACGTTAATGCAACGTTGCAATGAAACATTGAAATCTTGTAAATAGTTAAAAATGAGATGTTTTGTAATATATTTTAAACGTTTCTAAATAAAATTAATGTAATGTTTTTTTGTGATGTGTAGGAAATGTTTTGCAAACTACATTTTTTAAATTTTGCCAAGCAACTGGATAGAACGACACCTGCATCTGCGTCTGGAAGCAGTTCACAAAATAAGGTAATTAATAATTGTTAATAATATTAGAGTTAGAAAAGCAAAGTAAACACATAGAAAAGAACATTTTCTAACTGTTTTTTTCTGGGATTGTTCTTTAACTTTTAAGGTTAAATCATAAATTAACCTTTGCAGTATATTTTTGTTTAGCAGAAGGCGTGTACGACAGGATTTTCCAACAAATGACGAACTATTATAATGAACTGGTTTCGATATTCTAAATTAAGAAGAGAAAGATTAAATAAGCAGGTTTAAGTCCATTTCAAGGAATAACTGTGATGTTTTAATATACCTACATATGTATGTTGTGTTTTAATCAAATGTTGTTTTATGAGAATTTATATGAGTTAAATTTTATTTTTACACATATTTATAGAATATTTCAAAAATATAATGTAATTTTTATATACCAATATCTTTTTTTGAAAATTCACCCTTCTTTGAATATAAAAGTATCGCTTAATTGAAAGCAGAGTAAAAAATTATGTTTAATCAACGTTCCATTGTAATATTTAAGAAATTTTTAATTTGAAACGTTTCCGTAACGTTGTTTCGCTACGACATGCAACCGTTATGAAACGTTACTGCAACGTAATTGTCTCAATACATGGTAGCATTGCATGTTTCCAGGAAACATTTATAAGATGTTATTTCAATGTTATTCTGTGTACTGGGTTACTGCAAAGCAATTGAAAAAAATGAAAAAAAAAATATTAGCTTAATTAAAAAGCAATAAGAAGGAATCAAACCTCTAGTCTTCTTTAAGTTCTTATCACATAGAAATTCTTCATCATTTTCAGAATTTGTATTAACTTTACCTAATGTAGGGGGAGGTATTTCATTATGGTGAACGTTTTGCCAGTAACAACTCATTTTCAGATTCGGAAGTTATGGAGTAACAGATTCTTTTTCCTAGCAACTTGATAATTGACTGATAAAATATAAATAAAGGAGCATAAGTGTGTAATATTTTAATGAAATTTAATTTTAAAATCCATGTATTATTTTATAAAACTTCCTTAATGTTCCTTTTATGAATATTTGGTGTAGATCCCAATTTATTTCAGGTGGTTTTAATTCCTAAATGTGCATTCTTTTGGCCAAAAACACCAATGTTTATTTTTTCTCACCACAATCTAACTACGTGGAACGCAAGAAATACCAGAAGTTTTGATGAAGTGACAACTGCAAAGAATGTTTAATTCAATTTATTCTAAATTTAACTATAAAATCAAAATAAGTAAAAAGAAACCCTTTTTACAGAATCATAAAAGTATGAAATATTAAGAAAAAAACTTGAAAAGTTTTGGAGAATTTTGATTTATGGGCGATCGTTTTGCAAAAATTAAATTGCGTTTGATTAAGTATATCCTCCTCAAACAATTTTATCCGTTTTTACCAAGTTACATTTTTGGAAATTACAATAAATTTATTTCAACAAAAATAAAAAATAATTCAAACAATCACAGTTACTAAATAGTAGTATCATGCATACATGTACAAAATATTGTAAAAATATCAGTAACAATAAAAAATTTATTTTTTATCAACAATTTTGTTATTCCACTCGTCTCTCGGGTGAGCTAAAATGATTGTGGTCAATTCAAATTTCCCGCCTAAAATCTGGGGAATTTGTTTGTTCCAAGTTCATAGTAACACAAAATCATGTCAAAATTATAACAAAGTAACTAGACTACATAAAAGCAGAGGTCGAATTCTTACTGTTGTGTTAAAATTTCGAATTTTTGTATTTAGTTATTGTGCCTTTAGTTTTCATAAAAGCAACAGTTTTTATCTAATTTGCGTCAATCTTTGTTTTGTGTTAGCATCTGCCTCGAAAATGAAAGTCATAATTTTTAGCATTTGACATTTGTTCGAGAGCCAACTAGGGGGTTTATTTTTAAATTTGTAGTTGTACCAACCTGCATATTTGGTTGCCTACATATCAAACAACAATCATTTTAGCTCACCCTGTACAATTTTTCAAGTTTCTGTTGGAATTGTTTAACAAAAATTTTACTTGTGATAAATTGGAGTACTATAAACAAATATACAATATACAACATTTTATATAAATATTAATAAAAATAAAAAAGCTATTAATAATTGTATAACTCAAACTTTTAACTTTTAAAAATAACAAAAATATGAAATAACTTATAAAATCATGGATTTACTCAAGTTTCCATTGAAATTTTCCAACAAAAATTTATCCATTATAAATAGTGGCATCATGAATTTCTGTAGAACATTTTGTAAAAATATTAGCAACAATAAAAAAGTTATTAAACATTTTCTAGCTCAAATCGTAAAATTCGTACCTAAAATATTGATTTTCTTTAGAAAAAACACATATTTCAAAAGTTTCATTAACATTTTCCAGTAAAAGGTTTTTTATTATTTTACTATAGTATATTAAATCAATTCGACAAATTTTTGTTAAAAATTTTTAACAATAAAAAAGTTACTAATAATTTTATAACTCGAGTATCGAAACTAAAATTATATTAAAATACGAAATAATTTAGAAAATCATGAATTTCCTCATATTTTCATTGGAATTTTCCGACAACAATTTTACCCTTATTGAATAGTAGTATCATGAATACACTTGCAATATTTGGTATAAATATTAACAAGAATAAAAGAGTTATTCACAATTTTATAACTCGAGTCGTTAAAAATAACTTTTTTAAATCAAAAAATTTCCTAAAAAAATTATACGGTTAAATTTAATAATGGCGCCTATAATTTACCGTATATTTTTTTTATATTTTCAACAAAACATTTTTATAATTATAACTTTTTTTAATTTTCATCAAAAATCAAACAAAAAATCAGGAAACTCCTTGCAAGTCCCCATATTTTATCGCATTTTTTTTAATTAGGGTCGAAAGTAAAGTAGAAAACCACTGGCGTACCCAACGATGGGGGAGGGGGATTTGGGTACATGTACACCCCCCTCAACTGGTAAATAATTGAAATATAAGGAAAAAATCATTAAATTTACTAAAATTAATGACATTTTTATGTTGTCTTTGTTTAAATGGAAGTAGAAATACATTTGTTTTTTTAATTATCAAAAGTGTTTTATATTAGTTGTTTTGTTATTAGTCAAGTGTGTTATGGAGTCAGTTGTAATGAAAAAACAATTATTTCTCAATTAAAAAATAATTATTAAAACTGTTATTAGTATTTATTCAATATCAATCAAGAGAATATTACATGGTGTCATGTCTATTCAAAAATTTTATATTGTCGAAGGAAATAGATTACAACCCATTTTAGGATTAAAAGCTTGTATTGATTTGGAATTATTTAAAAGAATTAATTAAATAGATAAAACGATATTTTTTGATACATATAAATGTCATATAAATGTAAATAAAAATATAATGCCAACAATAAAACCTCCAAGAAGAGTACCATTTGCAATAATGGATAGACTTAAAGATAAATTATTTGAGTTACAAAATTTAGGTATTATCTCTTCAACTTCGGGTGAAGTAGTATGGGTCAGCAATTTGGTAGTAATTGAAAAAACAAATGGTTCTTTACGATTATGTTTGGATCCGAAGGATTTAAATAAAGCTGTTATAAAGGAACCAGCAATTCTTCCCACAGTGTCGGAAGTTAGTTCAAAATTATCGGGAAAATCTATATTCACAGTTATAGATTTAAAAGATGGTTTTTATAATATTGAATTGGATGAAGAATCTTCTAATTTATGGGCTTTTTCAACTCCTTTTGGTACATACAAATTTCATAGGCTTCCATTTGGTGTGTGCAGTGGTCCAGAAGAATTTCAGAGAGTTAATAAAAAAAATTTGAAGATATTTCAAATGTAATTGTTTATATAGATGATATTTTAATATATGGAAGTTATGAAGAAGAACATGATTTAGCTTTAAGAAAAGTTATGGAACGTGCAAGTGAATTAAATATTAAATTTAATCCTGAGAAAACGCAGTTTAGATTAAACGAAGTTAAATTCTTAGGTTTTATTTTTTATAAAATGGGAATGAAAGTTGATTCTGATAGAATTAATGCTATTGAAAGACTCAAAGAACCAAGTTCGAAAAAGGAATTATTGAGAATTTTAGGGATAATGAATTATTTATACCAAATTTTTCTGCACTGACAGCTCTTTTAAGAGAATTGATTAAAAATAATGTAAAGTGGTATTGGGGAAATGAACAATTGGTTTGCTTCAATAAATTGAAACATATTATATCTTCAGTGCCTGTTTTAGTTAATTATGATGATATAAAAGAATTAACTTTGGAATGTGAATGTGTTCTAGGTCTTTAACAAATGTTGAGAAAAATTATGCTCAAATTGAGAAAGAATTGCTGGGTTTGGTAAATGCTATGGAAAATTTTTATTTGTATATTTATGGAAAATGTGTTATTGTGAGAACTGATCATTTACCATTAGTATCATTATTAAAAAAAATATTTCTCAAATTGGTTCGAATAGATTGCAAAGAATGGCTTTAAAACTATTAAAATATAATTTAAATCTTACTCATTTTCCTGGAAAGGAAATGTACATATCAGATTTATTATCAAGAGATTGTGATAACAGGAATTTGCCAGAAGATAATTCTTCAAAAAATGTAACTGAAGTTATTTACAGTATTGTAACAAATGATAAAAAATTATTAACTAGTGAAGCGAGAAAAAAAGAAATTTTAGAAGAAACTAAAAAAGATAAAATTTTACAAACAATTATTTATTATTATTATCATGGTTGGCCTATAAGTAAAAAGGAAATACCAGTGGATGTACAATTTTATTTCAAATTAAAAAATGATATACATGTATCAAACAATTTGGTATTTTTAAATGAAAAACTTATTATTCCGAAAAGTTTAAAGAAGAGTATGTTAGAGAAATTACATTTGGGTCATTTTGGTATAACTAAAACTAAAGCTAGAGCTCGTCAAATTTTTTATTGGCCAAACATGTCGTATGACATAGAAGAAATGATTAGTAAATGTTGAATTTGTGAAAAATACAGATCAGCAAAAGTCAAAGAATCTTTAATTTCTCATGAATTGCCAGAATTACCTTATGAGAAAGTTGGTATGGATGTTTTAAATTTTGGTGGAAAAAAATATTTAGTGGTTGTTGATTATTTGTAAAATTGGTTTGATTTGGTCTTACTTTAGGATAAAACTGCTTTATCAGTTATAGAATCAATTAAACCTATTTTTGCAACTCATGGAATACCAATTAAAATTATTTGTGATAATATGCCATTTGCTTCATTGGAATTTACAAATTTTGCTAGAAAATGGGATATAGAAGTAGTTACAAGTAGTCCTATGTACCCAAAATCTAATGATTTAGCTGAAAAAACAGTAGGTATTTCAAAAGGAATATTAAGAAAACACGTTGAAAGTGGAAATGATTTAAATTTGATGATTTTTGAATATAGAAATACTCCAATTTCTGGATTAAATGCAACTCCATCTCAAATTTTAATGAGTCGTAATCTTCGCACATCTATACCAATGTATTATAATTTATTTAGACCTAAAAGTATTAATATTTATAATGACAAATTAAGACAAAAAGAAAAGTCTAAAATCAATTATGATAAAAATGCTAAATCATTTAATGATTTTAAAGAAAATCAAAATGTTGTTTTATTTAGAAACAAAGTATGGGAACCAGCAAACATTTTGGGAAAACATAATACTCCTAGATCATATTTTGTTAAGACTCAAAATGGAAATATTTTACGAAGAAATTCTGCTCATTTGAGACCATCATTTAATCGAAGTTTAAATATTTTTTCAGATCTAAATGACTTTGAAGAGGAAGAGAAAATAGAAGAACATAATTTATGATTTATAATATGACAGTTGTTACTAAAAGTGGTAGAAGATTTTGTGCTCCAAATAGATTAAATCTATAAGGAGGAAGATGTTTTACATTAGTTGTTTTGTTATTAATCAAGTGTGTTATGGAGTCAGTTGTAATGAAATAACAATAATTTGTCAATTAAAAAATAAATAATAAAACTGTTATTAGTATTTATTTAATATCAATCAAGAGAATATTACAAAAAGTACTCCCCTCTTTAAATAGTTTTGGGTACGTCACTGGTTATCGATAGAAAACATAAAGTACCTTATAATTATTTATTACTTAAATCTATCCTACGTTTTAATTCCCAGTTTACGCAATTATTAAAATTAGAGATTAAATTACAACCTACCAAAAATTAGTTGTACTAAAAACTTGTTCCTAGTGGTGTCACTGGACGTGGATTTGTTGTAAGCGTTGTAGACTTCTTTTCGGCTTTTGATGCTGGATACCTGGGGACCTCTTCTTCTCTTTGATACTTACTTGGATCTTCTGGTGGACCTCTTCTTGAGCTTTTCACTTCTAGAATCTGGAGACTTCTAACTGGAATACTTTTTGTTGGTGGCTTCAATCTTGGTAACGTCTGGAATTGGTGGTGTCTTCGAATTAGACTACATTCTTCTTCCAAGAGTGGGTCATTTTATAAAAAAAAAATCCTCTTCTTCCCTTGCGAACTATGGGACAACTGATTTTCCATCGAGGGTGCAGTTTTAATTGTGGAATTAATAGATGATAGGGATGGTTTTATGTTGTAGTTCCTGTAAATTTGTTAGAAAAGCTTTTAAGGTCCTTCTTAATTTTTATCAGCTAAAGTCTAAATGCTTCCAAGTTAACATTCTAGGATTTCATAATTTTTACCTTTTTATAGTTGGGGTGTGTCAAATTCCCTAACATCTTGTGGATTAATGTTCCTGCTATGAGAGCAAATCCATGTGATGCACTTTGCGACGTGAATGATGCTTTTTTACGGTCAAAATTTTTTCGACCTGGCCTACGAAAATCCGGGGTCCAGTGCGAAAAAAAAATTCTAATAAAAAAGAAGTGGATAGGAGAGGAGAAGAGGATAAAAAATTTCGGGCAAATCGGTCGAGATTTTTTTGAAAAAAAATCCGAAATTTTGTATCGGTCAAAAATCACTTTTTCGAACCAAAACAAATCGAAAAATCAACTTGATGTATTGACAAACTCAAATTTTCTTAAAAAGGGCAACAAAAAGTATTTTTAACATTTTCTTTATTAAATTTTTTAAGTATAAAAAAATAATTTATAAAATTTTAAATATCCTAAATTATAAATAAACGAGTCTTATGTACATATATAAAAATAATATATTTTTAAATAAATATATTACCTACTAAATTACAAAAATAAATTAATTTAAAATTTATAGCAAATTGCTTTTAAAAAAAGCAATATTTTAAACCTAACTAAACTAATAAAAAATAAAAATCATCATTAACTTCTTCGAATATTTTGCAATTACAAAAATTACTAAATAAGAGTTATTTTTGAAAAATAAATAAAATAAGAATGATTTTAAAAATCATCTTAATTTTATTAATGTTTGGAACACCAACAAAATTTTTGTAAAATAATTTCTGGAGGAATAAATTTAGAAAAATTTATTTTAAATTTTAATGTATTTTTGTCATCATTTGAAATAAATAAAATTTTATAAAATTTATCAACGTTTTTTAACACACACTTTGCTTCATCAAAATGTTTTTTGTTTATCAATAAAGGGAATTCTCCCCTAAAACATTTAATAAAATAACTTTTAATTATTTGATTCTTAATGGAATTAATATGATTAAAAAGAATATTGCAACAAGTTTTATCATTAAATGTGTGTAAATGATTGTCGTTAAAAATTGTGGCTTTTATTTTTTCCAAATTTTTGCTTTTTATAATAAAACCACCATTTTTTAAAATATCCCACAAGTCTTGCTCATAAATTTCTACTGGATTATTGTTATTAAAATCAAAATCGCTTAGATTAATACAACGAGCGTAAAGGTAACTAAAATATAAAATTCTTAAAGTTAAGTTCTTCGTTATCACTGGTTTATTAGTGGTGGTAGTGGATATATTAGTAAAATAAGCCAATAAATTATCATAAATTACATGACTTAAATCGTCATCAAATCCAAATTTAATTAATATTTTTTTAATCGGCTTTATAAAATCATTATTATGTATCTGATTAAAAAAAAAGTAACTATGTTTAATAAAATCCTTATCTAATAACTCATCTAATTCATTATTAGAATGATTTAACAAAAAAGTTGATGATGCTCCATCACTATTTAACATTTTAAAGAATTGATTATCTTCATTTTTATTTTCAATGAATAATTTACTATTTTTATTAGCCACATAATTGGTGTAAAACAAAAAAAATAGTTTCTGTTCATATAAAGTTTTTAATTCTCCAAATTTTCCACTATATTCTTTTAAAGGATATTGGTTTTTGAAAAACGTATCTCTTAATAAAGAGGTGGATTTATTTACATGTTTAGATAGTATCACATAAATGATATCCTGATCTACTTCTTTAACCTCAAGGATGATGTGACCCAAAGCTTGAAATTTTTTAATCTTCGTTTTTATTCGAAAGTTTTCGAAATTTAATGACGCAATTAAAGCGGTTGCAAGGGTCAATTTGGCTTCATACTCCAATCCACAGTTTGCAGCAGAATGATCTACCATTGTATCCTAATAAAATTCAAAAAATTTTAAAAGATATTATCGACAATTTTCGTAAGTCAAAATTTTTTTATAAACATAACTTCTATCAAAACTTACTTACCGGCATAAATTTTATTTCCTCCATTCTCGCAATTTCTTACGAAAAGTGAGCTCCAGTTTCTAAAATTTCAATACTAATAACTAGTAGATGCATTAGATATTAGAACATGATATATTTTAATTATCACAGTAAAAAATTTAAATAAGAAAAAATTAAAAAATCAAAGATTTTCCAAAATTTTCGTAGAAGTTTTTTGACAAAAATGTTACATAAATTGTAAATTATAAACGAATTTTATGTAAATGTTTATACAGGGTCCGCCAAAAGTCCCGGGACAGCGCTGTATAGTTTGCATTAAAATTGTTCGGCAAAAAATTAACAGAGGTAATACTATCATAAATATATTTACAAAATTTCGTAAAAATATTTACAATAATTAAAAAGTTATTCAAATTTTAAAGCCCAAATCGTTAAAAAATGGGAAAAAATTTAAAAAATCAACGATTTTTCAAACTTTGTATCGGATTTTTTTTGACAAAAATGTTAAAATTTATAAAATGTAGTATCATATGCGAATGTACAAAATTTTGTGTAAATATTTATAATAATAAAAAAGTTATTACCAATTTTGTAACTCATGTCCCAAAAATTATGATTCAAAATACGAAATAATTTATAAAAACGTAATTTTCTAATGTTTGCATTGAAATTTTTCGGCAAAAATTTTACTGTTACTAAAAAACTCTATCATAAATATATGTTGAAAGTTTCCTAAAAATATTTATAATAATTAAAAAGTTAATAATAATTTGAAGCTCAAATGGGTAAAAAATGTGAATAAAGTTACAAAATCAACGATTTTTCAAAGTTTCCAATGGGAATTTTCTAGGAAAAATATTACAATTAATAAATTGTAGTATTATAGTAGTATAGTAACTTTTGAACGGTTAAAATTTTGCGGTCGTGGTCGTGGGCTTTAGTGTTCATTACTGGAACGCGCCCTAAAACAATATACTATTTATTGAAGAAATGAAAAATACAAACGCCAAAAATATTATTAAGATGTTGGAGTCTACGTTTGCCAGTCAAGGTTTACCAATAATGTTAATGTTAGATAATGGACCACCTTTTTCATCTAAAGAGTTCAAAGATTTTCTATTTGATAAAAATATAAAACATGTTACAAGTACCCACAAAGTAATGGATTGGTAGAAAGGCATATTCAAACAATAAAAAATTTGATTAAGTAATCTCCGAAAGAAAATGTTAATAAAATAATGATGATTTATAATTCTACACCTAAAGAGAAATTAAGGTCTCCAGCAGAATTGCTTATGAGAAGAAAAATAAGAACAGAATTATTGATTAGTAGAGAATCGCTAAAACCTATTTTTAATACTGAAAAGTCTTTTAATCGATTAAAAGCAAATCAACTGTCACAAAAGAAATATTATGACAGGAAAGAAATAAATAATAGGAGTAAAAAATTAATCAAATTTGAAGAAATGAAGAAGCAATTTTGTTTCAAGATAACAGAAATTGGATTTTTGTTAAAATTGTTAGAGAAGATGATGCTCCAAATTCATATTGGGTTAAAGATGAAAGTGGTAAAATTTACAGAAGAAATGTGATACATTTAAGAAAAGTAAATTTTTTTAATTGTGAAAATTTTAAGAAATTAGAATCAGATGAAGAATATGAAGAGAGAAACATAAATGGAAATGAATTAGATGTGAACAGTAATAGAAACAAAGAAAATGAAACCATTGTTATTGAAAATGAAAATTTAGAAGAAAGAAATGATAATACAGAAGAAAGAAATCCAGATGAAAGACGAAATAGTAGTACAGATTATGCAGAGGAAAGAAGAAATGGTTATACAGATCATACAGAGAAAAGAAATGATAATGCAGAAGAAAGAAATGCAGAGGAAAAAAGAGAAAATAATACATTATACAGTTCGACTTTTGATTTGAATGAACCAAGATCAGCTAAGTTTGATGACTATTATATGTATTAAATATTATGTGTTTTGTTAATGCCCCCGCATGTCATGGGATCTAGTATTCTATGTAGTGTATATTTTATAAAACACTATACTTTGACATAAGTTAATAAAATAATAAATAAATATTAGGTACATTCATTAATAAATCTTATAGGGTTGACATCCAATTTTTTTTATATTTTGTGTAAAATTGTATAAATAATCAAACTGGGAAAGAAATTCGAAAATAAAAAATGATCTTCGTATAGAAACTAGAGATTATTTGAAGCGCACACCCCGCTTTACGTTGCACTTTTAATTTAACATAGAATTTAATTTAAGAGAAAAAGGGAAGGGGTTGCCACCTAAATTTTAGATATTTTATATAACATTGTATAAACAATTAAACTGGAGAAGAAATTTAAAAATAAAAAATGATCTTCGAATAGAAATTGGAGTTCTTTTGAAGCGAGCTCCGCGCTTTATGTTGTACTTGAATTTAATTTAAAAAAAATGAGAAGGGGTTGCCACCCAAATTTTTGATATTTTGTGTAGAATTGTATAAACAATCAAACTGGAGAAGAAATTTAAAAATAAAAAATGATCTTCGAATAGAAATTGGAGTTCTTTTGAAGCGAGCTCCGCGCTTTATGCTGTACTTTGAATTTAATTTAAAAAAAAATGAGAAGGGGTTGCCATCCAAATTTTTGATATTTTGTGTAGAATTGTATAAACAATTAAACTGGAGAAGAAATTTAAAAATAAAAAATGATCTTCGAATAGAAATTGGAGTTCTTTTGAAGCGAGCTCCGCGCTTTATGCTGTACTTTGAATTTAATTTATTTTACAAATGAGAAGGGGTTGCCACCCAAATTTTTGATATTTTGTGTATAATTGTATAAACAATCAAACTGGAGAAGAAATTTAAAAATAAAAAATGATCTTCGAAAAGAAATTGGAGTTCTTTTGAAGCGAGCTCCGCGCCTTATGCTGTACTTTGAATTTAATTTAAAAAAAATGAGAAGGGGTTGCCACCCAAATTTTTGATATTTTGTGTAGAATTGTATAAACAATTAAACTGGAGAAGAAATTTAAAAATAAAAAATGATCTTCGAATAGAAATTGGAGTTCTTTTGAAGCGAGCTCCGCGCTTTATGTTGTACTTGAATTTAATTTAAAAAAAATGAGAAGGGGTTGCCACCCAAATTTTTGATATTTTGTGTAGAATTGTATAAACAATCAAACTGGAGAAGAAATTTAAAAATAAAAAATGATCTTCGAATAGAAATTGGAGTTCTTTTGAAGCGAGCTCCGCGCTTTATGCTGTACTTTGAATTTAATTTTAAAAAAAATGAGAAGGGGTTGCCACCCAAATTTTTGATATTTTGTGTAGAATTGTATAAACAATCAAACTGGAGAAGAAATTTAAAAATAAAAAATGATCTTCGAATAGAAATTGGAGTTCTTTTGAAGCGAGCTCCGCGCTTTATGCTGTACTTTAAATTTAATTTATTTTACAAATGAGAAGGGGTTGCCACCCAAATTTTTGATATTTTGTGTATAATTGTATAAACAATCAAACTGGAGAAGAAATTTAAAAATAAAAAATGATCTTCGAATAGAAATTGGAGTTCTTTTGAAGCGAGCTCCGCGCTTTATGCTGTACTTTGAATTTAATTTAAAAAAAAATGAGAAGGGGTTGCCACCCAAATTTTTGATATTTTGTGTAGAATTGTATAAACAATCAAACTGGAGAAGAAATTTAAAAATAAAAAATGATCTTCGAATAGAAATTGGAGTTCTTTTGAAGCGAGCTCCGCGCTTTATGCTGTACTTTGAATTTAATTTATTTTAAAAATGAGAAGGGGTTGCCACCCAAATTTTTGATATTTTGTGTATAATTGTATAAACAATCAAACTGGAGAAGAAATTTAAAAATAAAAAATGATCTTCGAATAGAAATTGGAGTTCTTTTGAAGCGAGCTCCGCGCTTTATGCTGTACTTTGAATTTAATTTATTTTACAAATGAGAAGGGGTTGCCACCCAAACTTTTGATATTTTGTGTAGAATTGTATAAAAAATCAAACTGGAGAAGAAATTTAAAAATAAAAAATGATCTTCGAATAGAAATTGGAGTTCTTTTGAAGCGAGCTCCGCGCTTTATGCTGTACTTTGAATTTAATTTATTTTAAAAATGACAAGGGGTTGCCACCCAAATTTTTGATATTTTGTGTAGAATTGTATAAACAATCAAACTGGAGAAGAAATTTAAAAATAAAAAATGATCTTCGAATAGAAATTGGAGTTCTTTTGAAGCGAGCTCCGCGCTTTATGCTGTACTTTAAATTTAATTTATTTTACAAATGAGAAGGGGTTGCCACCCAAATTTTTGATATTTTGTGTAGAATTGTATAAACAATCAAACTGGAGAAGAAATTTAAAAATAAAAAATGATCTTCGAATAGAAATTGGAGTTCTTTTGAAGCGAGCTCCGCGCTTTATGCTGTACTTTGAATTTAATTTATTTTACAAATGAGAAGGGGTTGCCACCCAAATTTTTGATATTTTGTGTATAATTGTATAAACAATCAAACTGGAGAAGAAATTTAAAAATAAAAAATGATCTTCGAATAGAAATTGGAGTTCTTTTGAAGCGAGCTCCGCGCTTTATGCTGTACTTTGAATTTAATTTTAAAAAAATGAGAAGGGGTTGCCACCCAAATTTTTGATATTTTGTGTAGAATTGTATAAACAATCAAACTGGAGAAGAAATTTAAAAATAAAAAATGATCTTCGAATAGAAATTGGAGTTCTTTTGAAGCGAGCTCCGCGCTTTATGCTGTACTTTGAATTTAATTTATTTTAAAAATGAGAAGGGGTTGCCACCCAAATTTTTGATATTTTGTGTAGAATTGTATAAACAATCAAACTGGAGAAGAAATTTAAAAATAAAAAATGATCTTCGAATAGAAATTGGAGTTCTTTTGAAGCGAGCTCCGCGGTTTATGCTGTACTTTGAATTTAATTTAAAAAAATATGAGAAGGGGTTGCCACCCAAATTTTTGATATTTTCTGTAGAATTGTATAAACAATCAAACTGGAGAAGAAATTTAAAAATAAAAAATGATCTTCGAATAGAAATTGGAGTTCTTTTGAAGCGAGCTCCGCGCTTTATGCTGTACTTTGAATTTAATTTATTTTACAAATGAGAAGGGGTTGCCACCCAAATTTTTGATATTTTGTGTAGAATTGTATAAACAATCAAACTGGAGAAGAAATTTAAAAATAAAAAATGATCTTCGAATAGAAATTGGAGTTCTTTTGAAGCGAGCTCCGCGCTTTATGCTGTACTTTGAATTTAATTTATTTTAAAAATGAGAAGGGGTTGCCACCCAAATTTTTGATATTTTGTGTAGAATTGTATAAACAATCAAACTGGAGAAGAAATTTAAAAATAAAAAATGATCTTCGAATAGAAATTGGAGTTCTTTTGAAGCGAGCTCCGCGCTTTATGCTGTACTTTGAATTTAATTTATTTTACAAATGAGAAGGGGTTGCCACCCAAACTTTTGATATTTTGTGTAGAATTGTATAAAAAATCAAACTGGAGAAGAAATTTAAAAATAAAAAATGATCTTCGAATAGAAATTGGAGTTCTTTTGAAGCGAGCTCCGCGCTTTATGCTGTACTTTGAATTTAATTTATTTTAAAAATGACAAGGGGTTGCCACCCAAATTTTTGATATTTTGTGTAGAATTGTATAAACAATCAAACTGGAGAAGAAATTTAAAAATAAAAAATGATCTTCGAATAGAAATTGGAGTTCTTTTGAAGCGAGCTCCGCGCTTTATGCTGTACTTTAAATTTAATTTATTTTACAAATGAGAAGGGGTTGCCACCCAAATTTTTGATATTTTGTGTAGAATTGTATAAACAATCAAACTGGAGAAGAAATTTAAAAATAAAAAATGATCTTCGAATAGAAATTGGAGTTCTTTTGAAGCGAGCTCCGCGCTTTATGCTGTACTTTGAATTTAATTTATTTTACAAATGAGAAGGGGTTGCCACCCAAATTTTTGATATTTTGTGTATAATTGTATAAACAATCAAACTGGAGAAGAAATTTAAAAATAAAAAATGATCTTCGAATAGAAATTGGAGTTCTTTTGAAGCGAGCTCCGCGCTTTATGCTGTACTTTGAATTTAATTTTAAAAAAATGAGAAGGGGTTGCCACCCAAATTTTTGATATTTTGTGTAGAATTGTATAAACAATCAAACTGGAGAAGAAATTTAAAAATAAAAAATGATCTTCGAATAGAAATTGGAGTTCTTTTGAAGCGAGCTCCGCGCTTTATGCTGTACTTTGAATTTAATTTATTTTAAAAATGAGAAGGGGTTGCCACCCAAAGGACCTTATCGTTTTCCTAGGTGTTTTTGGGCAGACAGGAAAAATAAGTTAAACCTACAAAAATTAACTAAAATACCTCTAATATTAATTATATTTCCAATTTCTTCAATAAATATGAATTATAAATACATTTATGAGATTTTACATTATTTAAAAAAATATTTATTAACACGACAACAGCGGATTTTAAAATTCAAATTTTGACAAGTACTGTCAGATAAATTTTAATTACCTTTCATTTACGTTTAAATTGAAAGCAAATGACAGTTAAAACTAATAGGCTGTTTTCCTTGTGGAACCTATGTTAATAATCGAATACAATCGCCAAAAGGATTAACCTGATGGTAGATATAAATGACCTTTATTATAAGACACTTTAGAACAATGGTTACTGTTACAAACAAGAAGTAATGCCCGGGCTAACAAATTCGTATGCGCTTTACAAAGGTATCTGGCGACTGACTCACTGTGGCTCACACTGGATTGAAATGTTTCCCACATTGGGTGTTATTGTCATGCGCACACATTGCTTGCGTTTGTACGTTTATTTATAAAAACAGCTAAAACACATAAAAAGAAATCCGGTACGCGCTCATGTAACATACTGGAATGAAACATTCTAGCAAAGGAGAAATAACTTGCCGAATGTCGTAAATAGTATCTTGCCTACTTGATAGGAGGTGCTTAGAAGTGGTAGAGGGTGTGTCCTACAAAAATAGAAGGAATTTACAAGCCCTTTGCCGCCACCGAGGTCCCTTATCGGTTCTACTTTTTACTAATAATTATTGTGCATTTAATTTGGACGTTTCGTTTGAGAGGTAATAATTTCAATGTTGCCTGATTGTGCAATAAAGTCTTACGATAACCTGTAAAAGATATTTTATTTTTAATTGACGCCGTAATATTACAAATCTTATTACAACTATTAAAACTATAGCCATTGAATTTACAGTAAAAGCTTCAGAGCTCCAGGGAACTGGAAAAGTAATTTTTTATCAAATATTTTAAAAATTGCAAAAAAACGACAACTGTGTAAAAATTGTTCAATTGTAAAAAACATATTCTTAAATTATAAGTTTATTTGAATAAAATATATACTTAAAAATTAATTTCTAATCAAGTCATAACAAATATGTACTTAATTGTATAATTTTTATACTATTAAAGTCAATAAATCATAGTAAATAAATGGCATAGGCAACCAAACTGCTTTGTTTGTTAGAAACACAGAGGAAAACACCAGCATCGTTGTCTAATTGTGCAAAAATTAATTAATTTCAATTGCGTTTTTTGGCGAAAGCGGTCTCCTAAAGAGCGAAATATTTTACACTATTGTATATTTATTTCTTATTTATATGTGGCATAAGTTTCATTCTTGTACAAAATGCTCCCAAAACCCGATAAGGTCCTTTTTGATATTTTGTGTAGAATTGTATAAACAATCAAACTGGAGAAGAAATTTAAAAATAAAAAATGATCTTCGAATAGAAATTGGAGTTCTTTTGAAGCGAGCTCCGCGCTTTATGCTGTACTTTGAATTTAATTTATTTTAAAAATGAGAAGGGGTTGCCACCCAAATTTTTGATATTTTGTGTAGAATTGTATAAATAATCAAACTGGAGAAGAAATTTAAAAATAAAAAATGATCTTCGAATAGAAATTGGAGTTCTTTTGAAGCGAGCTCCGCGCTTTATGCTGTACTTTGAATTTAATTTATTTTAAAAATGAGAAGGGGTTGCCACCCAAATTTTTGATATTTTGTGTAGAATTGTATAAATAATCAAACTGGAGAAGAAATTTAAAAATAAAAAATGATCTTCGAATAGAAATTGGAGTTCTTTTGAAGCGAGCTCCGCGCTTTATGCTGTACTTTGAATTTAATTTATTTTAAAAATGAGAAGGGGTTGCCACCCAAATTTTTGATATTTTGTGTAGAATTGTATAAATAATCAAACTGGAGAAGAAATTTAAAAATAAAAAATGATCTTCGAATAGAAATTGGAGTTCTTTTGAAGCGAGCTCCGCGCTTTATGCTGTACTTTGAATTTAATTTATTTTAAAAATGAGAAGGGGTTGCCACCCAAATTTTTGATATTTTGTGTAGAATTGTATAAATAATCAAACTGGAGAAGAAATTTAAAAATAAAAAATGATCTTCGAATAGAAATTGGAGTTCTTTTGAAGCGAGCTCCGCGCTTTATGCTGTACTTTGAATTTAATTTATTTTAAAAATGAGAAGGGGTTGCCACCCAAATTTTTGATATTTTGTGTAGAATTGTATAAATAATCAAACTGGAGAAGAAATTTAAAAATAAAAAATGATCTTCGAATAGAAATTGGAGTTCTTTTGAAGCGAGCTCCGCGCTTTATGCTGTACTTTGAATTTAATTTATTTTAAAAATGAGAAGGGGTTGCCACCCAAATTTTTGATATTTTGTGTAGAATTGTATAAATAATCAAACTGGAGAAGAAATTTAAAAATAAAAAATGATCTTCGAATAGAAATTGGAGTTCTTTTGAAGCGAGCTCCGCGCTTTATGCTGTACTTTGAATTTAATTTATTTTAAAAATGAGAAGGGGTTGCCACCCAAATTTTTGATATTTTGTGTAGAATTGTATAAATAATCAAACTGGAGAAGAAATTTAAAAATAAAAAATGATCTTCGAATAGAAATTGGAGTTCTTTTGAAGCGAGCTCCGCGCTTTATGCTGTACTTTGAATTTAATTTATTTTAAAAATGAGAAGGGGTTGCCACCCAAATTTTTGATATTTTGTGTAGAATTGTATAAATAATCAAACTGGAGAAGAAATTTAAAAATAAAAAATGATCTTCGAATAGAAATTGGAGTTCTTTTGAAGCGAGCTCCGCGCTTTATGCTGTACTTTGAATTTAATTTATTTTAAAAATGAGAAGGGGTTGCCACCCAAATTTTTGATATTTTGTGTAGAATTGTATAAATAATCAAACTGGAGAAGAAATTTAAAAATAAAAAATGATCTTCGAATAGAAATTGGAGTTCTTTTGAAGCGAGCTCCGCGCTTTATGCTGTACTTTGAATTTAATTTATTTTAAAAATGAGAAGGGGTTGCCACCCAAATTTTTGATATTTTGTGTAGAATTGTATAAATAATCAAACTGGAGAAGAAATTTAAAAATAAAAAATGATCTTCGAATAGAAATTGGAGTTCTTTTGAAGCGAGCTCCGCGCTTTATGCTGTACTTTGAATTTAATTTAAAAAAAAATGAGAAGGGGTTGCCACCCAAATTTTTGATATTTTCTGTAAAATTGTATAAACAATCAAACTGTAAAGGAAAATTTTAAATAAAAAATGATCTTCCCCTATTATATTAAAAAAATTGTTTAAGGGTAGTTTTCACCCTTAAAATTTAATTATTTTATTACACCTTTTTATTTTATCCTGAGGAATACGAGGGTATAATTTTTTTTTGAAATTATTTTTGAAAATATTACATTGGCGATTCTAGCTAAGCTATCTCCCTCTTGCGGCATAGCGCGGAACTATGAAATGACGTCACGTCCGTGATAGTTGTGCAGACGAATGTAGAGTTTAACGTTTGTTAAAGTCTATTATAGTTAAGTAAATAACGTCAACTTACCTAATTTACTTTGTATTATTAAATGCGTTTGATTATTTCTTGGCAAGTTTAAATTTTTATTTATTTTGTCACTGACGTGACGTCCCTAGAGTATGTAACCAAACATACATTTGCGCGGGAAATATTAATTTGAATCGCCAATATACATACTTACAATACACAGTAGGTATTTTCCGGAAAAAAATTACCATTATCAAAATCTATATAGTAATAAAAAGAAATGTGTATAATAAAAAATAAAGTTATTGATATTTTTGTAACGTGGACCCCTAAAAATATAAGCATATTGAAAAAATTTTTTTTCAAGATAAAATTTATTTTTATTGTTTGAAAGCTGATTTTTGATATTCCTTTGTTTAAATAATTACTTAATTTTGTAGAATTTTTATTTAAATATTTTTAAACTTGTTCAAACATGTTTAATCGAAACGTCTTCCTGCACATGCGCAGGTAAAAATGCATTTGTTACCTTGACCTACATTTATATTAGATAGATACGAATAGAGGATAGATTAGATAGTCTTATACATTTAGATTAAGAAACGCATCTCTTACTTAAGTTGCCGCACTGTAAACTGTAAAACGCGGAATTCACTTAAATAAAAAACATTCAGATTTTTTAATTTAAATTTTATTAAGTCAATTTATTCTTAGCTTTAAATGATTTCTTTAAACGATGTTTTACTTACATAATAGTTAATATGCGTTGAAACACAAAAACAAATCACTAAACTCAACGCAGGAGTGATAAGGTCGATAATCTTCTCCCAGCGGATGGACGATAAATGAAGACTGTTTTGGGCGGTAACCGCTTATATAACGGAAAAAAGCGCGGGAAATTGCTCGTCCTTCCCCCACTTTTTATCACTGACTGCAGGAAATTATAGAAACCACTGAATATAAATTTAAGAGACCCCTTCCAAAGCTATTTCTATTAATATTGAGAATAATATAAAAGTTTATAACAATTTTGTAACTTAACTCTCAAAAATTATGATTAAAATTACTTAAAAAGCTAACTTGTTTTAATATTTACCCCATTTAGCCTCTATTTTTAAACGACTTTTACGGATTATTATTTTCAACTTAATACAACAATTGTTTTAAACGAACTGATCATGAAGCTAAAAAGATAATGCAAGCAGCAAACTAAATTACAAATTCAGCATTCTTAGAATACTAATATTAACTACAAGATAAGCTTTTTTAGTTATAATTAAATTCACACACTTATGTGTATTCATATAACCAATGACGTTTTGATAAATTTAAAGCACAAATAGGCGACGAGCGCATATTGCGAACAGCGCCCCCTGGTGGTGTTTCGGTGCAAAAAATACAGGGAATCAAAATAAATCTTTGTTGTAAAGTGCTGTTAAATTTTTGTGTTTCTTGTATTTAAAGTTAATTCGTTTTGTTAAGGAAATTTGTTGCTGGAGTTATAATGGTGAAAATGATTTATTTTGAATTTTCCTCAATATTTTTTGACCATAAAAGTAGTGAAAATTTTTATGCTGACCATTATTGGGTTTAAAAGAAACTAAAAAGACAACATAACAAATTAAAACTGAGGTTGCTGGTGGTTGGAAAATAAGCTCACTGCAAAATGTGGCCAAATAAAATATTTGGAAGGAAAAACACTAAAAAAATGTTTTCCTTTAAAAAATAATAACTAACTTAAGTTTATCCAAGGAAGCAGAAATACCCCGTGTTTCAACAAATGGTTAAAATCAGTCTTCTAAAACCGGACAAGCTCGAACATGACCTTTGTAATTTTTACATTGATATTTTCACTCTGTCTTTAATTTTTAATTTTTTTTTGCTGTGTGTTTCATTCTTTTGGGATTTCAACTAATGAAACTTACAGTGAAACAGAAGTAGTAGACAGAAGTTTTATTTAAAGCAGTTATTATTACGAACAATTATCAATCCAAAAATAAAGTTTTAAATGAACTTTCTACAAAATAAACACACTAAAAATTACATCGTGTTTCTTTGGTTCCCAAATTCCACATCAGGCTTAGAATATAAGATTCTCAAGGAAATTTATAAAATTTTATATCTCTGTTTGTATTGAAATAGTTTTTTCGCCATCCAACAACAGAACGTATGAGATGCTCTCTTATTGTTATTTGTAGTAATTATAACAAGAATTTTGAATAAATACACAAAACTTTAAATTCAAATATTTGACGTCCCTGTATTTTTTGCAAATTACTGCCACAGGGGACGTTGCAGTAAAATTCGCTCGTCGCCTATAGAGCTGGATGAAACTAGTAACAAACATAAAGAATAATTTAAAATATTGAGCTTTTTAGTGCTTGGTTTGTGCCTTTTCGTGATTCCATTGTGAAAATAAGCAATAACCCCAGTAGCACAACAATATTGGTACAATCATGGCCTTCAATATTGGCTGGAGATGCATTTGTTCAGATGGAATTATGTGAAATCCAATATTGGCAACCCAATATTGGCAAAAAACGAAGGCCCAATATTTGTTTACCTTTATTCTCCCAATATAGTTTTCCTATTGCCTGCCAATATTTGTTTACTGACATACGACAATATATGGTTGCCTTTATTGTACCAAAATACTTTAGCCAGTGAACGCTGTTATGGGTTAATGGGTTTGTATTTTATACCAATACATGTATTTCTAATTTATACATATTGTATTAACCAAATAAAAGCTCATAAAAATAAGAAATTTGCTAATTTATTTAAACAAATAGCATTTAGCTAGAAGAACCTAAAAATGCCCAATAGGTAGGTAATTTGCAGCATTCTACACTGTTAGATCTTAATCGTGCATCGCATGAAGCGGTCAGGATTTATGTAGTATTATGGTTGCATTCAAAACCCGGCTCACTATTTATACTATACACTGACCGAATTCTCTGCGTAGAACTTGAAACGCCATCTAGTGATAATTTTGGAACTAAGAATACAGAACAATTCACCTCATAAAAATGGATTTTACCCGAAAAAATATCGATATGAAAGGTATTAATAAATAAAACACTCAATAGTAAAATAATTGTATGGTAGGTGAAATAAGAAACGGCTAATTTTATAATTAACTTTTAACAGATTTTGTACGGAACTAATCTTCAAATTTGTATTTTATGTTTTCAATATCAAGAACTGTATTTACTTTTAATTGTAAAACCAAATTGGGCCATCAAATACAAGCTGATAAAAGATAATAGATTAAAAAATATTATTGAACCAATTTTGGGTCAAAATATAAATAAAAATATATTTTTAAATTGGTTAACCAATATAGTATCATACGTTTATATATTGGGCCAACATTAAATATTGGTACAATATTGGTTATACAAAGGTGGAATATTGTGTGCTACAGGGAATATTGGTCCATTAAAGGCAAATGGATAAAACATATGATAAAAAAATATTGAACCAATCTAATCTCAATATATTTTACTATTATTTTATTACTCCTACATTTTTTTATATATTTTAAATTAAGATTTCACCTCTATTATCAGTTATGCTCGTACATTACCTTTTAACTTCCATTTAATTCATTTTATCGAAGTTTGCTTAAAAACAATTAGCATACAAGAAAAAATATTTTTACAGTAGTGATTAGATCTCCAAAAACTATTTTGAATATTTTATTTTAATGGTATTATATTGGCATTTCTTTAAATAAACAACGTTTCAATACAAACTTTAGTTTAATATTGGCCCAATCATAATAAAACGATATATTTTTTAAATTGATAAACTATATTGGCCATTAAAGGCAAATCGATAAAACATATTATGATAAAAAAAAATAATGTTGAACCAATCTAGGCCCAATATATTTTACTATTATTTTATTTTAAATTGTATGTAAGTATATATTTTAAATTTAAATTTCAACTAACATCAGTTTATGCTCACCAAAAAACCTATTATGTATTTTGAAATTTGATTTTAAATAATGGTATCATATTGGCATTTCTTTAAATAAACAACGTTTTAAAACAAAAATTTTATTGAAGTTTTTTTTTAAATATTAAAGAAAACATATTTTTACTATATTGGTTAAATCTCCAAAAACATATATATTTTGAAACTTGATTTTAAATAATGGTATCATATTGGCATAACTTTAAATAAACAACGTTTAAAATCAAATATTTTTTTAATATTGGTCCAATCATGATAAAACTATATATTTTTTTAATTGATAAATTATATTGGCCCATTAAAGGCAAATCGATAAAAGATATTAAGAGTAAAATTAATATTGATCGAATCTAGGCCCAGCATCTAAAAACCTATATATAATTAAATTGGTTAAACAATATGTAACCAATATAGTATAATATGTTTATATATTGGGCCAATATAAAATATTGGTACAATAATGGTTAAATGTAGGTTTAATATTGTGTGCTACTGGGGAAATGAATTAAAAAGTTAGAACAAAATTAAATTTTATTTTTAGCTTCCTACTTGGCTAGATTTTCATTTTAATTTTAGTACATTGTTTATGCTTCATTGTGCTTTATAAAAAATTGAAAAAAATGAAAATAACGCTGAAATCGTAAGTGCTTCGATTCTATACTTATATATTTTTTTAAGTAATTCGTGGAAGAACTTCAGGATTAAAAAGTAGAACCAATTTAATCGCCAAAAAACTAAAAAACTGGGGCATCATTTATACTTTTGGAGTTACATCGTTTTTTTATTTTTTGTCACCAATTTTTACCACACTTCAGGTACATCGGTAATAACAATTTAACCAAAGTTACGTGGAGATAAAAAAGTATTACTTGAAAGCTAAGACCACCCTTTTCAAATTAGTAATAACAAAACAATGGAAATCGTTAACAATAAAATTAAAAAATATACTTATATATTTTATAAATTTTCCAGCAATATTCCAGCAAATACTGTACGTATCTGAAACGTTTCAATTTTATTTCATTTGGGTTTCACGGAAACTGTTGGGGAATTTTGTTATAGCGTTTTCGGATTACCTGCACTGATATGCACTGGCTTGCACTGAAACAGTGTTGAGTGTTCGGATTAGATTTTCAGTGCACACTGCGACAGTGCCAAGTGTTCGAATTATGATCAAATAAGCACTCAGGTCGCACCGAGTGCAGCTTTTTTAACACGAGCTCTGGGAGCTCGTGCCGGTTTCAGTGCAAATATGGCCGAGAATGAATCATCAGATGGTTCTGTTGACAAACAAATATTTCAAAATTAAATTATTGAGAAATGCAAAAAAATTGAGAAATTAAAAAAATTTAAACTTTAATTCCGTTTTTGGAATCATCTTCATCGGATGATGAAGAAATTTATGAATGTGTTTCGAGGATACGGAAAAAAATTCCGAAAATTAAATCTTTTCTGGAGCTGATAGTTCCACTCAGACCAAAAATATCTCCATTTATTCTTAATGGTATTCTAGTAATCGTCTCACTAATTCTCGAACTAGAAGGAACCGCAATCGTTGTGATATTTTTCGTTATGTCCAGGGTCCAGGTTATGTCGTTAGTTGTTGATTCGTTGAGGTTAGGAAAACTGCACTCAAAACCAACAAACATTTTCGAGTTATCGACTGCACTCCAACGTTCACAGCTGATGCAAGAGTGTAGTGCCCGAGCGAACTCAGTGCAAAAGAAAGCTTTTTGAAAGCTTTCAAAAAATCTGAAAAAAATTGAGAAATTATATCTTAAACGTATTAGTCTTCACACCAAATTTCAAATCTTTATTACCAACCGTTTTCAAATAAATGACAAAAAACCTAGTTTTAGTCACAATAGTTAAAGGGCTGTAGCTCCCTTAGGAAGCGAAATCGGACACATGTTTATAGGAAGTTTTTTTTCTTAAAA
Source organism: Stenus bimaculatus (assembly GCA_963971135.1). Lineage (NCBI taxonomy): Eukaryota > Metazoa > Arthropoda > Insecta > Coleoptera > Staphylinidae > Stenus > Stenus bimaculatus. Next base: position 35,070,475 of record OZ020183.1, on the reverse strand, counting down.
TTAGTTGTAGAATCGCCTCCTAAAGTTTGGCCGCTTAATTTCGGGACACCCTGTATACCAAAATAAATCAAGAGAAATAGTGGGGATTCAGTTCTAATCAGGACTAAAAATCTGGAATTTCCCTGAGTAATAAAATTAAAGGTTGCCATCTGTAGTCCTTTTCTTCACGGCACAATGGACATAAAATGGGCATTTCCCAGGCGTTTATTACCATAAATTGAATACAAATAATAAAATGAAGTACTAACTCCCAGCAAACACAGTTACATAAATTCTATACAGGGTGTTTACGGTTGACCCGTTAATCTTTGAAGAGAAGAGGTAATACTAGAGGTGAAAATAGGTAGAATGACAAAAAATGATCTTAGTAAAACTTTCTTTATAAGAGAGTTACAGCCTTTTGAAGATGCTGCCAAATAGTGTGATTTTACGATACTATTTCCAAACGGTGTACATTACGCTTTTCAAATTTGGTATAGATCTTTATAAACTTTAGATCTATTATTATAATGTTTTGGAAATTTTTTGGTACCCTCTAAAGGGTAATTATGAATAGGGTTGAAGATATCATTGTCCAAACTTTGCAAGGGCTAAATATCAAAGCTTTATTCTTTAAAAATAATATTCTTTACTTTATTTTACACAAAAATGATCCTCTTATCCTAACTCGCTAGGATGCACCGTTTACCCAAAAACGTATTTCGATTAGAGTTTTGGTCGTTTAATGCGCTTTTTGGGCAAACGGTGCATCCTAGCGAGTTACTTAGTATAAGAGGATCTTTTTTGTCTAAAATAAAGTAAAGAATATTATTTTGAAAGAATAAAGTATTGATATTGAACCCCTGCAAAGTTTGGACAATGTTTATCTCAACCGTATTCAAGATTATCCTTTATAGGCTACCAAAAAATCTCAAAAAAATGATAATAATAAATTATTTTTATAAAGATCTGTACCAAATTTGAAATGTGTAATGTAAACCGTTTGGAAATAGCATAAAAATATACTTTTTGGCAACATCTACAAACAGCTGTAACTCTCTTATAAAGAAACATTTACTAAGATGAATTTTTGTCATTCTACTTATATTCACCTATAGTATCACCACTTCAAAGATAAACGGGTGAACCGAAAACACCCTGTATAGCGTGTACATCAACTTTTATGTAAAATTTACGTAGCATATAGAGGGGTAATTTCGGCTAACTAGAATTTAGAAATGATGTAAAATGTATATTACTTTCTAATGTAGAAACTATGTAACATTACTACCCAGTAAACAAAAAATTGTATGAAATATGTAAAAAATATATGTATAATTAATCAGACCCGCGGAAATCATAACTTGAGTTGTTGTAATTGAATGCCTCACTTTTCTATAAAGCAAGCACCGAATATTACTCTGAATAGAAATTATCAGCGCCATCCAGAGTTGATTTTGGAACTACTCGGGTTAACACTTGACAAATTCCCCAATATTTATGTAACACTGATTATGTAACAGATACATCACAAACGTTTGTAATAAGAGAGACAAAACTTTTGTTATATTCTTTACTTGTGATAAAACACAACATTAGCAATTATTGTATAACAGATGCATTACAAAAGAGGTTTATTTTTTGAAATAGTTTAACAGTTACACAAACGGTTAACAAAAAATTTTGTTATGAAACAAAGTTCATAAGTGGTGATAAAACAGTTACGTAGAATTGATCATTTTGTGTTAGGATTGCGTAGGACTGTAAAAACCAGCATAAAGCACGTTCGACATTTGTGTACAAACGTCCGCAAATAGCGTTTTTGTTACTAAAAAAGTTCATAAAATACGTAAATAGTACATAACCTATTGGCGAATGATTTATATACTCAGAAGCACATAATAAATATATAAATAGTATATAGCCTATTGGGGTATGCTTAATATTTTCAAAAATAGATAATAAATACTAAATACATAAATAGTACGTAACTATTGGCGTATGAGTTACATATTCCGAATTATATAAACTGTACCTAACTTTTGTTACATTTGTTCAAATGACATAATTACGATATATTCTCTATGTAGAAAAATATATATAAGAAAATTACATCTATTTTATATAAATTGTATATTAATACGAAATATATTAGCTATGTATGTTTTAAAGTAACCTTTATTCAGGGTGTCCCAAAACGTACCAGCAATATTTCGAGGATGAATTTTGGAACTTATTTAGAGTTGAAAAGTTCATATAAACATATGTCCTAAATGCAACCGTTAACGAGTTGTTGTAGAATTTATTCGATTGGGGTAGGAGGACCCGTTATATGTCCACCACGGTCGCCGGACCTGACTCCATTGGATTTTTATCTTTGGGGTCACATGAAAATAAAAAAAACTATTTTGTTAATTTTATTTTAATTTAAATTAAAGACGAAGCATTTTAGAGAAAATATTTATTCTCTGTTTTCGTCTTAAAATTGGTCAAATAGTCTTCTAGGAAGTCTCTGATATTTATTTTTTTTAAAAGCCACCCCTGTTTAATGCAAAATTGGCATACAACTTCGTACATGTTTTTAAATAACTTTTAAACCGTACCAGCTGTGAAAAAATTAAAAAGATAAAAAATTTTCAGAAAAAAGCAAGGAATTAGAATATTTCATTTAAAATGTTAAGTGGGGTAGCACAAAAAAGTTATGCCATAAAAAATGGGGTCTATACTCCCAAAATACATCCCCCTGTATTTTATTTCGATATTTGATATTTTTATCTTGTTACGACTATAATAACTAGAGTATGTTTCAAATTTGATCAAATTATCTTAAAAAATAAAGAAGTTATATTCAAAAAATATAGAAAGTTTGACACCCCATAACTAAGAAATAGAGCACTTTTGAGAAAATTTTTATTCTTTACTTTTGTCTTAGAATTGGTCAAGGAATCGCCTGTAGAATTTCTTCGTATATATTTAGAAACCCCCTGTATTTTGGTGGCCAGTTGTCTTCCTTTATTATGACCATTGTCCCAACCTTGACATTGGTTGATAATCGGTTCCATTTAACCCTCTGCTGTAGTTGAGCAACGTATTCGATGAACCAACGTTTCCAAAAGTGTTGTGTTAAATTTTGCAACCGCTGTATACGATCCAAGCGGTTTATCTTCAGATCACTAACATCGGGATATGGGATATTGTGGAACGTGCGACCAATGAGAAAATGGACAGGTGTCAGAGCATCAAGTTCGTTGGGGTCATTGGAAAGGGATGTTAAAAGACGGGAATTTAATACCGATTCTATTTGACAAAGTACCGTTGTAAATTCTTCGTAAGTGAGAGACGCTTCGTGCATCGTTCTTTTGAGGTGATGTTTTAAACTTTTTACCCCAGCCTCCCAGATACCTCCAAAATGAGGTGCTTTTGGTGGTATGAAACTCCAATTCACTCCTTGATGGGACATTTGTTCAGTTACATAATTGAAGTTATTGAATATAAACTTGTGCATCTTTATTTTTATTTACTTTCAGGGATATCCGCCGTTGTTTCGACTTGTAATTCTGATTTCGGCCATTGCGATGAATTTAGTTTCAACCTCTCTGGACCCTCACACCAAAAATTCATTGAGACTAGTTGGCTCGGTGATGATGAGATGTGATGCCATTGCTTAACATCACTAAATTCTTGAATATGTTCTACCCGATTAGCTACAAAGGTTTTTAGTTTGTACGAAGGAATATTTTTCCAGTTAATAACGATTTGAGAGTCTATCCAATAATATTCTTCAATATCTTGTTTCAAGATTTCTTTAAACTTTCTAGAAAGATCTACTGTAAGAACTGCTGCGAGAAGTTCGAGTCTAGGTAAAGTGATTGTTTTTAATTGTGCTACCCTAGATTTAGATGCAAATAACGCTACGGAGCATTGATTGTTTGCCTCGACTGCTTTCAGATAAATACAACTACCATACGCCTTTTTTGATGCATCCACGAAGGTATGCAACTGAGTCTTTATGAAATTTGGCATAAGAGCTAACCAGGGAATAGAAATTTGGTTTAACTTACTTAGTTCTGCTTTGAACTTAAGCCGACTTGTGTGGATCTTTAAGGAGACAGACTCATCCCAATCACACTTTTCCTTCCACAATTCTTGTAATATTGGTTTCGCCATGACAATTACAGGCGCCATAAATCCCAAGGGATCAAACAATTGCGCAGTGGTGGCTAAGATTGATCGTTTTGTTACCTTCGATACTGTTTTGATACCCGGGAATGCATGGTGAAATGTATCAGTTGATGCATTCCAGACTATGCCCAGTATCTTGATGAGATATTTTTATAGTTTCGCTTCTTGATCTTTGACCTCGTCGTTGAAACCCACTACGTTGCTTTTCCATTTTCGTAAGGAAAATCCGGCTTGACTGAGAATTTGGGTTAAATTCAATTTTGCCGTTTCCAAATCCTGTACGGAGTTGGCACCGGTTAAAAGATCGTTCACATAGAAATTTTCACAAATTATTTTGGCTTCAGTTGGAAATTGATGTTGATTCAGATGAGCTAACTCGAACAAACAAAGTATGGCTAGAAAAGATGCTGCTGGCATACACAGTGTTAAGTTAAAACGTCCGGAGATGCTCGTTTGAGGTATATCGCCAAAGAATTTGCTGAAATTTCCTATCTGGTGGATGGATCCAAACTTGTCGATACATTTGAGAAATATCGGCAGTGATAACGTGCATGCGAAATTGAGTAACAATTGAAAAGAGACCTTCTTGTATGGTAGGACCTACATACTGCAATGCGTTTATCGGCAATATCATTTCGAGTTTGCAAGAACCGTCAAAAACGAATCTTAACCGCGTAGTCTCGCTGGACTCTTTTAACACCGCATGGTGCGGTAAATAAAAGGACGTTGCCTTAATCTCGGGTGTTTTGGTTAAATGATTTTGTTGCATGTAATCGTCGATACAATTTTTGTAAAGTGTTTTGAATTCGATAATTTTTTCAAATTTCTTCTCCAATTGTTGAAAGCGATTTGACGCGATCGAATAGGAATTACCTAAATCATCGAGGTTGTGTTTTAGGGGTAGCCTAACTATAAACCTACCATTGGAATCTCTAGTAGTAGTTTCGGTGAAGTAGATTTCGCAAAATTGTTCATCTGAGGATAGTTTTTTGGGAGAAGAAGACAATTCATCAATTTTCCAAAATCGTTCAATAGATTCGCTTAAGTCGTTTAGAGAAAGAACGGAATTGGTCCGTGCAGATTGAGCATTTTCGGAGTTTGGTATTTGGTTAACCAAACTGCCGGAGGCAACCCAGTCGAGTTTGGTCTTTTGCAATAAGGGTGAATTATTTTGCTTGATTTGACCTACAGATAATAATTCGTAAAAAATGTCTGCGCCTATTAAGATGTCGATAAAACTAGGTTCGTAAAACCTTGGATCTGCAAGTTTTTCAGGCCTACTAGCTAATGGTACTGTGAATTAGTGGTGAAAATTTAAATACTTAGAAACGTATACTTTTCTGTAAACCTTCGATGAAACAGTTACATGTATTTTATGAAAGTCGGAAATGATGTAAGATAAGACAAGATAATAATTTATTGATGAAAATAACATACAATGTTTTACATCAGTCAAAATAAAATTAAATGTACAAAACATATTTGATGACAACAAACATAATAACAACATGGAACATAGATAGGAAATGAAAATTATTGTAGATGTTCAACATCCATTTCAAAATGATTTAAAAACTCGTCTATTGAGTAATATGCCTTCCTTAAGAGTATGGATTTGATCGTGATCTTAAAATTAATAAAATTCATTTGCCTCATGTTAGGTGGAAGAGCATTAAAATTTTTTATTGCATAGTACTTTGTGGCATTTTGGCTTTTAGATAGACGTAAAGGGATTGGACAGAGATTTTCGTTATGCCTCGTACTATAACTATGTATGTTAATATGTTGTTTATAATCATCTAAATTTTCTTTAATAAATAAGAAACATTGCAGAATATATAAGCATGGAAAGGTAAGCACCCTAAACTTTACAAAATAGTTCCGACAATCCTCTCTATACCCAGCGCCACACATAACACGTACAGCCCTCCTCTGCAGAGCAAAAATTTTAACTTTAACTGCAGAATGACCCCATGTAGTAGATGGCTTTCAAATATTGCATGGTACGTATTTTTAAAATATTAGACGATACACATGAATACAAAGTACGTAAAACGAAAGTAGAACCATTTAATTTTAGAGACAATTGTTCACTATGACTGCTCCAGTTTAATTTGCTATCCAAAAAGACGCCTAAAAATTTAACGCAGGAGCTGTGTTCTAAATGCGCTGGTGTTGGTCGTAGAGAGAACATCACCTTAACCGTTTTCTCATCATTTAGCTTTAGTTGATTACAGTCAAACCAAGTGTTTGCGCTAGACAGAATTTCTGATCCCCTGCTCAGACAGTTATCGACACTTTTGTCACGGCTTACGATTGTCGTATCGTCTGCGAAGAGGATACATTCATTTTCGTTAAAAACTAATGGAAAGTCATTGAAAAATATTAGGAAAATTAGAGGCCCCAGGATTGATCCTTGTGGGACACCTATATTAGTTGTGACAAAATCAGATTCTTACCCGTTGACGCAAACACATTGGGATCTAGCTGTAAGGTAGGATGTAATTAGCCTATATGATATATAGGTAAAATATTATAAGAATAAAGCTTTCTATGAAGTATTGAATGCGACACGCAATCAAATGCCTTTGAAAGATCGATGAAAGTACCTTCTAGGTAATCACCACTTTCATAGGTTTGGTTGCACACTTCAATAAAACTCAAAATTGCAGATATGGTGGATTTGTTCTCTCTAAAAAGATTATTAGTTTCAAAATAGTTAGTTAATTGCAAAGACAATATTTTCTCAAAGATTTTTCCTATTATAGGAAGTAGTGATATAGGGCGGTAGTTGTTCATATTTGCTGATCACATTTTTTGTGCAAAGGTATAATTTTTGCAACTTTAAGTAACTTGGGAAACTAGTTTGTTTTGATACAAAGATTAAATAAATATGTTAACTGAGGTATTAAACACACTTGTGATATCTTTATAATTTCTAATGAAATTTCATATACATTTCTGGAGTTGCTTGGTTTTAAAAGCAGTAAGGCTTCTCGGACAGCAGATTGCGATATTTCTTTAAATTCAAAGTATATGTTATTTCCGAAAGGACTATTACTAACTAACAAGTTTATATAGGATCTTTATCTGAAACATTTAGTGTGGAAACTATTTCCGAAGTGACATTAGCAAAGAAACGGTTGAGAACATTTCCTTCAGTACATTTTGTTTTATTTTTGACTTTTTCAGGCCTATATGAGTTTATGATGTCCCATGCAGCTTTGTTGCAGTTATAAATATAAATGTGGCAGACTCGTCATAATGAAGGCACAAGGCACACACGAAGTTACAGCCGGGTCTTTCAAAAGGGTTACGGGCCCAAGGACTATTACTGCAATTTTCAATAAATTTAGCTTTAATTTTTGACTCACGCGGGGCACATCGATATAATTTGCGATAATCATTTCTCCAAGCCTTAGCTCGTTATTATTAGGGTGACGTTGCAATTCTGAGTTCTGAGTTCATTAGCTGTAAAGTTGATCTCATTTGCCTAAGATCATGCGAAAACCAATTTGTTTGATTTGTGTTATTTTTATTTCTAATTATTTTTTGCAGAAACACCAAGTTGATATTTACTTGCAATAAGTTTATTAAAATAGTAAATTTGTCTTCTACTGATATATCACTAGAATACAGAAAAGTCCAATCGCAATCATTAATGAGGAGAAAAAATTTGATATTTCCAAATTGAGTTACAATAGAAGCAGGGCCGATCCTGGGCCCTTGGCCGCCCGCGTGCAAATTTTAAATTGCCGCCCCTACAAAATCGTTTTTTTGTATTCCTAACAAAAATGTGTAAAAATTATTTTAGCGTGGCCTGAAAAAAATCTACAATGTATACCCGATTTTAATTTATGTTTGTTGCTTCTTAAACATCGATTTCATAATTAAACTAAAAATGAACCCAACAATATTTTTTTCTCAGTTGACATGACGTCATAAATTTTTTTTAAATGGATTGATATAGTTTTTATACCACAAAAATCATGGGCCAAAAAATAAATTTTATATAACCAATTAAAGTTAAGGTTATTTTTTGGGGAAATTTTTAATCGCACTTTATTGACTTAAAAAGGGTATTTATAGTCAAAATTAGTTCCATTATAAAAATTAGACAATTTCCTATAAAATAGGCTTATTTGAGTATTTTTCCTTATAGCAACTTTTTTGAAAATTGATTATAAAAATACTCATTTTTGGTGTATAAAAAAATTGTAAAAACTTGATTAAAAACTGCTAGTTTCGATAAAATTATAACAAATTTCTGAGTTCAAATTAAAGATTAGGGTATAATCTATAATACGAGACTCTAAAATCAATCATGAGCCAAAATATAAATTTAATATAACCAATTGAAGTTAAAGTTATTTTTTGGGGAAATTTTTAATCGTACTTTGATGACTTAAAAAGGGTATTTATAGTCAAGATATGATTAAAAAATAAATTTTACTATAAAATTTGGTTAGTTTTTTATAAAATGGATCATTTAAAAAATAAAATTCGCAGTGGGGACTTATTTGAAATCCCATTTAAAATTTATTTAACGCTTTTATTTAAACTGACGTTTTTGATGAAAACTTTGTATGCACTTTGAAAGCCAAAAATTGACATTTTCACTGAAGCTAGACTTACAAAATTAGTTCTATTATAAAATTTAGACAATTTCCTATAAAATAGGCTTATTTAAGTATTTTTTCCTCATAGGAACGTTTTTGAAACTTGATTATAAAAATACTCATTTTTGGTGTTGAAAAAAATTGTAAAAACTTGATTAAAAACTGCTAGTTTGGATAAAATTATAACAAAATTTTTGAGTATTAATTAAAGATTAGGGTATAATCTATAATACGAATGTGTAAAAACAATCACGGGCCAAAAAATACTTTGGCCGCCCCTGAAATTGGCCGCCCGCGTGCCGTGCACGCGTTTGGCGCCGGTAGGATCGGCCCTGAATAGAAGATTTTAAGTTCGGTTGCATACACTGAAAAAATTATTTTCAAATGATTTTTGAAGCTCCTCCTCACATTTTACGCTTGGCTAAGTTTGCAGGTGTTCACTGCATAAAATAAGTCGGAATAATAATAAAATGAGTATTTCAGCGCGCGGGCCAATTTTCAACATAAACTACTTTTTGGTGAAAATAAAACGGATTATTATTATTATATTCTAAATATTTATTGAAAATATACATGCAATAACAAATTAAATATAAAATATAAAACAATTAAAATTAAATTAAATATTTAGATGAAAAATAAAAATCTACTTCTTTTTCTGCTTCTGGGCTTCTAAAATGGTTTTACTCTCACGGCATTTTAGTCCCTTTTCTCTACTCTTCTCAAAATAATTTCCGGCAAAATACATTCTTTATAGAATGGTACCAATTTCTTCTTTATATCTTCCCAAAACAGCAAGTCGCGATATATTTTTTGAACATAAAGCGGATGGTTTTTTTTCGATAAAACCTATAAAATAGGCAAATTCCTTATCGCATATATTCAACTGGCCCTGAATCTGAAAAAATATACAATTTTTAACTACTATACAGGGTGTTCCGTAAGTAATGCATAATAATGAAAGTTGTTCAGGACACCAAAACAAGCAACTTTTGTTAATAAACCCATATCCGGAAATTAACCATTACGGTTGAGACTTATAGCTGCTTGTACGATTGTCCAAGACAGCCCTGGGATATTCCAGAGGGTTCGAACATCTATGAGCCAGCGTGCAACCTTGTGCATTGAACAAAATGGCCGAAATTTCGAACAATTTTTGTAAATTTTATTAAATAATTAACTTAATTACCTTAAATCTTTTTTATTTACCCTGGCTTAATGGTTAATTTCCGAATATGGGTTTATTAACAAAAGTTGCTTGTTTTGGTGTCCTGAACAACCCCTTTCATTATTATGCATTACTTACGGAACACCCTGTATAAGAAAATTGTATTTTATACAAATAAGGACAAGTATGCAAAATAGTAAAGAACATAATACTATTCTCACGTATAATGTTGAACTATCTTATCCTGGCTTCGAATATACCGGGTGGTTTTGTCACCTATTTGAAAACAGTCTGTAATAAGGATTTGAAATTTGGTATGAAGACTAATACGTTTAAGATATAATTTCTCAATTGTTTTCAGATTTTTTGAAAGCCAGAGCTTTCAGAAAAGGGTAGTTTTTTTTTAGTTTTAAAAATCTGAAAAAAAATTGAGAAATTATATCTTAAACGTATTAGCCTTCACACCAAATTTCAAATCTTTATTACAAACCGTTTTCAATTAAATGACAAAAAACCTAGTTTTAGTCACAATAGTTTTTTTCTTATAATTAGTTTTAGAATCGCCTCCTAAAGTTTGGCCGCTTAATTTCTGGAACCCTGTATTTACACTTACTTGATAAAAGTAGTTATGAGTTCTTTTAAAATGATTTCATTCGTTGAATTCACAGCCCAGCAGAAATTTTTCACTTCGGAGATTGCCTAAAATTATTGTTTTTAATTTTTTTTAACGAATAAAGTTGTAAATACTAACCATCTGGAGATGCTGCCAAGAATCCGCTAATAGGATCAACAAATAGTCCGCATGGTTCGACCTTTTTGTTAAAATCGGTTTCATTTTTTTTTTTAGCATTTTTTTCCGTACTCGGTATATTTGCTGTGAAAAGAGGTTTTTGCCCCTTACAAAATGTCTTTCACTAGCACATGACAGGAAGTATCAGCTCGTCTTTTGCATAAGGCTTATTCGTTTGGCAGTGGTAAGTAGAGTAGTAAGTGAATTTCACATACTATTCATTTTCGCTTGACGTGGTATGTGGTGGTATGTCAATCCACTAACCATGCTCCGTATATATTAAGTGGGAATGGTAAGTGAGATGATGTCAGATGTCAAAAAACACTTACCATCCACTAACCATCTTACCACGATTCACATAATATTATGCTGAAACGAATAAGCCTTAGTCTGCCGAAAAGTGAGGCTGTCAACCTATCTGCTCTGGGAATGTCATACGTTTTGTTCCCCTATGGATTTTTGTTGTAATTCAGCAATATCCTTAATACTTAACTAAAAAATGTAAAAATTAAATAAAGTAATTAATGTAATGTGTGTAAGTTAATTGCCATACCTTCAACATCTCCAGTTTATTCACGTACCCACAGCTCGCACCTACCTAATAAATTTTCTTCTTCGACGAAATCTTCAGCAGTTGGACCATAGTCGGCATCTGCAGATTCAGTTACGGTTGGCTTTTGGGCAGTTTTAACACTTTTCCTCTTTCGGGATTTTTTTAAATATTTATTAAAATACTGTCCCGGTTGGTATCCTAGCCTGGATTTCCAACTTGATTCAACCCAGTTTTTGCTTCGATTGTAGCTTAGTGCAGCATAAAAGTGCACCGTCTTTGATAGGAGCCTCTTTGAATTAAATTAAGCCTTTTGACACCTGTATACTATACATATGAGACTCATATACAACTCAGCACGATTGCTGGTATCATTGGTTATCCTGTCGGCCTTGTTTACAATTTTTAATAGGGCTTCGTTTACTTTGTCCAAACCTCAATCTTCCTTTAAAACATCAATTTTTAAAGTATTTTCTAGGCCCCGCTTTTCGCAGTAGTATGCTCTGCATTGATGACTGTGCATGTCAAAAACATGCAGTGGGCCATTTTTCTTGTCGTGTTTTAAACCGCTTACGTCTTTTTTGCCATACGTATTATTAAAAATTATAGCGCTTTTTGCAGCTATCGACCTACAAATTTTCCGTAGCCGACTTTCTCCTTTATTTAAAAAAAAAAAACTGAAGAATCTCCATCTCCTATGATCTCCCGATACTGTAGTTTATGAATGGATTCACTACAGTTAAACCCCTCTACTATATTGGACTCCATGGCAGTAGATGATCCAGTCAAATTCTTATAACATTCGTGGTTTCTGACCTCAACATTTTTATTTTCAGCGATACTACAAATGCTGCAGTATTTATTTCTAATTCGCAGAAATAAAATTTTTTTGGTAATCTTCCCAATAATACATGCCTAAAAACATTTAAATTTTATTATTTTTTAATTTACAATCTAGAACAACATACCACTCCAGATTTTGCATTAAAATTATGACCATAAGATATTTGACCAGCCACCATCTACGTATTACACTGATATTATACCGTATCCATCTTCCACATTACCATTTTCTTCAGCTATTTCATACTCTCTTTTTCCATTTTGGAGTATGTCTTGGGTCAATTCCTCCATCCACAATTTTCCCAAATTTGTTTCAATTTTAGTGTATGTTTTATCACTAATAATTGGAACGTCTATTGTGGATAAGCAACTGGCAATTTGGGTATAAGTAGAACTAGCGCAAACAGTTCCCCACACCATTGGTTTATTAACCTTAGGGTCCTTTTCAGTTGATAAATGAAAAACTCGAATGCATTTATTGCATTCAAATTTGACGTTACTATTAAAACCATTTCTGGTTTCATTAGTAACAAAAAGATTACCATTTTGACAAACTTCATCCTGTTTCTTAAGAATATCATTAAATTCCTTTAAAACATGACCCAGCTCAACAATCCTGTACCCACTTAAAATTCTTGAGCTACAGAAATTTGGCACAACTTCAATATTTAAAGGATAGTTTTCAAATTCTGAAATTTCGGCCAATATTCTCTCATCATCTTTATTATTCATGTAAGAATCGGATAAAGAATTACTAAAATTTTAAAAATAAATACCCAGTTTGCAATTTAAAACATTTTATTACCTTGCTTCGTTAGTAGGAAGTTTTGATGTTGATGGTTCCGAATCTTGTACCAGCATTTCTACGTTAGAGCTAGTAGGTTTTGTTTTTTTCTTTGGTATGGGGGCCTATTGAGGCTCTCTACAATAAGATCAACTAATATTATATGTATATTTCCTTAACAACAAAATGACAATATTTAAAAAAAAATTTGCTGGAAAAAAAGTGAGAATTTGTAGTTGTATTTCATCATATTGTTCAAATAACGGAGTAATTTTTCCTAAACGATTACTTAAAGCAGAATAATTGGTTTGATCAAAACTATTTGAATCTAACTTGACAAGTGCTTCTCGAATAAAGTTAATTTTGAAAAAATATTACCGCGTTTATAGTGAAGTGATTTTAACTCCTCCATTTTAATATTAAATTGTGTATTGTTGCAAATAGAATCAGTATTATTTAAACAGAGGATAATTAAAATTCGAAATAATTGAAAGATAAAGAAAGGAATAAACTCACTCAGTGCTTGACTATACCGGGTGGAAATGAAAACCGGGTCACCTCGATAACTTTTTTATTTATGAATAAAAAAATTTGAAATTTGGCTATGTTCTATGGTTCAAAAAAACAAATTTTATGTGCATTTTTTATTTTCGAAATCACTTCCGGTTTCACCGTAAACACCATGAACTTTGTTTTTTTAAATGTAACATCCCATATTTTTATTCATGGCTTAAAATACATTTAAAAAAGAAGTATTTTTGAGATATTAGTTTTTATTTTTTTTGTAAAAAATTTTAAAAAAAAAAAAAAAGGTTTTCGAAGTCGGTGAAAAGTACCAAAACTAATTCTAAATAATTCAAATACCTAAATAAAATTGTAATTTGAAAAAAAATTTAAGTGGTTTTTGAACTATTAATTTTTAAACTTGAAAATGAAGATTTTATCAAATATCTCACTTTTTTTAAATGCAATGATGCCGGGTCATTCGACTTTTTAAAAAGAGGATTTTATAACGATTATTTATTTTATGTATTTGAATTATTTAGAATTAGTTTTGGTAATTTTCACCGACTTCGAAAACCTTTTGTTTTTCGCAAAAAATAAAAACTAATATCTCAAAAATACTTCTTTTTTAAAAGTATTCTAAGCCATGAATAAAAATATGGGATGTTACATTTAAAAAAACAAAGTTCATGGTGTTTCCGGTGAAACCGGAAGTGATTTCGAAAATAAAAAATGCACATAAAATTTGTTTTTTTGAACCATAGAACATAGCCAAATTTCAAATTTTTCTATTCATAAATAAAAAAGTTATAGAGGTGACCCGGTTTTCATTTCCACCCGGTAGTTCTCGGGTTGCATGCTTTACGAAAAGTAATTAAGTTATTTTAAGTAAAACCCCCAAAAAACGTGATTAAAATGCAAAATAATTCAAGAAATTGGCGATTTTCTGAAGTTTTCTGTGGAATTTTCCGGCTAAAATTGTACCACTGATAAGTGATAGTACCATACACGATTAAACAAAATTTTGTAAAAATGTTTACAAAAATAAAAAAGTTAAGTTTTTCCCAACTAAAGTCCTAAAAAGGTGAATAAAATACAAAATAATTCAAGAAATAGACGATTTTCTCAAGTAGTTCTTGGAATTTTCGGGCAAAAATTGTACCAGTGATAAATAATAGTACAACGCAGGATTGTACAAAATTTTGGCAAAATATTAAAAAAATTAAAAAGGTAATTAAGTTTTTTCATGTAAAACCCCAAAAAACGTGATTAAAATGCAAAATAATTCAAAAAATCGGCGATTTTCTGATGTTTTCGTCGATTTATTGCTAGAAGAGGAAGATCAAATACAGTTTACTATGATAATGGATCGTATTTTGTAGGATCTGAAAACAAATTTTCATTGATCGATTGGAATAAAATTCAAGAATATGCCACTGCTCAAAGAATCAATTGGAAGTTTATTCCACCACAAGGACACCTTGGTGGGGAGGATGGTGGGAGAGATTAGAGATTAATAAGAATATTAAAGTATTGGGAAAAGCTAATTTAAACTACGAAGAACTTACCACAATATTATATGACTGCAAATCTATAATAAATTCAAGACCAATAACTTACCTAGGGCCTAGGGGATACCGATGCAGAGATTTTACCGTTATCACCGAATATGTTTTTACAAGAAATAGAAGTTGGTGTTCTTGATATAGCCATCATTGATTCTACATCAATTAATAAGGGGTATTCAAATATTTACAAAAATTAAAAAACCATATATGAAGTCGATTTAGGAGTGAATATTTAGGACAATTTCTTCAAAAAATTCAAAAGAACTAAAATTGTAATGCATTAAAAGTGGGAGATATTGTTTTAATTGGATCAGATAACAAAAAACGATTAGATTGGCCTTTACCAAAAGTTAAAGAATTGATCCCAAGATCGATATAATCGTTTAGCAAAATTTCAAACTGCAAAAGGAGAACTTCTCAGGCCATTTCAAAGAATGTTTCCTTTGAAATTATCAACCGAAGAAAGATCGTCAATATAAAATAATGTTTTATCAAATGTATAATTATTTTAATGAATGCAATATTTTTAGAGACTGTGGGAGTATGTTGAGTTTATGTTTAGTTTTGTGGTTTTTTAGAGTTGGTTTGTAATAAAAAAATAGAATTGATAATGTCAAGTGTTTTGAAAAGCTGTTGAATAATAAAAAGATTTCTTCACAAGTGTTTTTTTAACTATCATATTAGTACAGTAAAATTAGCACAAAAACAGCCTGAATAAGGAAAAAATTGCAGAGTTAATGAAACTCGGCTTATTTGTAGTTTAAATCATCTACATTTAGGATGTAAAGAGTCCCGAGTTGTGGGGTACCAGATTCTGGAGTTATGGGGGTGGAAAGGGGGATGAAAATGGTGTTTTCCAAATATCAATCCTACGATAAAATTATTTATTATCAATCTTATAGAGCATAAAATTTTTTACAACTTTTGTTCAAAGCTTTTTTTGTAGGGTAAACTTATTTTTAGTTAAAGTAGCGCGAATGTCCTATACATAGAGATTTTGCTTAATTTTGTTACATTTTCAGTCATAACTCGATAACGAAAAGAGATAGCGAAGTGATTCTGTTTTTGTCGTAAAGCGGACCTTGAAAGCTTTCAGAGGTGTATTACATGACGGTGAAATAGAATTTGAGGGGTTGATTAGACCGAAAAGCTTCAAAAATTGCGACTTTTTTAAATGGGACATTAAAAAATTTTTTTTTTCGAAATTAAAAAAACCCTATGTATGATCGGTTTTGGTTCTAAGAGTAGATTCAGCAGAGATTTAAAAATGAAAATCCGTTAAAAAATGGCGGAACGGGAGCCGGTGTCCACCCCGAAATTCAAAAATTCTGCTTTGTTTTACCAAGCCCTTCGAGTATAAAAACAAAAAAATAGCCTATGAAGTAAAATTTGATTTTTTTTAAAAATTGTGGGCGCGAGTGGTACAGTTGTTCGACCGCGTTTGTGCGATTTTTTAAACATTTTATGTTCGATTTTTTTCTGAAGCAAAGGGAGAAAATTTAGAGGTGTCGATTTTTTTGATTATAAATATTAATGTAATAAGCAAAATAAAATATATCGTAGCATAATATTCAACCCCTATTAAAAGTTACGAATTGTTAAAATCCGCGTCGAAAAAGCAAAAAAAATGATTGCAAATTTAAAGGCCTCAATTTAATATAAATAATGAAGATATCAAAAAAAGGGCTCAGATGGCCATAATAACGGGTATCTACTTTGTAAATCAAAAACCCGCTATTTTTTGCACCTGACGATCCTTAACCTTAAATATAAAAGGGGTACAGTTTGAGCACTTTTGCCGCCCGAAAAAACACAAAATTTGTGCAGTTCGCGTCTCGGCGCCACACGGTTGCACCTAGAGACTTAAAAATTGCCCGGTCTATGGTCTATCCCTAGAATGTGAAAATAAAAGGAGCCAAATTTCGTCGCTACCCTTTAAGACCGGACGGGGCTGCGATTGTTTAAAGTTGACGCCGGCGAAAACCGGAAAAAATGTAAGAAAAATCGAAGGACTTTGGAATTTTTTTTCGGTGTTAGAGTGCTTTGCATAATTTTAAATTTGAACCTCCTTAGAATCCACTATTATCTATGGAATCCACATCCCTCTTCACGATGTAACCGGAATTTTTCAAATCTGATGAAAAAAGCTACCCTTTTCGTGGCACCGCGCAGAAAATGTCCGAATTCGGGATAAAAATACAAAAGGGGACGTATCTCCTCCGTCTTAATAGATAGGTCCGGGCGCGGGCGGGTCAAAACCACCGTCTTCAGAATGAAGTCCTCCATAACATACTAAAATTTGATGCGATTCGGGGTGAATTTCGGACACTGAGGGGATGAATTCTTCTTTCTTGGCTGAATAAGTTTTTTCGGGGATGTCCGATCGAAAAGGGACATTTAAAGTTTTTTCTTAAAAATTTGTTCTCCGTACACATACAAAATTTCAACTATCAACGAAAAAAAATACCTTCCCCGTTTCAAACCCTATTTTCTTTCATCTGTAGTATTTATAGGACATTCGCGCCACTTTAACTAAAAATAAGTTCACCCTACAAAAAAAGGTTCAGACAAAAGTTATAGGAAATTTTATGCTCTACAAGATTGATAATAAATAATTTTATCTAAGATTGATAGAAACCGAGATATTAAATGTACATGATTAAAGCCACAAATAAGCCGAGTTTCATTAACTCCGCAATTTTTTCCTTATTGAAATGTAATTTTAATGTACTATTTCTTCTCATCTACATGTAAATGTCAAAAAAATAATATTCGGTTAAAAAACGACGCCGTACAGAGTAATTTTTGTACCAACATGTTGCGAAAACTTTGCCATACTTTTCCGGAAAAGTAATGATAATGATCCGGTAATAAATATAAAAAAAATAAGTTTTAAAATACTTCAATTAACGGTATTTACCTCGGGTGAAGATTTCAGATTGCTAACTTTTATAGTTTCTTCATAATTTTTAAATTAAAAACGCGATATATAGTTTATGCGAAATAAACTAATTAAAATAGTATATTAAAAAATGAGTTTCATAAGTCGCATATTGTAGCACGCGTTCAACTCTAAAATACGAGCCGCTACTATCGACTTATGAAACGAGTTTTTTATACTATTTTTTCAATTTTAGTAAATTTTCTGGTAGTTGGCAACTTTAATGTCTGGTTTGTCAAAACATCAAGCAATATTAAATCAGAGAAAAATCCAAGATTTTTGTAAAACGGAAATGCAATTATCCATATGATCGGAAAGCGTGCAGGGGTTTAGTACCCGGTTTTCTGTGTTATTATAGGGTAAATATTCACTCCTTCAAAAGGGATGCTGTATGAAATCAGAGACCAAAAACTGTTACAAGCTCACGGTCTAAAATGTATTAATCCGAATTCTGGTGATTAAAACGCGCGACTAGTACTAGTACTATAATATATTTTTACAAGTTCATTTTGGCATTTAAATGGGAAATTGTAATAAAACAATTACTGTTTTTACCTCTATATTGATAATATGAGTATGGGTATGTTTTCACACATATCAATATTTAGCATTTCAAAAGGGCAATCCCCCCAACGATAATGTTTTAATTAGTATTGAGCAAACCAAAATTTCACATAAAAAGAATGTTACAATTGATACACAAACAAGACTATAAAAAAATCACACAGTATAATATAAAAGAATATAATATTTTCATTCATCTATTGCAATAGTAACCAATTTATATGTGATGTTTGTGTACTTAAATAAAATAGTAATGCACCAACAAACATCTTTAAATTTGTCCTGTATTTTATTAAACACCGGTATATTTACAATAATAAAACTTTCAAATCAAAAATCTGCTTTTGCCTCTAATTCGTGATCTGATTACCATATCATAATGTATATTATTTATAAATATATACAAAAAATATCAAATCAAAAAAAATATTCTCTATCCAAATACAATATTCGTATTTAAAGCACTAATGTGCCAACACCTTAATACATTTATTTATTTCAACATACCAGTATAAAACGTTCAATCTCATATTTTATTTTAATAAATATTCATTCTGTAAAAAATCTTTCATTCTTTGTAAATCAAGATACGCTTCCAAAACATTAATTGGTTTAAAAATGCATGATATGAAAATTTTGAATTTTACACGGTTTGCTACACACATAACTTGTATAACTCAGTTAATACAAATCGTGTAAAAGGTTTTTGGACAATTAGCATCATGATTATTAGGCTAATGATTAGATACTTTAGAAGCTCTTTCTGCATTAAAAAAATCTTTTAATACAAATAATAAATACATCCTATATTTTCATATTCATCGATTTTTTATATATCATAGAAGCTTTTTATTTAAATTACCTACAGATATAAATTAAATTTACATAAATAAACGGAAACAACTTAAATGCACAATAAATTTATATTTTAAGGTATTGTATAAATAAAAATACTTATAAATTAATAAATTTTAGGTTTGCACAGTTGAATGTAAATATAAACATATTGTGCATCACATGTTCAGTTCCAACAAAATTTGTTCAAATTTTCTTAAGAAAAGGTTATGACCAGACTTGCAATTCTTTAGCACCACATATTTAAATATCATTTAAAAAATAGTGATAATTTATTCTACTGAAATTTAATTTAATGAAGTGAAGGTAGCCATCCTGTTAACGACTTATATTTTTTTAAATGATATTTAATTTGATTTTGATGCAAAATAGGATTTATGATGTAGAGGATTAAGAACCATTTATCTCACTTCCATTTAAAATTGAAGGTATACCTGCTTAAAATAGAAAATAGACAGACAAATTAAATGTGGCATTTCAGTTTTAAATGTATGTGATACAAACAGGAATAAATAGAAACCTAACTAATTTAAATAGCAATCATACTTTGTACAAATAAAAATGGCAGCGACTCAAAAATAAATTTCCAACCTATACGTATAAATTTAGTCTTATAATTAAAAGTTAGGTTATTTTAAAGGTGTTATCCATTTCCAGGTTTCGGAAGCGGCCGTACCAAATATAACTTCTCCCCTTGCTTGTTCGTATAAATTGGTGCTCGTTGATAATGATCGACTAATTGATCTAATGTGTGAAATTTACGTTGTCCAATGCAGTATAAAGCACCCTCTACATGCACTCGGAAATGCTTGTTTCTGCCTGGAGCTTTTAGCGACACGGAATAATCACCCATCTATGAAATAAGTTATTGATTAGTTTTCTTGAAGAAATTGAAGTACAGGGTGTCTCAGACCACCCGTCCACCTCTTTTATTTTGAGAACGCCTTGTCGTACAAGGCTGAAATAAAAAAAAATATTACCAAAGCAAACCCGAAGAATCCATTGGTGCACTTATTTTTTCCGGAACAATCCGGAAGTAACTTTCGATGTTTAAATGGCAACATAGGTCAGGTATGGGTTCGTTTGAAAGGTCTTTTAAAAAGAAACAACTTTTATTAAAATATTTTTGTAATATCTTGCGTAATTAACAAATTAAACGAAAAAAAAATATGCAAACAAGTGACCATTGGTCTCTCAAATTATGGAAAAATTAAATCGTTACCATCATCCGCAAATGGACAAGAGAGAGATTTTTTTAAATTGAAACTCTTTTTTGCGTTTATCGCTTTATTCGTTAAAAAAAATCAACTTTTTTTTATTTTTTGAATTAAGGTAAATATATAACCTAAAAAAGTTGATTATTTTTAACAAGCGAAGTAAAAAATACATGTTTCCCTTTAAAAAATCATCATTGCCTCTATCCTTACCCATTGAGGATGATGGTAGTGTTTTAATTTTTCCATAATTTAAGAAACCATTTGTCACTTGTTTGGTTTTGTTTTTCGTTTAATTTGTTAAGGTAGTAGAGAGTCAAATGTGACGAGAAATATTAGTTTTTAATCCCCGCAAGTTAGCAGACTTTATTTACACTTAAAATGATGTCCCAAACAATGGAAAAAAGAATCTATTATTAATAAGCAAATTCTTTAAACGTTGAAGCGAATATCAGTAAATTTTACTGTTAAAATGGGTATCATTTTACACAAATTACAACCTCATCTTTGACTTTTTTTTCATTTTTCTTTTTGCATTAGTTAATTAATAGTATATTCTAGGGCCCTCGAAGAAGAAAATTTTAAAATCATAACATTTTAGCTGTAAAAATGGAACGTTAAAAACTCAATTATTTTGCATTATTGGAGATTTTATTTTGGGGTGTTTAAAGTTAAAATACAAAAAATATCGCTTTCTACGGCCCTTAAGAAATAATTCTAGTTTCACATTCAATATTTCTTTTTTTGGTATCTGTACCCATATTGATACAATCCTTGCAAAATAAACCGCTAAATTTGCTGCAATTTAATTTAACTCTCTATCCTCTTAATTATGAATGATATTAAAAAAATATTTTAATAAAAGTTGTTTCTTTTTAAAAGTCCTTTCAAACGATACCATACTCGACCTATGTTGCTATTTAAAAATCGAAAGTTACTTCCGGTTCCGCGCACTTCCGGATTATTCCGGATTATTCCGGAAAAAAATAAGTGCACCAATACAATCTTCGGATTTGCTTGGGTAATATTTTTTTTTATTTCAGCCATGTACAACAAGGCGTTCTCAAAATAAAAGGTGTGGACGGGTGGTCTGAGACACCCTGTATATTTCATTAGATGAGGTATTCAAATATGAGTTTACTACTTGACTACGATTGCATAATTGAATATTCAGGTAACTTACATTAGTTTCACTATCACGAATTAAAAAGTCACCATCATGTCCATTTTGATTTAATAGTGAGTCACATTGATTACGAGTAATTGTGCCGTAGTACCATGGTTTTCCCATTAGATGTGGCCGGTCTATTCCGTCTGAAGGTGGTTGAGGTTGTGGAATAGTTTCAACTCGTCTCTCTGTGTATGGTTGTGTTAAATATTCTGATAATTCTTGTAAATAATTTCTAGGGACTAAACCAATTTGACCTGCAGCATTTCTTGCTTTGTACCTGAAAAATATAATAATAATTGGTGTCGGTGCATTTGTTAGTAAACTACTTGGCATAGATCAAGTGCCCGTTTTTTATCGACCCCTCTGAATGTATAATCCATAAAAAAAGGCAGAGCTGTAACTTTTTTATTTCTTGTTCGATTTTAATAAAAATACACCAATATAAATATAATGGATTCTCCTGTTGAATAATGGCTACATTACTCAACCGATTTCAGTTGAGTAATGAATTGATAGTGTATGGGGCCCTTAACACTTACTTCCTATATTCCTCCCTCATCCAAAACTTTTTAAAAAGATTTAAACAAAATTAGTAGGTACTTCAAATATAAAATTCTGTAATTCCAAAACTAAATAAGTAAAACCTTACTTTTTTGATACTTTGCTGATTATATTGTGATCTACTTTTATCTCTTAAGGCTGATCAATTATGAACATTATTGCTATGTTGTTTTGTTACACCAAACTTCAAATAAAGGCACTAGCCTGTATTCACTGCCCACCTATAAAATATTTCTAGGTGCCTACAACTGTTGGCATATCCCACAACGAAAAATTTCTATTCTGCGACTCCTAGCAACGTTGTTGTGTACAACAAATTTATAGGTACCTACAACGTTGCCTACAAGGGTTACCTACAAACGCGATTTCTATTCGCCGCCCACAAAATAGCTTGTTGGCTCCTGCGCAAACGTCAGTTTATCGTGCTCGTGTAAAAGACGGTCTAGGCACCTTTAAATCCTTGTAGGCGCGCTTTTAAGTGAAATTGACAGCTGATTTTTAGTTTTCTAACCTCACTGCTGTTTTTAATTGTTTTTAATTTCGGTGTTGAGTCGTATTAAAATGGATTTTGAAGAGCTTGAAGAAGCTATCGAAGGAGAAGATCAGGTTGATTTACCTGTCTTACGTCCTCAAGTGCGGGTACTGCGGGATCATTTTGATCCTTTTTTGTGAGGATGGGGCATTTGTAAAATGTAACAGGCTTAAAAAAGCAACGGTACGCTTTATTGTTGATTTGGTGCGCGAGGATTTAACCCCTCAAACTAACAACCCCTTAAATTTGTCTTCAGAAACAGCAGTTTTAGTAGCTCTAAGTTACTATGCCAAAGGGTTTCACCAGTTTGAAAATGGTAAGTTACTTCCTTATTTTATCGAATTTTTAATAAATTATACATATCCCTTTCATATAAAGACATTTGTTTTTTTAGATTTATTGTAGAAGCATCATCGGATTGATTGGCCGGAAGAGATGAACTAGTGGATTTAGTTGCAGGAGTAGGATTGGATGGCGATGATTGTAAACAAGTGTAGGTTGATGCATGAGTGGAAGAATGTAGAGAAGTATCTTCCAACGTAGTACCAGGAGCAACTTTATGCCTAATTAAGGAACGCTGGACTGATCTATTTGTAGTAGGATCATTGGATTGACTCAAACAGATAAAGGAGTGGATGTAGATGCTTAAGCAGAAATTGATGTCGGTTTATCAAAGCTACTGGTAGATAATGGTGTTTCTTCGGAGGTAGGCGCAGGAACAATAATTACAGGAATCGAAGGATCTTCTTGCTGATTCTCTTGAATATCACATATTCTATAACATTTTTTATTTCAATTTTATTTACAGTTTTTTTTAGTAAAGAATAAAAGAAACAAGAAATATTGTTTTATTTACAAAATTCACTGACCAATTCAAAAAAACTACCAAATTGGTTGAATTTATTTGTCAATCTAGATCTGTGGGGTTCTTGAACCACCTCCAGTTGATTCATTTCAAGTTTATATTTTGAAATGACTCGTTTGGCCTCTGGTTTTAAGCGTTGGTAATAGTCTCTAACCGTTTTTGGATCACGGTTAAAACCGAGCCTTAAAATATTTTATACTTCATTCCACCGTTACTTTTTATCCTTTTGTTTAAAAACAACTGTTGATTTGTTCTAAATAATCGAGGCATTGTTCATTACATATACTCTAATATAAAAGACATTTTTTGCTCTCCGAAGTTTCCTGATCTTTTATATTTAGATTTTATTTGTTTTTCCATTTTAATACACTTTTATTTTTACACTTTATTTAATTAACTTTGTATGTATTTTAAAGGAAATAGAATTACACTCGTAATTATTCTTTTTGATTTTCAAAAATCAAAACCGTTGTGCGCATGCGCGCTGCTAAAAATGGCGTATTATTACAGCGTTGCCAGATTTATGCCCGCTGTTTGTTGTAGGTAGCGTTTAGACAGGCGGTGAATAACGAACCGTGTTAAATGCTAGGTAACAGTTGTAGGCGCCCACAGTTGTAGGCGCCTACAAGTGACGGGCGGTAAATACAGGCTACTGATTTTTATTACAATAGTAGAATCAATCAAAAAATCCACATTTTAATATAAGAATATATATATAATATATATTTTTTTATAGAAGTATTTCATTCAAAAATTAAAGGGTAAAACTAAATATACTTACCATTCTGGATCACTAGGTGGCCTATCCAGAATTTCCAACCTATCGCCTTTTTCAAAAGATAATTCTTGGTCACTTGTTGAAGTAAATGAATATAATGCAACTACAATATCCAAGACATTTTCAGCCATTGCATATGTATGCAGTGTGTCATCATCATTACCATCTTCTTGAGTATAATTTGAAGGAAACCATCCAGCTACATTTCCACTTTGTCCCCTCCACCATCCTATAATAATGCAAAGCATAAAATTGGTGTAAACCAAGGATCTTTTTAATTTTGCGAATATTATTACTATTTTGAAGTAATATCTCAAAAGTCATAACCTTTGATGATATTAGTTGACATTGAAGCTACTCGAATATTTTTAGTTAAACGTACCTGATTGTAGGTGGTGCTGTTTTGACGGAAGCAACTGGTCACAACAATAAAAAAGTTTCCTATTTTATTTAAAATTTACACAAAAGTTAATTGTATAATTATTTTAATAATAAAACAAGTAATATCAGCGGGGTTAAATATAAATTTTTGTTTGATCTGTCCTTATTTTGCAAGTTCAAAAAAATCCGTGAGATACCTTTCAGAATTACTTTGCAGCACCTCTATCGAAAATTACAAGAAGTATTTCAGAGTTAAAAAACAGAAAACCAAAGTAAGTAGTGTAGCAATGATAGATTTTCTAAACCACTAATATGAATGACATATATTGAGAAAATCGTATATGTCAATCATATTAGTAGTTTAGAAAATCTTTCATTTCAACACTAGTGACTTTGACTTTCTGTTTTGTAACTGTCAAATAGTTCTTGGAATTTTTTGAACTTGCAAAAAAAGGATAGTTCAAATAAAAATTTATATTTAACCCCGCCAATATTACTAATTTTATTATTAAAATCATTATATAATTCACTTTTCTGTAAATTTTAAATAAAATAGGAACATTTTTTATTCGTTTCAATAAGTTGCTACCGTCAAAACAGCACCACCTACAATTATTTACATTTAACTAAAAATAATGGATAACTTCAATGTCAGCTGCTGTTAACATAGGTTATGTTATGTTGTTACTACAAAATATTAATAATGGTCGCAAAATCTCCGTGGTCGTCGGAAAAATAGCGTACACAACTTGCAGAAAGTGAATTTCGTGGCTCGTGTAATATCCTCACTCGGCTAGCGCCTCGTTCGGCTATTTTCACACTCGCACAAAATTCGTCACTTTATAGCTCGTTGCGTAATATACTATATGGACACTTATAATTAGAATTACTTACCATCATTACTTTTTTCTAAAATGAGTATTCTTGAGCCCTTAACAAGGGACAATTCATCAGGTTGTTGTGCTTGATAATTGTACTTAACTACTGCCAATCCAATTGCTTCAGAAGGATCAGCTGGTAATCGCCTTGCCATACTAGGAGACTCTACAGTTCGAGACGGGGAATTGTTCGACGGAAGTGTTTTAGAGCCTGAACCTTTTTTTACCTACAAAATTATGAATTCATAGATTTTACATTTAATAAAGTAATCTAGCATTTTGTGTACTTTCTAAATATTTATGTAGGATCTCAATTTTATTCACAAATAATTGTCATTAGTACTCGATACCTTGACTCGATATAGGCCTCGATTTCTCCGTAACAATCTTAATCACTGCGAAACTATTCGCCCTAGATTAAGCTACCGCATACGTTAATGCCTAGCTACCTCCCATAATCACTGTGCCTCAACCTAGCACCCTTGATTATGTACCAAAAGCTGCCCTGAGGTGGAAGTCTGTACAGCTATACGATAGTTTTCGTACAACGAAAAAACCGTTTGTTGACTATGTTGCTTGGTAACAGATTTTATATATCTCTTCCTTATGCACGTTTTGTATTGATTGAAAGAAGACAAAATCCGTCACTATAGCAACTTTAGTCAACAAACGATAATTTCGTTGTACGAAAATAATCGTATAGCTTACAGACTTCCACCTCTGGTCACTATGGCTCGCTCCACCCTTGACCAGGAACTCAATTTCTTTTTACGCTTAAGTCTGCGTTGCTACTACTGCAACCTATTCTAGCCCTTTTTTTTATTTTTTCAGCCCTTAATCTAGCTACCGCTTACTCTACTCAGGTTAAGTTTAAAGCCCTCCTGGCCTAGCTTCGCCCTAACCCGAGGTTTCTCACTGTCACCTTAAACGCATGACCATGCTTCTCCGCTCATTCATTACCACTCTCTACCTGCTAATCCCTGCTCAAACCCACTGCGCTGCTTCCCCTCCTAACTTGCTCTGACTTTACAACTTAACGTTTGCAATCTACTAAATTAACTAAGTCAGTAATTTTGCCAATAAATATTCTTTATGAGGCTTCAGACCTGGAGGTTTATGTTAGGTTTTTGTATGATAGTATTTATTCCATAATAAATAAACATGTACCTATCAGGAAAGCTAAAAGTAATAACTTCCCATCATGGTTTAGCACAGAACTAAAAAATCTTATTATTCATAAGAAAAACTTACATGTTAAATTTAAACAGTCTGGTTCTAGTATTGATTATTTGAAATTTTCTAAAATTAGAGACATGTGTAAACAAATACAATCACAATGTTATAAGAGCTACATTAATTCAACTGAAAATAAATTAACACATGACCCAAGCCAGTTTTGGAACTTCATAAAGAATTTAAAAAACGAAAACGGTTTGCCAAACTCAATGAGATTCAATGATAATATTCTTAACAGTACATCTGAGATTGTGAACGGTTTTGCAGAACAATAAATAAATAAATAAATAGTGTCAATTACAGTGATGATTCTATTAATTACTATTATGAAAATTTTTCGATTATTGATAATAATTGTTATATTGAAGAGATCGAAGTTTTTAAAGAATTGGAAAAACTAGAGTCAATTAAAGGATTAGGGTCTGATAACATTTCTCCATACTTTTTCGGAAGATGCCGGTGTGTATTAACTAAACCTATCTGGTTTATACATATTTGCTAAATCTTTGAAACAAGGAAAGTTCCCATCATTGTGGATAACCAGTTACCTAATGCCTGTTTATAAATCTAGTAATAGATCTGACTTTTATCTATGGATCTGACATCACCAATTATAGAGGTGTGTCAAAGATGTCAATACTTCCAAAAATATTAGATGGCTTAATAACAAAGAAAATTACACCGTTGTTTAAAAACATTATTGGGCGCGTTCCAGTAATGAACACTAAAGCCCACGACCACGACCGCAAAATTTTCCCGTTCCACTAGCTCAGAAGGTCACCATTCAACAAACAAGCACGGAAACCCACGAATTAATACGGTCGTTGTGAGCTTCTTGCGGTCGCCATCGATGCACGAAAGAAAAAATCGCGGTCTTATGTAGAACGATTTTGCGGTCGTCGTGGGTTTTAGTGTTCATTACTGGAACGCGCCCATTATAGAGCAACAACATGGCTTCATGCAGGACCGTTCAACGGTCTCAAATCTGTATGTTTTTAAGAATTATTTGTCGAACGCCTTGGAGAAGGTTTATCAGGTGGATGTAGTCTACACCGATTTCTCCGAGGCGTTTGACAAAGTAAGTCACTCAATTCTTATAAAAAAGTTAGAAGCGGTTGGGATTGGCGGGCCGTTACTATCATGGTTAACCGATTTCTTACGAGATAGAAAACAAAAGGTGTTGTTAAATAATATAGAATCCTTTGAAATCAATGTGCCCTCAAGGTTCTCATTTGGCACCATTACTATTCTTAATTTTCATTACTGACATTTATAAATCTTTCAATTCATCAGAAATATGTCGGTTGATGATTGTAATCTACTGCAAAACGATTTAGACAATCTGAATAGTTGGTGTATTCAAAACAGGCTATTCCTTAATATCAAAAAGTAGGTGGCGCTGTTTTGACGGAAGCAACTTATCGAAACGAATAAAAAATGTTCCTATTTTATTTAAAATTTACAGAAAAGTGAATTATATAATGATTTTAATAATAAAATTAGTAATATTGGCGGGGTTAAATATAAATTTTTATTTGAACTATCCTTTTTTTGCAAGTTCAAAAAATTCCAAGAGAGGGCTTTCGGAATTCCTTCGCAGCGCCTCTATCGAAAATTACAAGAACTATTTGACAGTTACAAAACAGAAAGTCAAAGTCACTAGTGTTGAAATGAAAGATTTTCTAAACTACTAATATGATTGACATATACGATTTTCTCAATAATAAATTTTTCCGACGACCATATGAGAAAATCGTATATGTCATTCATATTAGTGGTTTAGAAAATCTATCATTGCTACACTACTTACTTTGGTTTTCTGTTTTTTAACTCTGAAATACTTCTTGTAATTTTCGATAGAGGTGCTGCAAAGTAATTCTGAAAGCCATCTCACGGATTTTTTTGAACTTGCAAAATAAGGACAGATCAAACAAAAATTTATATTTATGGGGTAATTCTGAACAAAAAATGTTAGCCGTAACAGCGATGTTAAATTTGACAGTCACCCCGATGTCAAAAAAAAGCTATTCTGTAAACTTTAGTGTAACTTAACGACAATATAAAATAACATTTTCGTTATTAAAAT
This sequence comes from Stenus bimaculatus, assembly GCA_963971135.1. NCBI lineage: Eukaryota > Metazoa > Arthropoda > Insecta > Coleoptera > Staphylinidae > Stenus > Stenus bimaculatus. Next base: position 35,041,426 of record OZ020183.1, on the reverse strand, counting down.
GCATAGTACATTTATATAATGTATTATTTTGATCAATTATACATTAATGAATTATTATTACTTTGCTGTATGTTATTTTAACAGGAAAATTTTATTTTAAATAACCGTTAAGTTGCAGTAAAGTTTACAAAATTGCGTTTTTTTTGACATCATGGTGACTGTCAAATTAAACATCGCTGTTACGGCTAACATTTTTGTTCAGAATCACCCCATTAACCCCGCTGATATTACTTGTTTTATTATTAAAATAATTATACAATTAACTTTTGTGTAAATTTTAAATAAAATAGGAAATTTTTTTATTGTTATGACCAGTTGCTTCCGTCAAAACAGCACCACCTACAATTAGGTACGTTTAACTAAGGGCGCGTTCCAGTAATGAACACTGAAGCCCACGACCACAAAATTTTCCCGTTCCACTAGCTCAAAAGGTGACAATTCAACAAACAACCACGGAAACCCACGATTAAATACGGTCGTTGTGAGCTTCTTGCGGTCGCCATTGATGCACGAAAGAAAAAATCGCGGTCTTATGTAGAACGATTTTGAGGTCGTCGTGGGCTTTAGTGTTCATTACTGGAACGCGCCCATTATAGAGCAACAACATGGCTTCATGCAGGACAGTTCAACGGTCTCAAATCTGTAAGTTTTTAAGAATTATTTGTCGAACGCCTTGGAGAAGGTTTATCAGGTGGATGTAGTCTACACCGATTTCTCCGAGGCGTTTGACAAAGTAAGTCACTCAATTCTTATAAAAAAGTTAGAAGCGGTTGGGATTGGCGGGCCGTTACTATCATGGTTAACCGATTTCTTACGAGATAGAAAACAAAAGGTGTTGTTAAATAATATAGAATCCTTCCTCAAGGTTCTCATTTGGCACCATTACTATTCTTAATTTTCATTAATGACATTTATAAATCTTTCAATTCATCAGAAATATGTCGGTTGATGATTGTAATCTACTGCAAAACGATTTAGACAATCTGAATAGTTGGTGTATTCAAAACAGGCTATTCCTTAATATCAAAAAATACAAAATTATGAGAGTTTGTAGAAATGCTAATGAAATAATATACAATTTTAAATTGGGGGACTCATTACTTACAAGTGTTTCTGAAATGTGTGATCTTGGAATATATTTTAATAACAAATTCAGTTTTAATAATATAAATCAAATTACTGCAAAAGCAAATCGCATTCTTGGATTTACAATACGTAATGTTAAAGACTTTAAGAACATTAAATGTATTAAAAGCATACAGTGAGCGGCAAAATTATGGAATAAATTCAATAAAACTGAAACCATAGGTTTTTCAAAAAAAAGTTTTGAATAAAAGTTGTTTGGTTTAAAGGTAGAATCACTAAACATATTTTTATTTTTTATTTAAAATTTGTTTTCAAGGTCATTTCAAGGTCAACATTGTTTTTTTAAATGCAAACCTATATTTTTTCTAAAAGAAATTTACAGCTCTTCAAAAAATAAGCAACTTTTATCTAAATCATTTTTTTATACCATTCTTAGTTTTAAAGTTATACCGAGTTTAACATTTTGGATCGTAAATTTTTATCCCATTGAAATCAAGTGTACTTTACCTTAAAATGTAATTATGTGATGACGTCATCATTTTGAAATAACAAAAACATTTTTTCTGCTTCTTAAAGGATGTTAAAAAAGCATTTTAATACTAATAAAAACTGAACTAAATACAGTTAATAAAAAAATAATGTAATTCATATCAAACCCATAATTCTATTTAATCAGATGTTCAAATTGCCATCCACCGGCCTCTTGACAATAGGCAAACCGATGACCACATTCTTCTTGAACATTGCGAATGACTTCGGGACTTATTCTACGAATTTCGTACCTAAGCCGATCTTTTAAATCCTCTAGATTTTGTGGCTTGTTTAGATGGACTTTGGATTTTAAATATCCCCACAAGAAAAAATCAAGGGGTGTTAGGTCAGGGGACCTTGGGGGCCATTCCATCGGTCCTCGTCTGCCAATCCACCTCCCAGGAAAGTAGGTGTCTAAAAACTCCCGTACTGGACGTGCAAAGTGTGGAGGTGCACCATCTTGTTGAAACCAGATGTTAGGATTTGGTAAGTCAGGATCATTTTCATTCGGAAATATGTTTGCTAGGGCAGGTATAATATCATTTCTTAAAAACTCTAGATACCTCTGCCCCGTGAGTGATTCTTCAAAGAAAAAAGGGCCAATTATTCGATTGTCAACTATGCCTGCCCAAACGTTAAGTTTTTGAGGGTATTGAGTATGATCCTCACTCATCCAATGAGGATTCTCTCTGCTCCAATACCGGCAATTTTGTTTATTCACTACGCCATTTAAGGAAAAATTGGCTTCGTCCGAAAAAACATATTTTCACAAAATTGCATCCGGCGATCGGGATCATCTTCATTGAGCTCCTGGACTAGTTGTATTTTATAAGGATGGTACTTTTCTCGTTTTAAAAAACGTAATACAGATCGCTGACTGATTTCATTATCTGCTGCAACTTGTCGAGAACTACTATGAGGATTCTCCTCAATACTTAACAAAATATCAATTTTAACATTTTCCCTAAGTTTAGCAGGACGCCCGGCATTTGGAATATGTTTAACATGTCCAGTTTCTCTAAATTTTTTCTCGATTTTACTAACCGTGGATTGGCTGATAGGTCTATCTGGATACTTTGCATTAAACATAGTGCATACCTCTTGCTGAGTTCTGGTCTTATCTCCGCATCCAACGAGAATCAAAATTTCAATCCGTTGAGTTTCATTTAAGCGAGCCATTATTTTATTTGCTTACGTTATTGCAAGGCGATTAATAAAAATGATATTATTAAATTTAAGCAAACGCTGGTCGAGCCAAAAATCATGCCTTTTGTAAAATCAATCAATTTAATACGATTGAAATTCATTATACAACATTCAAAAAATTTCAAAAGTGTATTATTTGTTTATTGTTTGTAATGCTAATGTAGATTCTTTCACATTTTAAGTCCCACTTGGCTTTAATCGGACAAAATAGTTATGTTTTAAGACATTTACGATCTAAAATGCTAAATTCAAATAAACGTTGTTGCTATTTCAAAATGATGACGTCATCACATAATTACATTTTAAGGTAAAGTACACTTGATTTCAATGGGATAAAAGTTTACGATCCAAAATGTTAAACTCGGTATAACTTCAAAACTAAGAATGGTATAAAAAAATGATTTAGATAAAAGTTGTTTATTTTTTGAAGAGCTGTAAATTTCTTTTAGAAAAAATATAGGTTTGCATTTAAAAAAACAATGTTGACCTTGAAATGACCTTGAAAACAAATTTTTAAATACAAAATAAAAATATGTTTAGTGATTATACCTTTAAACCAAACAACTTTTATTCGAAAGTTTTTTTTGAAAAACCTATGGATTCAGTTTTATTGAATTTATTCCATAATTTTGCCGCTCACTGTATATTGCTCTCTAACTAGATCTATATTAGAATATGCTACACCAATTTGGTCACGTACATATAATTGTCATATTAATAAAATTGAAAATATCCAAAGGAAATTTCTCAGATTTATTGCATTTAAAGAAAAGATATCGAAAGATTTATGATGTAAATATTTACGTGTACATAGTTGTGTTATTAGATTTGTAATGTAATTTAATTCACATTGGTCTGCAAACACTGAAAAAACGTAGAGAAAACTATGATATTGTCTTAATTTATAAAATAATTAATGGTAAATTAGATGTGGCTGCTTTGGTTAGAGTCTATAAATTTTCATGTCCCGGCTAAGAAAACTAGACAAAAGTCTTTTTCACATAAATCCAATATACCATTGAATCATTCTGTCGATCGTTTATTACAAAAAACAAATAATTACTGTGATATAGATTCATTCCATATTTCTGTTGAAAGTTTAAAGAGAATTATTAATTATTGATATTTGCTCTAGTTATGATTGTTAAAAAATTGTACTTGTTATTTAATTTGTAATTAATTGATTTATATTGTATCTATGTTATACATATTGTTTTTCTTGTTTAAATTTTATCGCAATATTTTTGATTGTATCTGTTTCTTTACTTAATCTTAATGTTACTTTCTAAATTTGTATTTGTAAAATGGCGTTGCCGTGAATAAATAAAATAAAAAAATAAAAGCAACAATTAAGCAACGACTTCATCGTACTTACCTTGCAAATGGACATGGTATTTTTTAATTGATGCTAAAACCTTCCATTTTATTAAAATATAATACTGCCATCGCTTATATTAGCGATTCAAATTAATTTTTTCTGCAAAAAAAATAGGCAACCACTTTTACGATGACATCAGTAAAAGTGGTTGCCTACTTTTGAAAATTATCTTTTTATGCACCACTTTGAATTAACTGTGCCAGGGTTAACAACTGATTTGGGGGGTGGCACAGTGATTATTTCCGACAGCGTTCATTACTATAAATCAGCTGGAACATTTTTTTGAATTGGTAGATATTGCAAAAAATCAGCACGAATTTTGATTAATTTCGGGAAATTGCAACTGGATTTGGGCCGACACAGTTTCGATTCTATGCTTTATGGGTCACTCCAAATCAGAATCTATTATTTTAAAACGGCCTCCTCATCGAGGTATATATAAAGCGGCCGGCTCTCAGGCTAATATAATTTATGTGTACCGTAATATCTAAACAAAATACTCTTGGATTTAGATTAAAATCCAATTTTATTATACTACTAAAATTATACAAACCTTTTTTTTAATACTATCAAATAGTGAAGGCTTTTCTTTTTTCACATAGTTACTAGGCACATAACCGGACTGGTTTCTATTATTTTGGACACGCCACCAGTGCTTAGAATCGTCTAGCAATAAATATCTTTCATTTTTTCGCAAATCCAACTCTTGTGCACCTTGTGCGGCATAGTCATATTTTGCCACGACATAGCAAACATCATCCTGGCTTGCTTTGCCTAAAACATTGTAATTTTTTAAAAACATGTAAATATAACTACCTACTTAGTCAAATCGTAAAAACAAGCTACAATCAAGAAATTTTCAAATCAATGTAAATCATACATCCTGTGTAATTTGAAATAATTTTTTTATAAAGAAAATTCAATTTTTTAAGCCCCTTTTATGTAAGAGGCAATGCTAAAATAACCTAATGTTGCTCAGTTTTCTGATTTGAACATGCAAAGATTTAATAAAAGAACAAACTTAAATATTAACAAGCAAATTTTCAAAAAGTATCAAATACTTTTTAACATCTTCCTCACATCTTTACAACAAATTAGTACCCATTTATAAATTAAACAAGCAAATTTAAAACAATTAAAATTATGTATAAATAATAGAAACTAAAGTTAGGCATAATGGAGTTAAGTTTAAAGTAGTAATTGCTTAGTATTCAATAATTAGTTTCGTACCATGTCTAACTGGAGTGGCCATAGGCATTTGGTGTGGTGGGGGTTTTATAGAAAAATTTCCTTTATTTTGCCAAGATGTTGGTTCAGCAGTCGTGCGCATAGATCTCGTCTCCAACATGACCACAAGCACTTTTTGCAAGCATTAGCTGACAATCATGCGCTACACTACAACATAAATATACAAAGAAAATTATTTAAAACACAACTTACTACTATAGGTACATATTCAACACATTCATATTAAAAATAAACAGAATATAATAAAGTAATTTTTTAGGAGACAAAATAATTATCAAAAATTATGAGCATCGGCAAAAAATGATTAAAACCTGCATATTTTAATAGGCAGAATCAATATAGGTACCTATAATTTACTTCGGTAAAAGAATTTCTTAAAATATTCTGAGTAACTAGTTAAAAAACGGACTCGTGTCGATTATCATCGTCGGCATTCAAATAACTTTAATTAAAATCGAAATTTTTATTCGATGGCATATTTATTTAATATTCACAAAAATAATCTCCATTCAGATGCTTAATTCGAGTTAATTAATTAAAGTCCTTCTTTACTTATTAATGGATTTCACTACCTTGAGATTTTCAGAATCAATTATTATTATTATCAAAATTCAAACTATTTTCTAATTAGATGAATTAAGTAGATAGCCCAGTCAAATTAGCATTTCACCTCGGAATGAGAGATAATAAGCTGGAAATTCGTATACACCTTCATTTTGGTGTTCTAAAAGCTATCTCAAAAGTCTCATAAAATCTCGTGTCTGTGTCGTCAGTTATTCAAGGTCAAAGGTCACAAAAATCGGTTTTTCGCGATTATCTAGGTTTCTATAGCTCCAATGAGGTTAACATGTATTATAAAAACTGTAGAGCATAAAATTTGTGACAAATTCTGTTTGAAACATTTTTTCATGCGCTCAACCGTTTTTGAGATAGAGGGCGGAGAGGAAATTGCATGCTCACTCACTCACTCACAAGGAACTAGGATGTTTTATCTCTCTTTTTCATAACCGTAACGTATCTGTTCAATCAATTAGGAAGTTTCTGTCACGAAAACAGGAGATGTTGCGCGCCCCCTGTGTTCCTGTGTTGGAAAATTTTGTATAATTTAATTTACCTTTCCAAACAATATAAATATGCGCAAAAAATATTTTTTTAATGTACCGAGAGACGAAAATTAACGGCTATCTTTCTCTATTTTTTGGTGCGTTTTAGAGGTTTAGTCTATTGAACATACAACAATTATTAATTGAAATGTTTAAAAAATTTTTTCTGATCCTAAAATAAGATTATGTGATCTCTAGATTGGGTTAACCCTTTTTTTTAAATTAATTTACCGTAATGTTGTAAATATTTATTGAAAATCGGCATTTTTATACACTTTTGTGCATTGATTAAGCACCTTAAATTTTACCTTTTTCAAAATTTGAATAATTTATTCTGTGTAGAATAAATATTTATCTATTAGTATGTAAAATTTCAAACTCATAAATTAATTAATTAGAGTGCTACATTCGATTAACAAAGTGGTGTTTCCTGAAAATTATTTTTTTTTGAAGTGTACGTCTTTGACTCGAGTTTTGGGCACTCCACATAAAATTAGGACGTTTCCATTTTTTATTTTTCTCCAAAACACAATCCTATGCCTCTTCAAAGTTTAAATTTGAATAAATTTAAATAAAAACCCCCACTTTTTTACTCGTTTTGATTGAAATTCATGTCACCTAAACGATGATATAAAAAAATGATTACATTTTTGTAAACAATTTTTTTACAATTTTTTTTATAAAAAAATTGTTAATGTTAACTTAAGTTTAATATTTTATTTGTATTTTTTTACATTTAAATAGAATAAAAAGAATTTGTTTTTCAAGCTTATTGAAGTAAAAAGATTTTTTATTCTAAAATTTGTTTATAAATGCAATCATTTTCTATATCGTCATTTAAGTGATGTGAATGTCTATCAAGAACGAGTAAAAAAGTGGGGTTTTTAATAAAAAAAATCGATGATGACGTCATTGCTAAATCACCAGTGACGTCATTAATATTTTTTCTATACCAAAAGATGGCATTTAAAAAACTAAAATTGACCTATCCGAGGGATTTTCTCAAAAAAATTAAATACGGCAGTAACAAATTTTGTTCCAAACTTTTATCATCACCCTGTATAAATAACACGAAGAACAAAAATTCCAAGAAAAAAAATTAAACAGGGTGGCAAATTCACTCTCGAGCAATTTCGCGTAGTCGACCATTTTTATAATAAATAATATATTATATTAATTAAAAGCATTATGTGTAATTTTTATTGCAGTACTAACAGTCGGTTACGTCATTTCCGCGTTTTTTTTTAATGTTTTAAAGACAATTTTTAGAAAAAAATGTTTAAATATAATCAATGATAATGTAATGCAGCAGACTTGGGCCTTAATGGACGAATACCGGTGCATTTATCCTAGATTTAAAAACAATAGATTTCAGTCGGATTTCAGCGCTAGTATATGTCTAGTGAATTACTTGCAAAAAAATTCAATATCATAACTATATCCACTTTAGGTAAATTATTTGAATCACCACGTTCAAAACCTCCTTCCATGTTTCTTCTTTTTATGTTGTTTTACATCAAAATAATTCAAATCTTACATGTAAAACGCACACTGCAAGCTGGCAGCCACTATCATAACTTATGACGTCATAGCGAGCGAACGAGACGTTAGCGAATCTCGTTCACGGAGCGCTCATAAAAAATTAAATATCTCCGTTGTTTTTTGAAATACTGAAAAAAATCTTTCACCATTTTTAATATGCTTAGTTTTATAATTTCGTGTTAAAATTATTACTATTTTCTTCCGATGGAAACTTCCTAATTGTGCAGCCGCCTTAAATGAAGATTCACAGTTTACCTAGCATTAAGGGCATGGGACAAGCTAGGGATTGCTTGCCAGAGCAGAGGTGCCGGAGATTGTCAGAGGCTTGTAAACCCATGACAAAGTGACTGCGAGAGTGAGAAAGGGCATCTGGCATAGTGCTTTTCCTCACTCTGGCAAAAAAACTCTAGGGGGTCCCAAACCCTTTACAGTATCTATGGCTGAGCGCTACGCGCTCTTTGCCCTCCAAAACGGTTGAGCGCATGAAAAAATGTTTGGAACAAAATTTGTCACAAATTTTATGCTCTACAATTTTTATAATAAATCTTAACATGATTGGAGTTGTAGAAACCTAGATAATCGCGAAAAACCGATTTTTGTGGCCTTCGACCTTGAATAACTGACGACGCAGACACGAGATTTTATGAGACTTTTGAGACAACTTGTATAACGCCAAAATGAAGGTGTATACGAGTTTTTTTATCTCTCATTCCGAGGTTAACCCCATTTTTTTGCATAATTGATGGGCTAAAGATTATGTTCAATGTAAGTATTGTTGAACATTTTTTTCGAAGTTATAATTAAATGAGCACAAGATAATACGCCTAAAGCAGTGCTTTTTTATCTTTTTATACAAGGTGTGTATAAATTCATGTTTACAATTTAGGTGATGTATTCTTTCTACAGGGTGCGGAAAGATAATTTCCTTATCTGAAATGAGCACTCTGAAGCTGATGGGAGTTCCAGGCGAGTTTCCATGGTCTCGTTCGAGAGAGGGGATCTTAAAGTAACTTGTGTTCAGTGATCATCATGCATTAAAGTAACGAGCAGCCTGCGTTTCCCTTAGGTGCCTATTTTTCCAATGGCCGTTTGATGGTTTCAACCCAGTGCGCCTTCCGAAATCGCTTCAATATTGCACCATATGGTCCTGACCCGGACATCAATTCTTTTGGGGGTCACAATGTTCAGGGAAACTGGTACTGTGCAAAAAAGAAGAACTTCAGACGCACGACCCATGTTTTTTCGAGGAAAATGAGCAGAGTGTCACAGTAAATTCAGACCGTTATCTGAACATGCTCGAGGAGTTTTTTTTTGCCATGACTTGATGAAATGGAGTTATGGTTTCAACAAGACGAAGCAATTGCCCATACTAAACGGGCATCGATGGCTGTGTTGCGAGAGCACTTCCCAGGGATTTGGATGTAATTTGACAGAGTAATGAGCGATAAAACTTATTGCTAACCTAATCCTTCATTTTTTTTACAAAATGTATGTCAAAATAACGCTAGATATACGTAGTCGAAATTCCCAATAAAGTGTTTTAAGTTACGCATTGACTGCTCCCACTGTAACAGTTGGATTAAAAATGTAAATTATTTGCACTGAATATTTCCGCACATATGCAAAAGGCATGTGAAAAACTTGGAGGGTTAAGAGGATATGAAGTCTACAAAATTATATGGTTTTTTCCCTGTTTTTATACAGGGTGGTCGAGTTAAAGTGAATAGTCGAAATATCTCCAAAAGTAAGAGTTTTAGAAAAAAACATTTCAAATAAAAATTATTTGGTTTTAAAGGGGCCACAGAATGAGAACAGTTATTTTTCACCTAGAGGACCTCTTCATGGTCATTCTAACCCTAACTCAGTTTTTTCAAATGGAAACCCATGTTTTTTTTATTTGAATCTGAATCCAGCAAAAAAAAGAAGAAATTATTGTCTAAAGCATTTTTCTTTTTAGACTTTAGTTTTAACACAATTTGTGTCTTAAGTTTTTCTACTTTTATGGGGTGATTCTGAACAAAAATGTTATCCGTAACAGCGCTGTTAAATTTGACAGTCACCCTAATGTCAAAAAAAACGCTATTTTGTAAACTTTGCTGTAACTTAACGGCGATATAAAATAACATTTTCGGTGTTAAAATGCACTGTACATCATTGTAATGTTATTATTTTGATCGATTATACATTAATATAATATTATTATTTTGATGGATGTTATTTTAACACCGAAAATGTTATTTTACGTAGCCGTTAAGTTACAGTAAAATTTATAGAATAGTGTATTTTTTGACATCAGGGTGACTGTCAAATTTAACATCGATGTTACGGTTAACATTTTTTGTTCAGAATTACCCCATTAGGCTTATTCCTTACATTTGCGAATATCTTGTTGAATACATTTTTTATTGTTATTTATTACAATATTAAATATGCAATTTTGGAACTTTTTCTTCTTGTAATTGCATATTGTAATAAATAAAAATAAAAAATGTATTCTACCAGATATTCACAAATGTTAGGAATAAGCCTAAAAGTAGAAAAACTTAAGACACAAATTGTGCTAAAACTAAAGACTAAAAAGAAAATTGCTTTAGACAATAATTTCTTCTTTTTTTGTTGGATTCAGATTCAAATAAAAAAAACATGGGTTTCCATTTGAAAAAAACTGAGTTAGGGTTAGAATGGCCATGAAGAAGTCCTTCAGGTGAAAACTAACTGTTCTCATTCTGTGGCCCCTTTAAGACCAAATAATTTTTATTTGAAACGTTTTTTTCTAAAACTCTTACTTTTGGAGATATTTTGACTATTCACTTTAACTCGACCACCCTGTATATCAAACTACGCGAATATGTATTGAGCTAAATACAAAATAAGAATATCAAATGAAAGTGGAACCTCTAGTCTAAGACTTGTATGCGACATATTTTTAATATTTGGCCTATTTTAAACTTATGTTTTTGACTTAATAATTTAATTTTTGAAAAGTCGTTGTATAGAAGTCTAGCCATGAATGTTATTTAAACTATGCAATTATAAAACTTAATGTTATTTACAAAATATGGTTGTAGTTTGAAATAATTGCAAGGCATATTTCGTAAATTTTGAACACGCATTTTAAGTGTAAAAGCAGCTAATACCTTCGTTGTCTAGGTGATACAAATTTTAAAATATAACAGAAATGAAGATTTTTATTAGTACTTTCAGCCTAATTATGGGGGATGTATTTTAGGTCAAGATTTCTTCCCCAAATTCAAGAAGCTCAAAATTTACGTTTACTATCGGAGCACGGATCTACTTAGACTCCCAATCCTCTTAAAATTTATATTATAAGTATTACTAACTAACCCAACCCCACCTATGCCAAGGGCGCAAACTCTTCAGGAACTACAAGCTTCAGCAATGGAAGTCAAACCCAGGGCACTACCAACTTGTCAAGGCAAAAAGAAGGAAGAAAGGTGACAGCCAGAAAAACACCGGTGAAGCAGAAGAAACTAATACCAATAAGGAGCTTAAGGGAAAAGAAAATAAACTATGGCTGCACATTTCCAGAGTTGAACGTAAAGTAAACTCCGAGTCAATCGTCAACTTCCTAAATAGTAAGGAAAACGCCAAAGATAAGCATTACATAGTGGAAGAACTGCCAACTAGTGAAAACCAGAATAAATGCTTTATGGTGGGCGCTCTCCTAGAAGACAAAGAACTAATCTACTCTACTTCTTTCTGGCCGAAAAATGTGGTGTTTAAAAGATTCGACTTCAGCAGGCATAGAGGGTACCAAAATCAAAATCGCCCAAACGCGTTTTTTTAAATAATCAAAAACTACACATGGACCCTTACCTAAACTATAAAAACAAAATAAAAATACTTAATCTAAATATCCAAAGCATTAGCAATAAACTTCATAGCCTCGAACTTCTACTGCAGAATGAAGACGCCCAATTAGTCACCATCACCGAACACTGGCTCACTGACCAAAACGCAAAATTTTTCAATATTAATAACTTCCAACTAGCGTCAATATTCTGTCGAAAAATTTACTGCCATGGTGGCATGTGTATTTGCGTACACAAACAATATATGGCAGTTGAACTAAACGCTATTAGGGAAATGTCTGTTGAAAAAGATTGTGAGCTTACTGCAGTTAATCTACCAGACATAAATATTGTAATTACTCCACATACCGATCACCAACGGGTAACCTCGAGGCCTTCATGGAAACCATAGACAAAGCACTAAACCTTATAATGGACACATCCCCTGCAAACACCCAACTTATTTTATCAGGCGATTTCAACATCAACTTCATGGCTCAAAATAAAGAAAATATAGAGCTGCACAAAGTTATGCATTAAGCATTCTCTACAAGCTACAATAAATTCTCCAACAAGAATATACAATGGCACTGCAACTTGCATTGACAATATTATATATATTATAAACTAAAGCGACTACAACAACCCGAAGGTCATAGACTCCAATATAAGCGACCACAAGGCACTGTCAGTAACCCTACTCTTAAATCAAGATGAACACTCACAAGATACCTCCTCCTGGCAAAGGAACTATTGTCTGAAAAATAAGAAACAATTCTTTGAGCTAATTGCTAACGAGAAATGGGATAACCTGTACCAGAGCAAGGACGCCAACTCAATGTTTGTCCTATTCCATAACACAATTATGGTACATTTCGCCGAAGCATATCCGCTTGTCAGAAAAAAGGAAAATGGAAAAAATCGCTCTGAACGCCCGAGCAAAGAACTAACAAACATCAAATCAACACTTGACCTCATAAGCCGATTGCAAGATCAATTTGGGGACGCGACAACAATGGAACATGTGAACAGCTATAGAGCATTCTACAACAATAAGGCTCATAGAATAAAGCTACGCTCGAAAGAAAAGAGCTAATCAACTTCTTCACAGAGCCAACACAAAACACCGAAGTGTATGTCAAAATTCCTGTAAATGGGTCCAATTTTTTTTTGGTGGCCAACTGATGAACTGGAAATAGAGAGTCTCAAGAACACGAACTCCAAAAACATATATGAACTTAACATTGACCTAATGAAATAAGTGGGGAAATTGCTAGCAACATCCTTAGCAATCATTTTCAAGCAATTGAAAATCCACCATATAATATAAACGAATTCATGCAAAATTGTTGCTACGCCATTGGATTACTAGGATATTTTCTTTTTAAGATTTCAGTTGTACCAACCTGCGTATTTGGTTGCCTACATATGAAACCACAATCATTTTAGCTCACCCTGTATATATGCAATTGACTATATCTGTACAGATTATTAATAAATATTATTATTATAGTATTAATAACTATGTACTATCCCAAATCATTGTCAAAATTCAAATTTTTTATTTGCGTAAAGCATTGACTGCTCCCACTGTAACAGTTGGATTAGAAATGAATATTTCCGCGCATGCGCAAAAGGCGAAACTCCTTCATTAACGTTAAACGAATTTTCTTTTAATAAAACAGGTCTCCTAATTAACTTTTAATTCATTAAATAATATTACTTATGAAACTTTTATTTTTATTAGGAACTGATTTTTTTTATTTCTTTTACAATTCCATTAAGTGTATTTTTCTCAAAAAGGCTGCATTCTATCGAGTTGGGATAAGAGTACGATTTTTGTCTAAAATTAAATAAGGAATATTATGAAAATAAATATTATGTTATGTTAACCATAATAAAGTTAACGCTACTTTTAAACTTAACACTCCTTAAAACTACCCTATCGGAGGGTTAAAAAAAATTGAAGAAAATCTTAAAATTGTATCTTCGTATCGTAAATTAGAGGTTTTTTAACATATCAAGTGAGGTATTGAATATTGAATAAAAATTGCTCAATAAATTGATTAACATTTGAAACAAGTCTAGCTACAGGGGAGTTCATACCAAAATTAGTTCTGTAATGAGACTTATGAACAAAGTATGATTGTTGCCTTGTCTGCCTGTAGGGAACATGAATGCCAATTTGAGTTAATAAATAAGGACAATTAATAAAATTTGTCAGAAGTTTGTACAAAAATACGAGATCAGCCTTCTACACTCAGAAGCAGAGAAGTTTAACATTGGACTGTGTGCTTTAAAACTGATACACCTTAAAAATTTATTTTGCACTCTTACCAATAATTTTTTTACAATGAAATTATGAGGTGTAAGTCCTGCCGTTCAAAGCACTTTTTGATTTATATTTATATCTCTTCAAATAACTGAGATATTTCCTGGGAAGTAAAATCTGGGCCAAACTGTATATTGGAGAAGTCGTATGTGTTTCGCTTAATAAAACCCAGAACTTTTAAAGACCTATTAATTGTGTTATCAAAATGAGGTATGAATGAGAAGAACAACCCCTAGCCCTAGATCAACAATTTTTTCCACAGACTGGACCTGAACATTATTGAGTGTATATGGAAAGTTAACAAGATATATTTAAATCCACGAGGTTACTCTTACACCAGTCAATAAGGGTATTTAGACCATCCTGGAGTAGCACAGCGTCATCAACACAATTAATCACACAACCAAACTTGAAGTCATCCGCAAATAGAAGAGGAAACGAGCAAAAGCTATCAAAAATTAAGTCATTAATAAATATGTTAAACAAAATGGGTCCAAGATGACTCCCCTGAGGAACAACAGAAGTAACCCTAATCTCATCAGAACAAAAACCCATCACCCTAACTATTTGAGATCTTCCAGACAAGTAACTCATCATTAGAGCAAGAAACTTACCATGCATACCAATTGCACTTAGTTTAGAAATTAAAATAGAGTTGCTTACCCTATGGAATGCCTTTGAGAAATCTTTGTATATAGCATGGACCTGACCACCATCATCCAAGATATCTGATATGTATTGAACCCAAAGAGTTAAATTAGTGGTTGTAGAATTCCCCCTTGAAAACCCATGCTGTTCCTTTATTATCAATTACTTAAGATGGGTGTAATCTTATCGACAATCTCTCAACAATTTTGGGAATGGCACTTAAAACACTTATTGGCCTGTTGGTAACGTCACTTTTGTCACCACCTTTATGGATTGGAGTAATGTAAGATGATTTCCATAGCGAGAGAAAGACACCACTGGTTAAAGAGGTCCTGAATAATAAAAATAAGGGAAGGGCCAGGAAACTTGACAATTTTTTATAAAAATATTAGGTAAACCATCCGGATCAGAGCTAGGCTTACTGTCAAGACCAATAAGTTTGGAAGAAACAACATCTTGATCGAATTCAACACCGGACATGTCAGCCACATTGCTATAGTTGAAGCAAGGAACAGAATCAATTTGTTCATTGGAGTAAACTGAACTGAAGTAATTACCAAATAAGTTTGCAATTCCATCGCCATCATCAGCAACAATATTACCAAAGAACATAGATTTCGGTAAGGCATTATCATTCCGCGTTAACATATTTCCAAAAATTTTTAACATTCGATTTCAAAGAAGATTCAGTGGAAATAATATAATTTTTATAGCATTCACTAGATAAGACCCTGTACTGTGTATGCAGTTGACTAAACAATTCATAATCGGCTATAGATTTAGACACTTTATATTTCATATGAGCAAAATTTTTATCTTTAACTTTTTAAGATCATCAGTAAAATAGGCGGGAAACTTGTGACAATTGAATATTCTTTCCCTTGGATGCTGTCAGAGCCTTCACGAATACTTTTTTTTTTGACTCGACTAGATCAGAAAAATTATGCCCTTTCCAACAGTATAAAATTTGGAGGGCGGACTCGCCCCATAACTCCTCCAGGAACCCATCACCCAAATTTAATACAGAAATAAATTGAAAATTTACTATTTGCTCGGATGCTGTGAGAGCCTTCACAAATTTTTTTTATTTTTCTTATACTTTAAATTATGAGATTCTATTATCAATTTTTACTGTTTTTGAAAGATTGCTATAAATAATTTGTAGGGAAAAGTCCGTGGATACGCTCACCGCTCACTCGTTCACTGCAGGTGTAGTGCCGATTCGCATCTGCGAACAAGGAACAATGCCTGTACCAAAAACACACGTGTTCGTATTTACTTGCTAATCTGTGTTTTCAGTACAAAATATTTTATAATAATTATAAGGACGGACTCGGCTAATAAGTTCACGTTCGAACAAGTTTAAACCAGTTTGAACAATAAGCATCTTAAATAATTACGTGATTGTCTATAAGAGATTTTTTAAAAATAAGATTATTATGCGATAAAGATGAATATTTTATGAAAATAACTATATTATTGGTCATTTTGCTTGACGAGCCCAATTAAGTGAGCTATTAACAAAAAACACCATTTTATCGAAAAAAGTAACACCTCACGCCATCTAAGGGGAATTAGATTTATTAATTTAGTTGAGAGATTTCTGAATACAAGCTGGTAGTTTGACCACTCGGCGCTAGAGGCTTCGTTATTTATTTCTGTATTAAATTTGGGTGATGGGTTCCTAGAGGAGTTATGGGGAGAGTCCGCCCTCCAAATTTTATACCGTTGGAAAGGGCATATTTTTCTGATCTAATAGAGTCAAAAAAATAAACAAATTCGTGAAGGCTCTCATAGCTTCCGAGCGAATAGTAAGTTTTCAATTTATTTCTGTATTAAATTTGGGTAATGGCTTCCTGGGGGAGTTATGGGGCGAGTTCGCCCTCCAAATTTTATACCATTGGAAAGGGCATAATTTTTCTGATCTAGTCGAATGAAAAAAAAACAAAAAAAATTAGTGAAGGCTCTGACAGCATCCGAGGGAATAGTAAATTTTCAATTTATTTCTGTATTAAATTTGGGTGATGGCTTCCTGGGGGAGTTATGGGGCGAGTCCGCCCTCCAAATTTTATACCGTTAGAAAGGGCATCATTTTTCTGATCTAGTAGAGCCAAAAAACATAAAAAAATTCGTGAAGGCTCTGATAGCATCGGAAAGAACTTAAATTTGGTGATGGCTTCAGGGGGGAGTTATGAGGCGAGTCAGCCCTCCAAATTTGATACCGTTGGAAAGGGCATACTTTTTTTAGTCTACTAAAGTCAAAAAATATAAAAAAAGTCGTGAAGGTTATTGCTAAAAAGGCAGAAAAAAATTCAAAGCGTTGTATTTAGTTTCTACATGAAAGTGATGTTAAAATAATAAAATTTTATAAAATCTACTGTATTTGACATTAATAAATAATAAATTTTGTGAATAGACTTTGGTTATTTAATCGGTTTTGGTAGGAAATATTGATATTTATGAGTCTTTCCAAGGAGAACGATAGGCAACGCTGCGTAACGAACGTTCAGCCGTCTCCGAAATGGATGATAACTTCACATCGGTGTGGGCACGGAGGTTTTATTTTAAGAGGAAATAGTGCTAGGGAAGAACCCCAGGAATGAACATAAGTCTTTTTTTTTTTTTTTGCGCGGACGAAACACTTTGGTCTTGGTACGAAACCCAGTATGACCAGTCACAGTCGAGAGAGAGATAAATATCAATTACTAAATCTAAACATCCATGAGCAGATTGCGGAGTTCGAACCCGCACTGTCAGCGACCACACTCTTGGATACTATCGATCCAAGCCATGTGGCCACCGAGGCCTCTGAAAATACATCTATGGGCCGCTATTTTTAAAAAAATGATAATTTTGACAGTTAATAATAAATATTCTTTAAGAATTTTGTAAAAACAGATCAAATTTTAAATATTAACTTTTACTTGTTTAAAGCATGTACAAATATTGCAAATTGAATATATATATTATTATTTATTATCAGACATATTTTTGAATATAACAATTTATGCTGTTTATTTAGTAATACCCTGTCTTAATTTAAATTTCTTTACAATGAGAGTCTAGGTCACTTTAAATAACTTCTCAATTTACACAACATTAATAATAATTGCCGTAATTATAATTATCACAATAATGCAAAACACACAAGCAGAATTTTTACCCGTGCAATTCAAGGGGGTGGGACCGGGTTACGTCTTTCCGCCGTAATATAAGTAATAATTAATCGTAAGGAACTCACCAATTTTTAAACTAGACATCTCCTTTAAAATGCAATTTTTGGGGATTCCCAGTGTATAGAACTAATCACAGATATTAATTAAAACAATACAGACTCCCACCCTACCGAAATTTTAGACATTTTTAATTCAGTATGTTGACAACTGACTTCTGGTTGATGGTGTATAGATACGGTGTTGCCAAATTCATTCTATGCACTTAGGGTATGTTCCACAATGCGCTAGAAAACAGCACACGGAAATCAACATACAGAGTGTGATCCGAGTCGAGCATATGCGGTATACAGGGTGATGATAAAGTTTGGAACATAATTCACAACTGCCGTATTTAATTTTATTGAGAAAATCGCTCGGACAGGTCAATTTTAGTTTTTAAAATACCATCTCTTGGTATAATAAAAATATTAATGACGTCACTGGTGATTTAGCAATGACGTCATCATCGATTTTTTTAAATGGAAACCCCCACTTTTTTCACTCGTTATTGATAGACATTTATGTCACTTAAACGACGATATAAAAAAATGATTGCAATTGTAAACAAATTATCGTTTAAAAATTTTTTAATGTAAACTTGAAATAAATTTTTACTATTAAATTTGAAAAATTTGAATGTTGTATAAGATTTATTTTGGCTGATTTCATTAAATGGTAAATTTAAAATTTGTCTCAGCTTCCACTGCTACCACATGAGTACGCCTGCGCGCGCTTTTCAAGTGCTAGCTTAAGGGTGGAACGAGTAGTTTAGAGTAGTTGATATTTGTAAATCCTCAATAAAACACGCAAAACCTCGATCTCGATTTTTACTTAAGTCATAGTCCTGTACGAGTTAGCAAACGAACTATCATCGTACGAAACATTCGGTCCTTCGAACCGGATCGGTAATTTATAACTAAATTAATTTTACCGATTTATACAAATAACCGCATACTCAGTGATTAACCGATAGATTCGCGGAAAATCTTGCAAACCAGTTTCGAAAGTCATCGATAACTTTAAACCGCGAATATTAAGGCAGATCAGTGCAAAACGATAATAAATCTCGAAATTAAAATTATCGAAAAATCGCAAGTTTTCATCAATCGTCAATCGCCTTAAAAGCTGATGGTAAGAGGGACATCTGGCAAGACCTACAACGCTATAACGACCCACATTATCAATCAACGCTCGACATCGTCTCCAGATCCTATATTCAGTGCGACATTCTCGACAAGTGTTTCTGCGATAAGTAAAGTTGGTTAACTGGAATTACAATACAAGGTAAGATCGTTCCTTCATATTTTATCCTTTTTATCCAAAAACCATGACCAGCGCAAACGAAAATCCCGATTATTCGCAGGAAACATTCGCCTTAGTAAAGGGTAACTTAAAATTATTAAAAAATAAAAAAGCTTTCTTGAAACGGAGCTTAACGCTACTGCAGTGCAGCAATACCTCGATGGCGATATCAAGAAGCCTGATTATAAAAGTAAAGTTTTAGGGCAACTCGCGATTTGTGAAAAAACCGTTAACATTTGTGACGAATTTTTAGAAATTTACTACGAGGTAGATGTAAATAATGCAAAATTGGCTTTGTTAAATTAATTATCCAATTGGCATTATTTTTATTCCAGATGTGACCATATTACTTGTCTAGATTGTGTTTATTGAATATTTGTTTAAGATTTAAGTAAAGGTTTATTTTTATGGCTAGTGTGCATGTTTTCTAGGCAGAATATTTTGGCCTGTATATCATAAAAGGGAGAAACTTCATAACAAAAAATATTTTTTTTGTAACATTCGGGTTGCTTCAAATTACGAATAGATACGTATTTCACGGGTTATTTATTTATTTCCTAAGAGGTCTTCTGTTGTTTTTGCTGTAGATCGTAGGAAATAATATTTAAGTTGTTGAATTTCAGTTCTCACACCATATGTTGGAATGGTCGAATAGACCACCAGCGACAGTATGGGAAATGAATTTATTTTATTGTACAATTTAATAAGAAAAATTCATTTGTTCAAAGTAGAATTTTAATTACCTAGTATATTTCAAAATTTCATTCATAAATAATTAGATTTCATTAAAATTTCCCCACTTTCTATTAAATAGAAATAAGTGCCAAAGTAATCTCTACAGAATCGTTTTAATCTTAAGTCAATGGAGAGGAAATTTGTTATAATTTCATTACGGTAAAATCTATTGTGTTTAAAGAAACACTTTGTAAAAAGTAAGATTATATTAATTTTGATTAGTAGTTTAGCGTAGGCAACCAAATTCACCCTGAGCGTAGGGATGAAGTTGGTTTGTCCTACTTAAGTCATAAGGGCGCAAAGAACCAATCACAGGCTTTGCTTTGGCGACTTAGTTTAAAGAATGACGTAAGACGTAAGAAGGAGGCGAAGCAAAGTCTATATATTGTAAAGAAACCTTAAAATCTTCGAATTCCATAATGTTCTGATCTAGAGTAATGTTTGTTCTTAACTATGATCAGTCAAGTTCATTTTAGTTTGTTCGCGACGCGTTTCATAATTTTAATGTAATTGAAAGTTAGTTTTATTTAATTTCAAGTTTCTAAGTTAATTGTTTTCTTTTCGTATAAAGTGAATTTCTGGATTATTAAGGTTTCTATTGGTTCTTATTAATTAAGATTATGTACTTCATTAGTTTGTAAAATTTTTTTTCATTACTAGAAAATGTAGATTACTCTTTAAAAATATTTTACAATTAAAATATTTTTTTTATATTATAATTTTTATACTGTATTTGTCTGGAAAATCTTAAGCGTGTTAATTTCTCTTCAGTTAATTCAGATTTAGTTTTGATAAATTTCAACTCGATTATCTCAATATTATTCCTTTTTTGTAATTCTTGATTTGTAACCTTTTTTTTATTCTTAATCATTATTCTTTATTTCTAATACCTTTTTTTTTTTTAAATATATTTAATATTAATTGAATTTTGGTTTTAATACTTTATTATCATAAGTTCCCAATAAAACCTTAAATAATTACTAAAATAAGTTTAAATAAAGTGAACTTGGCTCGATCAGAATTTTGGATAGACTAGTTAAGAACAAGTAAGTAATTTTGTTAATTTTGAATTTAGTATTTTAAACCAACAAAGAAGAAAATAATAACTCAGCTTGTGTTGATTTAAGATCAAATCGGTCACTGTTAAGTTTCATGTAAACGTCGGCTTAACCCCATTAAAAGAACCCAATAATAATTATTAAGTTAATTAATGTGCGATCGGACGTCTTTCTGTTATTTTTTGTCTTAAATATTATTTTAAATAACATCAATAAAATAATATAGACCAACAGGGGTTAGTAAGCTGAGGGTCGACCTGAGATTTACATAGATCACGAACAATTATTTGATGAAGCGTTTAATGACAAAAGCATCTACAGATGCTATATTTTCGGAGATGAAAACCAGAATAAATTTGAGTGCCCTTTTGTACCGCATTCCATCTTCCATCCACGTTCGAGGATTTTTACGAACATGTGCTATGCTAATTAGGCTGCAATCTTAAATCTGCCAGCATCTGGACCATCCTTGATCTTATTATCCTGAAAATTGGTATAGTTTAATTTTTTTGAATGGTGTAGACAAGCAAATAGCTTCGCTCACTCTCTTTTACATTTAACAACGGCAACTTTCGCATGAACGTATGTTGAACTAAATAATGCAGTACGTGCTTCGTTAAGGTAGCGGAATGTAATGATAACGGAGAATCCACTATTACTATCGTATGTCCTAGCATTTTAGAAGGCGCGATTAACTGAGAAATGGGCGGGGCTTCTCATTCCTCATCGGAACGCAGAGCAGTTCATTTCATTAGATTTCTCTACGTGCGTGATGCTGATCGAGAGTTGAGTGGGAGTCCCTAGTCCCCACCACAACTTTCCAACGAGCGGTGGGAAAATTCAGCGCTGCCGATTTGATTCACTGTCAGTAAGGTTAGAATTCATGTTTGCTGAGAATTCAAACCTTATGCACCATCAATATCGATCGGGGTAAAAGGGGGTGTCAATATTTTTATCCCCCAACCCCTTATTAGTCTCCCGGGGTGTAGTGGTCATGCAATAAACACCACAAGCATCCTCAAAATCCAACTGCTCATCGGTACATACAGCACCGGCGTTGGCTTACAACCTAAAGGCACAGTATAAATAACAACCAGGGGCTGGATTCCTGAAATCTCACACAGTGAATGTTAAATTCACCTTCCTCGAGCGCATGCGCAAACTTTCACTCGTGAATCTTGATTCGCCTGGTTCAGACCAAGTGAATTTGGATTCGCTGATGAGATTTTGACGCATGCGCTTCGAGGAAGGTGAATGTAACATTCACTGTCTGAGATTTCAGGAATCCAGCCCCAGGTTCGAAACTAGCTCCCGATGAAGTTTTAAGTTACGTAGTATTTATTAATATATATTTTTTTTCCTAACGGTTTTGCGATAATTATCCTTTATTTTCTTTTGTTTTATCCTTACCGATGCCCACCCTTGTATGTGTTGTTCAGTCACCACGACAGGCAGCGTTGGTCATTGTGTCCCTGTTTTACTCATTTCATTTTTTATACGTATTTAAAAACTTTTGCACCATCAAAACTATAGACCACTAAGAAATTTCAGTACTCAAAATTTCTCTAAGATGGGAGGTGATACTGTAAAGTGCAATAGATGTAAACGGCCTGTAACAAAAACCATCGTAGATTGTACAAAATGCGCTCTTATTTACCATCCCAGCTGCGCTAGCCTCTGGAAAACAGGCAAGTACATAAGTGAAGATGAATACGTATGCTGCGTAATCGGTATCGGAAATGTGGATCTAGATTCTGCCTCTACTTCATCCCTAAGTCAATCCACCAGCATTGATATTTCACTTGTTTCAATAAATAATGCCGTAACGTCGTTAGCCAATGATTTTAAATTGCAAAGTGAGGCCATCAACGAGTTGAAGAATGTAATGGTCGCAGTTGATCGGCTAATAACCGAGAACATTACTCTTCGAGCTGATCATAGGCGCTTTCCAGGTAACCGCTCTGAGTAGTCCAGAGCGCTCCAGAGTAACTCCGAACTACTTCAGTATGTTCCAAGCGGATCGGAGTGAACTACTCTGTAGCACTCCATTTTACCTCGTCCCCGTCCCCTAGAGTACCTACCTAATTTTTAGCGTGGAACTACTCCTGGGGAGTGGGGGTTCTGCTTCGCGTTCTCATTGGTTATAATTCGGTTTTTGTGGTTATGTTTACTGACCAAACTCCTTACGTGTTCCAAGCGCATTTTTACTTTGAGTAGTTTAAAGTAACTCACTTCAAAGAAGTTAAAATTTACTTGGAAAGCACATATTAGTTGTGTTTTTTTTACATACTTTGCTCGAGCAAATATGAGCAAATCATATTCTGTCTCAACTTTCACATAGACTACGTTTACACCGGAAGGACCAAACGAGGACCAAACTGGTTCGCGTATCAAACAATATTTTAGTCTACGCGCGTTTACATCGCAAAAGCCAAACATACTCTCTGGTAGAACCAAGGAATTTTATTCTATATTTCTATAGTTTGGTCTTCCCACTGTCACTTGTCAAATTTTAGCTAGAAATTTTCCTTTGCGGAAAAGTTTTTTAAGATAACAATATTTTCTGATGTTTTATATTTTATCTTATATATTATATATCATATTTAAATGTTACATAATTTAAAAATAATAAAATAATATTTTTAATTTAATATTTTTTATTTATTTCTAGAAACAAAACTAATTTAATTACAAAATGGTTATATATAAAATAAATGAAAATATCACTTTCTATCATTGATTAAAAAAACTTTATTTTTTATTTTCTTATTCTTATAGGTTAACTGCTGACAACTGACAATTAACAAATTTGATACGCGTTTACACCGCAATTTACGCAAGCGTGGGACTCAATTTTGCTTTGGACAACCCTACTTTCCGAGTACTAAAGCGAGACCAACCGAAAAATAGTCCACTGTCGTTTACACCGTTCCGATTTGTACGCGGACCAGCTTGGTCCTCGTTTGGTCCTTCTGGTGTAAACGTAGTCATATTCTAAAGTTAATTCTTCATCTGGACGAGCATCAAGTGCTGTAACCAAAGTATCATAATCTTCTGATAAACCACTTAAAAGAAGTGCTGCTATATGAAATTCCTTTATTTCTTCACCAATTCCGCGTAGTCTTTCAACCATTTCCAAAATAATCCTTATGCAATCTTGCATTTCCTGTCCTTTTGAAATTTTAATCTGATATAATTTCCTTAACAAATATAATTTATTTGTCAAATTAGCTCTTTCATGAATTTTTTGTAGTTCATCCCACATTTCTTTTGCTGAAGAACATTTGCAAATATGGACAATTAGATCATAATTTATACTTAATTTGCATATATTAAATTTATTTTCACTTGATTCACACATTTTTTATTTGGTTGAAATTCACTATAGGTTGTGGGCGTGTCCACTCGCGAGAATCGTATGTTGGCGACAAGTATTTAAAATATTAACTGTCAGCCATAGCTGTCACCTGTTGTAATAATGGAAAATATTAAAATAACAGCCAAATTTTTGTATGGGCTAGAGGAGATTTAGTGTTTCTTTTGATGGCGAATAGGCGATGGTCAGTTTTAGTTTAAATAATAATTATAACTTCAAGAGGGTTATTATTCCTTTCTCCTTCATTGTTTTGAGATTTGACGGTAGGCACTAAACCATGGTAACGAAAAACTTTTTTGAAGAAAACACGCCCACACCCTATAGTGAATTTTTACCTTTTATTTTCTTCTCCTTTTAAACCCTTAATCTTTAATTACTTGTGTCTGGGCCCATAACCTGTTAGCACCTATTAATAATAAACTTGTACTTGATATTCTCTTTATTAACAAATAATCAATAATAAACAATAATATATCATCACCAAGCAACAATTCGTAGTTTAGTATTAGTTATTTAACCAACTCGTTGGTTTAAAAGGGCGATTAATAATCGAGAAATTCTAAAGCACGAGCGGAACGCGAGTTCGTTAATTTTCGAGATTATTAATCGCTTTTTATCCTACGAGTTGGTTACAATATTTTTTCGTTGATCGTGCATTTGATTAACTAGAAAAAACTATCATTTTTACAAGATTTTTCGAAATGTCACCGTTAAAAAATACGAACCCGATCGATCATAACCGAAGTCGAATTAAACGAACAGGGTTGTCTATTATCAGAGAGTTCTATAGTCATTTAATGATGACTTGATGTGTACATAACCTCACATTTATAAAATAAATATAAAATGTATTGGTGTACCGATTATTTGAAGTGTATTTAAAATTACATGTATTTATTTAATTTATAATTTTAATTAGGTTAAAACAAATTAAATTAACTTTATATTCACAATTGTCGTATACTTCGTAGAAAATTTCGTTAGAAACGTCATCAACAGAGGGCACCTCCAAAATCATTTATTAAACAAAAATCATGCATTAATAGGGGTCATTAATGAATGATTTTGTATACATTAAAAATACTCTTTAATAAACGATCAACGAAAAAAATTATTTATAAACATTTAATTAGTCATATTTCCAACAGTAATACTATCAACATGTATTATAGAAATACGCTATTCGCGCGGTAATTATCATAATGCACGCGCAATGCTCGATTCAGCCTCGCAAATAATAGTATATTATTCAACGAGCGAGTAATGGCTATTTAATCGCGAGTAGAATACTATACTTTATCTACGACGATATTTCACTTTTAGATTTTCCTATCTATTATTGTCATTTTGCTGGCCGCTATTTTCATTAAACACCTATGTTTACTCTAGATTTTTGTTCTATGGCGTAAAATTGACAGCCCAATTTAACCTCTAAAATCACCTGACTCCTAATTATATTTTTAATGTTTCTCCAATCCATAAAGGCTCTGTATGCTATATTATACCTGTCTTTTGATTTATTTGGTAATAAATTTTGGGTTGCTGTTAGCGCAGTTTCTAGTATTTCTGGGGGTGTGCAACTTTCACTTTCTGAATCCATTTTATAAATTCTGTACTCACGTTTTTTTTATTATTTTTGTAATTATATTTTTTAAGAAATATGTTTTTAATTATTTTATTTATTATTTATTAATATAATATAATTGTAAATTCACTTTGAATCACTTTCTTTAAAAATTTTATATTTCAAATTGAAATTATTTTGACAGCGGCGCACGCAAGTGAAGAGGGCGCCGTAACATTCTACTCGTGTAACCTCGTTACTGAGGTGGAAGTCTGTAACCCTAACGAGTTGATCTCGGTTGTCAAATTTTCACGTTAGCTGAGTCGTTAGTTACTAGTTTTTGGTAGTCTATAACACATAACGACTTACGAAACGGAACGAAATTACAACCGACAAGGCTTACAACGTTGCCGACATTATTTTACGAAATTTGTCTATGGTTTAGCAGTTTTTGAACGCATTTTGAATAAAACACACACACTGATTTTGGCATGTAATTAATTGACGTAAAAAAATAAAGTTTAAAGTAGTCTTTTTAATAAAAACAATAAACTAGTGTATAGACTTTGTAAATGCCTTGTTCCAGTTTTAAGCGTTCTGTTATTTGAATTTGTAGCTTAAATTGACATTTTTCATAGTACCTATAATTCTTCAATATGGCTAGGAAATAGAAATGCGCATCCAAAACCACATATCTATATGCTTTAGTTATGCTGTAGCACTTTGAGAAAGGGTGGAAAGTAATTTCTCGATTTCAACGATTTTTTCGGCGAAGGAACGATATAAGTCAGGAAGAGGTCGATCTTCGGATTTTGCTATCTACGTCCTTCTAGCGGTTATGGAGGAGGGCAAACGTTGCACCTCTAGAACACTGGCTGAGAACTTAAATATCGATCATTTTATCTCTGTAAATTCGGCAAGATGTGGAAATTAACCGGATTTTCCCGCACAAGCTTATTCATACAATAACAAGGCCCAAAGAGTTCGAATTTTTACCGATTTGCTCCAGAAAAAAACGGCGAAACCGCGTTAAAAAGAATTAAGATGAAGACATGAAAGTAGAGATAAGTCCTTTTGGCTGCATGGTAAAATTGTATTCTATTTACAATGTGATTAAGCTGCAATCTTCATTTGTATACCTAGATTAAATACTATATCGTAATTTCATCATGATTTTTTTGTAAATAAATTTACTAATTTTTCCATGGTATTTATATGCCTTTCTAGAAGTTTATAATTTTCTTTTAGTAATTTTTATTATTATTTATTTTCATTTACGTTAACAACGCTTCAAACACGGTTGCCTCCCCCCAAACGACTGAAACTCGTTATCAAAAACACGTTACTAACGAGATTTAAGCTTACAGACTACCATTTTTGTCAATCTCGGTTAGGAACGAAACTAATGACGTCAAAACAAACAAATAATGACGAGCTAACGTGAAAAGTCGAGACGTTAGCTGTTACAGACTTCCACCTCTGGTCGGTTTTTAGCCAACTTCAGCCCGGTTGTTATGCTAAATGTTTTGAAAATGCTGTCTCGTGATTGGTTGCAGCTAGTGTGTTATGGAGAGACATTTGATTAAAATGGAGATATTGTTATAATCCTGAAAACTGTATGAGGAAACAGAGAAATGCAGGACACAACTTAAACTGTATTTATTTTTTATGTAAATATCAAATCAATTTCTTTTCAATTGTAGCCTTTATTTGAAATACAATTTTTTATTAAAATAGCTAATGCATTTTCGATCCTTAGATCATCATCAGGCTATAAAACATTAAATAAAAATAATACTATAACAAAGTATTAATAGAAATTACCTTGAAAAATATTTTTTTTTTTTTTTTTTTTTTTTTTTTTTGTATTGAAGAACACTTGTCAAACTCGTACACGTCGCTTGTTTCTACGCACACTACACACACAGGTTGTAACAGATATAACACACGGCTAAATTGTAATGATTGTCATTAATTAATAAGAAATGGTTACGTAATTAACATGTTATTCAATAGTCGTAGATAAATATTATTGTGAAGGAACTCGCACAACTGCTAGAATTGCCGACAAACGCAACGAAGCTACCAATCGTCGGAATTAACGATAGCCTCACAAACGCGAAACAAGTAATTAGGTCAAATATAAGATCTAAATTTTGCGATTTTAATGTTGATCTTGACTTTTATGTCTTAGAAAACATCTCTTCAAATATTGCTACAAAATCTATAAACGCGCAACATATTAATATACCGACTAATTTGCAATTAGCTGAGGTGGGATTTTGTTTCTACGGCGGATTCTAAAACTCGCCAAAACGTCATCATTTAGGCGAAGAGAACAATGTAAATAATGATGAATTGGCGGAAAATGATGACGATTTGGCGAGTTCCTAAAACTCGCCAACAAAACAAAATCCGGCCTCTGATCCGCAATTTTACGAATCTCGCCGTGTAGATATTTTGATTGGAGCACAATTATTTTTCCAGTTGTTGTGCATTAATTTTACAAAAATCAATATTGGGATGGCTGATATCGGGTTCCATCTCGAAAAAGCCAAACGCGACTGAAATACCCGGCTCGTGTAATTTTAATTCCTTAAAAACCCTTAACGATACCATGTCCAAATTTTGGGAGGTTGAAAGCATTTCTGATGGGCGACCGAACTCCATTGAAGAAATCGAATGTGAGAAGCATTTCACCGAAAAAATTAAACGCGACAACTCGGGCAGATTTATAGCATCCTTGCCGTGGAAATCTGATCCGAACTTATTAGGAAATTCACTCGATATCGCGAAGAAACGATTTTTTAACTTAGAACGAAAACTATTAAGAAATCCTCAAACGAAAATTTAATATGACTCATTTATTGCGGAATAGCTCGGACATATGAAGAAAATTGACAGACTCGAATCAAGTGACTGTACCGGTTATTTTCTTCCTCATCAATCGCTCTACAAACCCGAAAGCAGTACTACAATACTTATAGTTTTCGACGCTTCTTGTAAATCTACATTTGGTCAAACGCTAAATGAAGCACTAATGTTAGGTCCTGTCCTTCAAGAAGACTTACCTATTTAGTATTTTAATATGATTTCGATTTCATAAATTTGTATTAAGCGCAGACATTGGCAAAATGTATCGTCAAATCTTAATTAACTCGGAGGATACGGCTTATCAAAAAATATTATACCGATTTTCCAATAGAGAACCAATAGATGTATATTAATTACAAACCCTAACTTACGGTACTAGACCAGCTTCATTTATCGCTACACGTTGTCTAAAAGAATTATCAATACAGGCTGAATTAGCCAACACATCCTTAGCCAGAACTATAGAGAGAGATTTTTATATGGATGATTTAATTACCGGTGGAGATAATGAAGATGAACTAATATTATTTTATTATTACGCGATCAACTCATAGCGGTGCTGGGAAACGCTGGCTTTCCTCTACTTAAATTGGTCTCGAAAAATAAAGCGATTTTAAACGGTTTAGAATCCAAAGATCAACAAACGCATTTAGTTATAGATTGCTAAGATTCGGATAGTTTAAGAACTCTGGGTGTCCGGTGGGCCCCCATTGCTGATACAATCGAGTACAGCAGCAGCCTAACAACCGAAACTAATCGAATATCGAAACGAGTAATTTTGGGCAATATAGCGAACATTCTTGACCCGTTAGGATTACTAGAGTAGTTTGCATCTGAAGAGAACCCTGCTCAGAAATCAATGTTTAAGAATATTTAGATTAACTTAGTTTATGATTGATAGATTGATGTACGTGATGATGATCTGGTCATCTAGAATTAAGGTTTCTCAATTAATCTGAATTCCTGTAATGTATAAATCGACATTATTTAGTTTTAATAATAATAGGTTCACTTCAGATGAAATCCACTCTAGGTCCTATAACGGTAATCGCCAAAACAATCATGCAGGAATTATGGAAATTAGAATTAACGTGGGACGAGTCGATTCCTGCAGAGATTTTCACGCGATGGAAAAAACTCTCTGACGAACTAAGACATATTTCAAAATTGTCCATTCCCCGAAAAATAATAACCTATCAGAACCCTAGACTCGAACTACACGGTTTTGCCGAAGCTAGTGAAATTGCATACGGTGCCTGTATCATGTAAATTCCCCCTGCTAACTTTTGAACGCTTATGTTTTTGATTCTCAAAATTTGTCTACCTAGGAATCTAATTGCGAACTTTCTAATAAAGGTACTTTTGATTTTGTGGAACTTCCGGTTATACCAGAAGTGGATGGCAACTTTCTTATTTTAAATGGAACACCCAGTATATTTTTGCAATTTCGCGTTTTCCATAAAAATACCATTAAATTGACCTTTACACCGGAAGTTGCACCCAACTGCCCAAACGTCGTTATTTTAAATGAAATATTTTGCAATTAAGGTAATAATATTAAATTTAAACAAAATTATGTTTAATAGTAAGTTCGTTAATTTTGCTGATTAACCTTCCATTTCTTGACAGTAATAAAATCTACAGGAAATCTCTTGGATAAAAATTTTGTTTTTGAATTTAATGTTATTAACTTAATTGCAAAAGAAATCATTAAAAATATGGAAGTTGGGGCACTTGGGTCCAACTTCTGGCGCAAATGAAGTTGCATAAAAATGCGATTTTCAAATGGGCGTAATTCCGATAGTATTAATTGTAGACCACACTATGCTAGGTCAATCTAATAGAATTTTTATGGAGAACACAAAATTGCAAAAATTTACTGGGTGTTCCATTTAAAATAAGAAAGTTTCGGTATAACCGGAAGTTCGGAAACACTCTAGAGCGTCGCTCTGGTCGCTCTCCGAAAAACATAGTAAATATTTACTCGACATGCGCTGTGAGAAGGAAGAGCTTCAAACGCTTCATTGGTCATTCGAAAATGCATTTAAAACTTGAAACTGCGTTCCACTATAATTTGGAATAACAGTTTCATTATATTGTTTCATTCGTGTTACATTGCACTTTCTTTCTTTCGATTTTTTGTAGCTTCCAATATTGCAACAAATAATTCTTCCAATTCATTTCCGCTGTACGAGTGTTCTAAACATGGCGCTAATAATTCAGAGGACAAGTTAGCTAGCGCAATTATTGCTCGATTTTAATCCTATACAAATCCAAAACTGTCAATAAATGGTACATGGTGGTACTGAGTGCTACTCTCGCTCCAGCCGTCGTTCGAAATCAAAGACGCTAGAGTTACGATCTATCTCCCACTCCTTGATCGCTCTCACCCGAGTCACACACACTCTAGTCCGAGCCGAGCAGATGGAAATCATAAATAGCTACAAGAGTAGCGAAAATTCAGAAAAATCAAATTGCGATTCATGGTATCACGTTTCGACTGGTGAAAATCCAGCTGACTTAAAAATAACGTTTTTTTTGTATAACTTTAAAATAAATCGGCCGAAAAATTTTAAAACGGCATTTCTAATTAGATTTAAAGAAAATAAAATTATTCAAACAAAATTTTAATTTTTTTATGAAGAAATAAAAAAGTTACTGCAGTTTTTGTGAGATTCTTAAGAAAAACGTTTCTTTGTATTACTTTAGACTAAATAGTCGGAAAATTTTTAAAACGGCATTTCTAATTAGATTTAAAGAAAGTAAAATTATTTAAATAAAACTTTTATTTTTTTATGAAGAAAGAAAAAGGTTACAGCAGTTTTTGTTTGATTTTTAAGAAAAACGCATTATTTCTTACAAATAACGTCTTTTTGTATAACTTTAAAATAAATCGTCCGAAAAATTATAAAACGGCATTTCTAATTAGATTTCATGTAAACAAAATTATTCAAACATAATTTTAATTTTTTTATGAAGAAATATAAAGTTACTGCAGTTTTTGTGTGATTTTTAAGAAAAACGTTTTTTTGAATATTTTTAAAATAAATACTCCGAAAATTTTTAAAACGGCATTTCTAATAAGATTTCATGAAAATAAAATTATTTAAACAAAATTTATATTTTTTATGAAGAAATAAAAAAGTAACAGCAGTTTTTGTTTGATTTTTAAGAAAAACGCATTATTTCTTTAAAATAAGGTTTTTTTTGTATAATTTTAAAATTAATCGTCTAAAAAATTTTAAAACGACATTTCTAATTAGATTTCATGAAAATAAAATTATTTAAACAAAATCTACATTTTTTTATAAAGAAATAAAAAAGTTACAGCAGTTTTTGTTTAATTTTTAAGAAAAACGCATTATTTCTTAAAAATAACGTTTTTTTTTGTATAATTTTAAAATTAATCGTCCAAAAAATTTTAAAACGTAATTTCTAATTAGATTTCATGAAAATAAAATAATTTAAACAAAATTTACATTGTTTTATGAAGAAATAAAAAAGTTTCTGCAGTTTTTGTGTGATTTTAAAGAAAAACGTTTTTTTTGTATAATTTAAAATGAATCGTCCGAAAAATTTTAAAACGACATTTCTAATTAGATTTCATAAAAATAAAATTATTTAAACAAAATTTACATTTTTTATAAAGAAATAAAAAAGTTACAGCAGTTTTTGTTTGATTTTTAAGAAAAACGCATTATTTCTTAAAAATAACGTTTTTTTTGTATAATTTTAAAATTAACCGTCCAAAAAATTTTAAAACGACATTTCTAATTAGATTTCATGAAAATAAAATTATTTAAACAAAATTTACATTGTTTTATGAAGAAATAAAAAAGTTTCTGCAGTTTTTGTTTGATTTTAAAGAAAAACGCATTATTTCTTTAAAATAACGTTTTTTTTTGTATAATTTTAAAATTATTCGTTCGAAAAATTTTAAAACGGCATTTCTAATTAGATTTCATGAAAATAAAATTATTTAAACAAAATTTACATTTTTTTATAAAGAAATAAAAAAGTAACAGCAGTTTTTGTTTGATTTTTAAGAAAAACGCATTATTTCTTTAAAATAACGTTTTTTTTTGTATAATTTTAAAATTAATCGTCCGAAAAAATTTAAAACGACATTTCCAATTAGGTTTCATAAAAATAAAATTATTTAAACAAAATTTACATTTTTTTATGAAGAAATAAAAAAGTTACAGCAGTTTTTGTTTGATTTTTAAGAAAAACGCATTATTTCTTAAAAATAACGTTTTTTTTGTATAATTTTAAAATTATTCGTCCGAAAAATTTTAAAACGGCATTTCTAATTAGATTTTATGAAAATAAAGGAATTTAAACAAAATTTACATTTTTTTATAAAGAAATAAAAAAGTTACAGCAGTTTTTGTTTGATTTTTAAGAAAAAGGCATTATTTCTAAAAAATAACGCTTTTTTGGTATAATTTTAAAATTAATCGTCCGAAAAATTTTAAAACGACATTTTTAATTAGATTTCATGAAAATAAAATTATTTAAACAAAATTTACATTGATTTATGAAGAAATAAAAACAGTTTCTGCAGTTTTTGTGTGATTTTTAAGAAAAAGGTTTTATTTGTATAATTTTAAAATTAATCGTCCGAATAATTTTAAAACGGCATTTCTAATTAGATTTTATGAAAATAAAATAATTTAAACAAAATTTACATTTTTTTATAAAGAAATAAAAAAGTAACAGCAGTTTTTGTTTGATTTTTAAGAAAAACGCATTATTTCTTAAAAATATCGTTTTGTTTTGTATAATTTTAAAATTATTCGTCCGAAAAATTTTAAAACGGCATTTCTAATTAGATTTTATAAAAATAAAATTATTTAAACAAAATTTACATTTTTTTATAAAGAAAAAAAAAAGTAACAGCAGTTTTTGTGTGATTTTTAAGAAAAACGTTTTTTTTTGTATAATTTTAAAATTAATCGTCCGAAAAATTTTAAAACGGCATTTCTAATTAGATTTTATAAAAATAAAATTATTTAAACAAAATTTACATTTTTTTATAAAGAAATAAAAAAGTTACAGCAGTTTTTGTTTGATTTTTAAGAAAAACGCATTATTTCTTAAAAATAACGTTATTTTGTGTATAATTTTAAAATTATTCGTCCGAAAAATTTTAAAACGTCATTTCTAATTAGATTTTATGAAAATAAAACAATTTAAACAAAATTTACATTTTTTTATAAAGAAATAAAAAAGTTACAGCAGTTTTTGTTTGATTTTTAAGAAAAACGCAATATTTCTTAAAAATAACGTTTTTTTTGTATAATTTTAAAATTAATCGTCCAAAAAATTTAAAAAACGACATTTCTAATTAGATTTTATGAAAATAAAATTATTTAAAAAAAAATTTACATTTTTTTATAAAGAAATAAAAAAGTTACAGCAGTTTTTGTTTGATTTTTAAGAAAAACGCATTATTTCTTAAAAATAAAGTTTTTTTTGTATAATTTTAAAATTAATCGTCCAAAAAATTTGAAGACGACATTTCTAATTAGATTTCATGAAAATAAAATAATTTAAACAAAATTTACATTTTTTTATAAAGAAATAAAAAAGTTACAGCAGTTTTTGTTCAATTTTTAAGAAAAACGCATTATTTCTTAAAAATAACTTTTTTTTTGTATAATTTTAAAATTATTCGTCCGAAAAATTTTAAAACGGCATTTCTAATTAGATTTTATGAAAATAAAATAATTTAAACAAAATTTACATTTTTTTATAAAGAAATAAAAAAGTTACAGCAGTTTTTGTTTGATTTTTAAGAAAAACGCATTATTTCTTAAAAATAAAGTTTTTTTTGTATAATTTTAAAATTAATCGTCCAAAAAATTTGAAGACGACATTTCTAATTAGATTTCATGAAAATAAAATAATTTAAACAAAATTTACATTTTTTTATAAAGAAATAAAAAAGTTACAGCAGTTTTTGTTCAATTTTTAAGAAAAACGCATTATTTCTTAAAAATAACTTTTTTTTTGTATAATTTTAAAATTATTCGTCCGAAAAATTTTAAAACGGCATTTCTAATTAGATTTTATGAAAATAAAATAATTTAAACAAAATTTACATTTTTTTATAAAGAAATAAAAAAGTTACAGCAGTTTTTGTTTGATTTTTAAGAAAAACGCATTATTTCTAAAAAATAACGTTTTTTTGGTATAATTTTAAAATTATTCGTTCGAAAAACTTTAAAACAACATTTCTAATTAGATTTCATGAAAAGAAAATTATTTAAACAAAATTTACATTTTTTTATAAAGAAATAAAAAAAGTTACAGCAGTTTTTGTTTGATGTTTAAGAAAAACGCATTATTTCTTAAAAATACCGTTTTTTTTGTATAATTTTAAAATTAATCGTCCGAAAAATTGTAAAACGGAATTTCTAACTAGTTTTTATAAAAATAAAATTATTTATACAAAATTTACATTTTTTTATAAAGAAATAAAAAAGTTATAGCAGTATTTGTTTGATTTTTAAGAAAAACGCATTATTTCTTAAAAATAACGTTTTTTTTTGTATAATTTTAAAATTATTCGTCCGAAAAATTTTAAAACGGCATTTCTAATTAGATTTTATGAAAATAAAATAATTTAAACAAAATTTACATTTTTTTATAAAGAAATAAAAAAGTTACAGCAGTTTTTGTTTGATTTTTAAGAAAAACGCATTATTTCTAAAAAATAAATTTTTTTTTGTATAATTTTAAAATTAATCGTTCGAAAAATTTTAAAACGACATTTCTAATTAGATTTCATGAAAATAAAATAACTTAAACAAAATTTACATTTTTTTATAAAGAGATAAAAAAGTTACAGTAGTTTTTGTTTGATTTTTAAGAAAAACGCATTATTTCTAAAAAATAACGTTTTTTTTGTATAATTTTAAAATTATTCGTCCGAAAAATTTTTAAACGACATTTCTAATTAGATTTCATGAAAATAAAATAATTTAAATAAAATTTACATTTTTTTATAAAGAGATAAAAAAGTTACAGTAGTTTTTGTTTGATTTTTAAGAAAAACGCATTATTTCTAAAAAATAACGTTTTTTTTGTATAATTTTAAAATTATTCGTCCAAAAAATTTTAAAACGACATGTCTAATTAGATTTCATGAAAATAAAATTATTTAAACAAAATTTACATTGTTTTATGATGAAACAAAAAAGTTTCTGCAGTTTTTGTGTGATTTTTAAGAAAAACGTTTTTTTTGTATAATTTTAAAATTAATCGTTCGAAAAATTTTAAAACGACATTTCTAATTAGATTTCATGAAAATAAAATAACTTAAACAAAGTTTACATTTTTTTATAAAGAGATAAAAAAGTTACAGCAGTATTTGTTTGATTTTTAAGAAAAACGCATTATTTCTTAAAAATAACGTTTTTTTTTGTACAATTTTAAAATTATTCGTCCGAAAAATTTTTAAACGGCATTTCTAATTAGATTTTATGAAAATAAAATAATTTAAACAAAATTTACATTTTTTTATAAAGAGATAAAAAAGTTACAGTAGTTTTTGTTTGATTTTTAAGAAAAGCGCATTATTTCTAAAAAATAACGTTTTTTTGTATAATTTTAAAATTATTCGTCCAAAAAATTTTAAAACGACATTTCTAATTAGATTTCATGAAAATAAAATAACTTAAACAAAATTTACATTTTTTTATAAAGAGATAAAAAAGTTACAGTAGTTTTTGTTTGATTTTTAAGAAAAACGCATAATTTCTAAAAAATAACGTTTTTTTTGTATAATTTTAAAATTATTGGTCCGAAAAATTTTAAAACGGCATTTCTAATTAGATTTTATGAAAATAAAATTATTTAAAAAAAAATTTACATTTTTTTATAAAGAAATAAAAAAGTTACAGCAGTTTTTGTTTGATTTTTAAGAAAAATGCATTATTTCTTAAATATATCGTTTTTTTTGTATAATTTTAAAATTAATCGTTCGAAAAATTTTAAAACGACATTTCTAATTAGATTTTATGAAAATAAAATAATTTAAACAAAATTTACATTTTTTTATAAAGAAATAAAAAAGTTACAGCAGTTTTTGTTTGATTTTTAAGAAAAACGCATTATTTCTAAAAAATAACGTGTTTTTTTGTATAATTTTAAAATTATTCGTCCGAAAAATTTTAAAACGGCATTTGTAATTAGATTTTATGAAAATAAAATAATTTAAACAAAATTTACATTTTTTTATAAAGAAATAAAAAAAATTACAGCAGTTTTTGTTTGATTTTTAAGAAAAACGCATTATTTCTAAAAAATAACGTTTTTTTGTATAATTTTAAAATTAATCGTTCGAAAAATTTTTAAACGACATTTCTAATTAGATTTCATGAAAATAAAATAACTTAAACAAAATTTACATTTTTTTATAAAGAGATAAAAAAGTTATAGTAGTTTTTGTTTGATTTTTAAGAAAAACGCATTATTTCTAAAAAATAACGTTTTTTTTGTATAATTTTAAAATTATTCGTCCAAATGATTTTAAAACGACATTTCTAATTAGATTTCATGAAAATAAAATAATTTAAACAAAATTTACATTTTTTCATAAAGAGATAAAAAAGTTACAGTAGTTGTTGTTTGATTTTTAAGAAAAACGCATTATTTCTAAAAAATAACGTGTTTTTTTGTATAATTTTAAAATTATTCGTCCAAAAAATTTTAAAACGACAAGTCTAATTAGATTTCATGAAAATAAAATTATTTAAACAAAATTTACATTGTTTTATGATGAAACAAGAAAGTTTCTGCAGTTTTTGTGTGATTTTTAAGAAAAACGTTTTTTTTTGTATAATTTTAAAATTAATCGTTCGAAAAATTTTAAAACGACATTTCTTATTAGATTTCATGAAAATAAAATAACTTAAACAAAATTTACATTTTTTTATAAAGAGATAAAAAAGTTACAGTAGTTTTTGTTTGATTTTTAAGAAAAACGCATTATTTCTTAAAAATAACGTTTTTTTTGTATAATTTTAAAATTAATCTTCCAAAAAATTTTCAAACGACATTTCTAATTAGCTTTCATGAAAAAAAAATTATTTAAACAAAATTTACATTGATTTATGAAGAAATAAAAAAGTTTCTGCAGTTTTTGTGTGACTTTTAAGAAAAACGTTTTTTTTTGTATAATTTTAAAATTAATCGTTCGAAAAATTTTAAAACGACATTTCTAATTAGATTTCATGAAAATAAAATAATTTATACAAAATTTACATTTTTTTATAAAGAAATAAAAAAGTTACAGCAGTTTTTGTTTGATTTTTAAGAAAAACGCATTATTTCTAAAAAATAACGCTTTTTTGGTATAATTTTAAAATTAATCGTCTGAAAAATTTTAAAACGACATTTCTAATTAGATTTTATGAAAATGAAATTACTTAAACAAAATTTACATTTTTTCATAAAGAAATAAAAAAGTTACAGTAGTTTTTGTTTGATTTTTAAGAAAAACGCATTATTTCTTAAAAATAACGTTTTTTTTGTATAATTTTAAAATTAATCTTCCAAAAAATTTTCAAACGACATTTCTAATTAGCTTTCATGAAAAAAAAATTATTTAAACAAAATTTACATTGATTTATGAAGAAATAAAAAAGTTTCTGCAGTTTTTGTGTGACTTTTAAGAAAAACGTTTTTTTTGTATAATTTAAAAATTAATCGTCCGACAAAATTTAAAACGACATTTCTAATTGGATTTCATGAAAATAAAATAATTTAAACAAAATTTACATTTTTTTATAAAGAAATAAAAAAGTTACAGCAGTTTTTGTTTGATTTTTAAGAAAAACGCATTATTTCTTAAAAATAAAGTTTTTTTTGTATAATTTTAAAATTAATCGTCCAAAAAATTTTAAGACGACATTTCTAATTAGATTTCATGAAAATAAATTTATTTAAACAAAATTTATATTTTTATATGAAGAAATAAAAAAGTTACGGCAGTTTGTGTTCAATTTTTAAGAAAAACGCATTATTTCTTAAAAATAACGTTTTTTTTTGTATAATTTTAAAATTAATCGTCCGAAAAATTGTAAAACGGCATTTCTAACTAGTTTTTATAAAAATAAAATTATTTATACAAAATTTACATTTTTTTAAAAAGAAATAAAAAAGTTACAGCAGTTTTTGTTTGATTTTTAAGAAAAACGCATTATTTCTTAAAAATAACGTTTTTATTTGTATAATTTTAAAATTATTCGTCCGAAAAATTTTAAAACGGCATTTCTAATTAGATTTCATGAAAATAAAATTATTTAACAAAATATACATTTTTTTATAAAGAAATAAAAAAAGTTACAGCAGTTTTTGTTTGATTTTTAAGAAAAACGCATTATTTCTAAAAAATAACGTTTTTTTGGTATAATTTTAAAATTATTCGTCCGAAAAACTTTAAAACAACATTTCTAATTAGATTTCATGAAAAGAAAATTATTTAAAAAAAATTTACATTTTTTTATAAAGAAATAAAAAAGTTACAGCAGTTTTTGTTTGATTTTTAAGAAAAACGCATTATTTCTAAAAAATAACGCTTTTTTGGTATAATTTTAAAATTAATCGTCTGAAAAATTTTAAAACGACATTTCTAATTAGATTTTATGAAAATGAAATTACTTAAACAAAATTTACATTTTTTCATAAAGAAATAAAAAAGTTACAGTAGTTTTTGTTTGATTTTTAAGAAAAACGCATTATTTCTTAAAAATAACGTTTTTTTTGTATAATTTTAAAATTAATCTTCCAAAAAATTTTCAAACGACATTTCTAATTAGCTTTCATGAAAAAAAAATTATTTAAACAAAATTTACATTGATTTATGAAGAAATAAAAAAGTTTCTGCAGTTTTTGTGTGACTTTTAAGAAAAACGTTTTTTTTGTATAATTTTAAAATTAATCGTCCGAAAAATTTTAAAACGGCATTTCTAATTAGAGTTTATGAAAATAAAATAATTTAAACAAAATTTACATCTTTTTATAAAGAAATAAAAAAGTTACAGCAGTTTTTGTTTGATTTTTAAGAAAAACGCATTATTTCTTAAAAATAACGTTTTTATTTGTATAATTTTAAAATTATTCGTCCGAAAAATTTTAAAACGGCATTTCTAATTAGATTTCATGAAAATAAAATTATTTAAACAAAATTTACGTTTCTTTATGAAGAAATAAAAAAGTTACAGCAGTTTTTGTTTGATTTTTAAGAAAAACGCATTATTTCTAAAAAATAACGTTTTTTTGGTATAATTTTAAAATTATTCGTCCGAAAAACTTTAAAACAACATTTCTAATTAGATTTCATGAAAAGAAAATTATTTAAAAAAAATTTACATTTTTTTATAAAGAAATAAAAAAAGTTACAGCAGTTTTTGTTTGATTTTTAAGAAAAACGCATTATTTCTTAAAAATACCGTTTTTTTTTGTATAATATTAAAATTAATCTTCCAAAAAATTTTCAAATGACATTTCTAATTAGATTTCATGAAAAAAAAATTATTTAAATAAAATTTACATTGATTTATGAAGAAATAAAAAAGTTTCTGCAGTTTTTGTGTGATTTTTAAGAAAAACGTTTTTTTTGTTTAATTTTAAAATTAATCGTCCGAAAAATTTTAAAACGACATTTCTAATTGGATTTCATGAAAATAAAATTATTTAAACAAAATTTACTTTGTTTTATGAAGAAATAAAAAAGTTACAGCAGTTTTTGTGTGATTTTTAAGAAAAACTTTTTTTTTGTATAATTTTAAAATTAATCGTTCGAAAAATTTTAAAACGACATTTCTAATTAGATTTCATGAAAATAAAGTAATTTATACAAAATTTACATTTTTTTATAAAGAAATAAAAAAGTTACAGCAGTTTTTGTTTGATTTTTAAGAAAAACGCATTATTTCTAAAAAATAAAGTTTTTTTTGTATAATTTTAAAATTAATCGTTCGAAAAATTTTAAAACGACATTTCTAATTAGATTTCATGAAAATAAAATAATTTATACAAAATTTACATTTTTTTATAAAGAAATAAAAAAGTTACAGCAGTTTTTGTTTGATTTTTAAGAAAAACGCATTATTTCTAAAATATAACGCTTTTTTGGTATAATTTTAAAATTAATCGTCTGAAAAATTTTAAAACGACATTTCTAATTAGATTTTATGAAAATGAAATTACGTAAACAAAATTTACATTTTTTTATAAAGAAATAAAAAAGTTACAGTAGTTTTTGTTTGATTTTTAAGAAAAACGCATTATTTCTAAAAAATAACGTTTTTTTTTGTATAATTTTAAAATTAATCTTCCAAAAAATTTTCAAACGACATTTCTAATTAGCTTTCATGAAAAAAAAATTATTTAAACAAAATTTACATTGATTTATGAAGAAATAAAAAAGTTTCTGCAGTTTTTGTGTGACTTTTAAGAAAAACGTTTTTTTTGTATAATTTTAAAATTAATCGTCCAAAAAATTTAAAAACGACATTTCTAATTAGATTTCATGAAAATAAAATTATTTAAACAAAATTTACATTGTTTTATAAAGAAATAAAAAAGTTTCTACAGTTTTTGTGTGATTTTTAAGACAAACGTTTTTTTTTGTATAATTTTAAAATTATTCGTCCGAAAAATTTTAAAATGACATTTCTAATTATATTTCATGAAAATAAAATAATTTAAACAAAATTTACATTTTTTTATAAAGAAATAAAAAAATTACAGCAGTTTTTGTTTGATTTTTAAGAAAAACGCATTATTTCTTAAAAATAAAGTTATTTTTGTTTAATTTTAAAATGAATAGTCCAACAAATTTTAAAACGACATTTCTAATTAGATTTCATGAAAATAAAATTATTTAAACAAAATTTACATTGTTGTATGCAACAATGTAAATTTTGTTTAAATTATTTCATTTTCATGAAATCTAATTAGAAATGTCGTTTAAAAATTTTTCGGTCGATTAATTTTAAAATTATACAAAAAAAAATTCATAAATAAATAAAAAAATTTCTGCAGTTTTTGTGTGATTTTTAAGAAAAAGGTTTTTTTTGTATAATTTTAAAATTAATCTTCCAAAAAATTTTAAAACGACATTTCTAATTAGATTTCATGAAAATAAAATTATTTAAATAAAATTTACATTGTTTTATGAAGAAATAAAAAAATTTCTGCAGTTTTTGTGTGATTTTTAAGAAAAAGGTTTTTTTTGTATAATTTTAAAATTATTCTTCCGAAAAATTTTAAAACGACATTTCTAATTAGATTTCATGAAAATAAAATTATTTAAACAAAATTTACATTTTTTTATAAAGAAATAAAAATGTTACAGCAGTTTTTGTTTGATTTTTAAGAAAAACGCATTATTTCTTAAAAATAACGTTTTTTTTGTATAATTTTAAAATTAATCGTCCAAAAAATTTTAAAACGACATTTCTAATTAGATTTCATCAAAATAAAATTATTTAAACAAAATTTACATTGTTTTATGAAAAAATAAAAGAGTTTCTGCAGTTTTTGTGTGATTTTTAAGAAAAACGCATTATTTCTTAAAAATAACGTTTTGTTTTGTATAATTTTAAAATTAATCGTCCGAAAAATTTTAAAACGGCATTTCTAATTAGATTTTATGAAAATAAAATAATTTAAACAACATTTACATTTTTTTATAAAGAAATAAAAAAGTTACAGCAGTTTTTGAGTGATTTTTAAGAAGAACGTTTTTTTTTGTATAATTTTAAAATTAATCGACCGAAAAATTTTTAAACGACATTTCTAATTAGATTTCATGAAAATGAAATAATTTAAACAAAATTTACATTGTTGTATGAATAAATAAAAAAATTTCTGCAGTTTTTGTGTGATTTTTAAGAAAAAGGTTTTTTTTGTATAATTTTAAAATTAATCGTCCAAAAAATTTTAAAACGACATTTCAAATTAGATTTCATGAAAATAAAATTATTTAAACAAAATTTACATTGTTTTATGAAGAAATATAAAAGTTTCTGCAGTTTTTGTGTGATTTTTAAGAAAAAGGTTTTTTTCTATAATTTTAAAATTAATCGTCCAAAAAATTTTAAAACGACATTTAAAATTAGATTTCATGAAAATAAAATTATTTAAACAAAATTTACATTGTTTTATGAAGAAATAAAAAAATTTCTGCAGTTTTTGTGTGATTTTTAAGAAAAAGGTTTTTTTTGTATAATTTTAAAATTAATCGTCCAAAAAATTTTAAAACGACATTTCAAATTAGATTTCATGAAAATAAAATTATTTAAACAAAATTTACATTGTTTTATGAAGAAATATAAAAGTTTCTGCAGTTTTTGTGTGATTTTTAAGAAAAAGGTTTTTTTCTATAATTTTAAAATTAATCGTCCAAAAAATTTTAAAACGACATTTCAAATTAGATTTCATGAAAATAAAATTATTTAAACAAAATTTACATTGTTTTATGAAGAAATAAAAAAATTTCTGCAGTTTTTGTGTGATTTTTAAGAAAAAGGTTTTTTTGTATAATTTTAAAATTAATCGTCCGAAAAATTTTAAAACGACATTACTAATTAGATTTCATGAAAATAAAATTACTTAAACAAAATTTACATTTTTTTATAAAGAAATAAAAAAGTTACAGCAGCTTTTGTTTGATTTCTAAGAAAAACGCAATATTTCTTAAAAATAACGTTTTTTTT
Organism: Stenus bimaculatus; assembly: GCA_963971135.1. NCBI lineage: Eukaryota > Metazoa > Arthropoda > Insecta > Coleoptera > Staphylinidae > Stenus > Stenus bimaculatus. Next base: position 34,997,681 of record OZ020183.1, on the reverse strand, counting down.
TGTATAATTTTAAAATTAATCGTCCGAAAAATTTTAAAACGGCATTTCTAATTAGATTTTATGAAAATAAAATAATTTAAACAAAATCTACATCTTTTTATAAAGAAATAAAAAAGTTACAGCAGTTTTTGTTTGATTTTTAAGAAAAAACGCAATATTTCTAAAAAATAACGTTTTTTGGTATAATTTTAAAATTAATCGTCCGAAAAATTTTAAAACGACATTCTAATTAGATTTCATAAAAATAAAATAATTTAAACAAAATTTACATTTTTTTATAAAGAAATAAAAAAGTTTCTGCAGTTTTTGTGTGATTTTTAAGACAAACGTTTTTTTTTGTATAATTTTAAAATTATTCGTCCGAAAAATTTTAAAACGACATTTCTAATTAGATTTCATGAAAATAAAATAATTTAAACAAAATTTACATTTTTTTATAAAGAAATAAAAAAGTTACAGCAATTTTTGTTTGATTTTTAAGAAAAACGCATTATTTCTTAAAAATAAAGTTATTTTTGTTTAATTTTAAAATGAATAGTCCAACAAATTTTAAAACGACATTTCTAATTAGATTTCATGAAAATAAAATTATTTAAACAAAATTTACAATGTTTTATGAAGAAATAGAAAAGTTTCTGCAGTTTTTGTGTGATTTTTAAGAAAAACGCATTATTTCTAAAATATAACGTTTTTTTGGTATAATTTTAAAATCAATCGTCCGAAAAATTTTAAAACGACATTTCTAATTAGATTTCATGAAAATAATAGTATATTGTTTTATTAGGAGTAAAATAAGTACTTTTTGTGACGAGCATGTAAGTTCGCGGGACGAGCTCTGCGAGTCCCGCGGATACATGCGAGCCACAAAAAGTTATTTTACTCCGAATAAAACATGCTATTTTTTCTTCAAACGCCTCAATTTATAAAATAATAATTGAAAAAAATAATTTTAAAATGTGACATTTAATTTACTACGTCATGTCATTAATGTATATTGGGTTACCTACTTCCAACAAAGTGAAATATGAAGTGAAGTTAGCTATGAAACAAACGAAAGCGCACCTGTGACTGATTTGAATTCAAAAAAATTATTTTTGAAATCCATAATCGAAATCATACTTCTTGTTTATTGTATTTACAGTGTTTAGTGATAGCTGGAAAAGTAAGTAATACTTAGTTTATTGGAGTATTAATTATTTATTGTAAAACAATTATTTATTGTTCCTAGTATTTATAATGTCATCCGATTCTGAAAATGATATGGAATGTACGCCACCATTTATTTTGCAAGCCGCAAATGAAGCAGCAAATAATCTGCTCCCAACAAAATCATCTAAAATTTATGAACATGCTTATGATAAATTTATTTCATGGTGCGATGATCAAAAAGTAAAAAATTACTCGGAAAATGTTTTATTGGCCTACTTTTCCGAACAGAAAAATAAAATGAAATGGAAGAGTTCAACAATGTGGTCGCAATATTCGATGATAAAATCATTACTTAATATAAAAAAGGGAGTGGATACAAATAAATACATGAAACTTCGAGCATTCCTAAAAAAACAAAATGAAGGGTATACTCCTAAAAAGTCGAGAGTATTTACAAAAGAACAGTTTGATAAATTTTTAAACGAAGCTTCTGATGAACAATATTTGGGCATCAAGGTAAGTTTACAGTACAACCATTTATAGTACATAGTTATTAATAACAATAATAAGTTTATTTAATAGCCCTTGGCTAAATTAACAAAGATCACAAAATATACAACATTCAACAAAATTAGTACATATACATATAACAAATAAATAATACATTATACAATAAATCTTTTTACATATATTTATATTGAAAACCATTTTTTATATAGATCATTTTGTTATTTGGGGTTTCTGGTGCTTGTCGATGTGACGAGTTGGTCAAAATGAGAATGGACAATATTGAAGATTTTGGATCGTTATTATTTATTAAAATACCAGATAGCAAAACTAACAAATCAAGATCTTTTACAATAGTGGGAGAAAACTTTTTAAATATATATAGAAAATATCTTTTTTTACGCCCAAACAATATGAAAGATAATCGTTTTTTTATTAAATATGTAAATGGAAAATGTTATGGACAAGTAATGGGAATACACAAAATTGGTAACGCTTCTAGGGATGTAGCATCTTATTTAAAATTGCCAAATTCTCATGAATACACGGGGCACTGTTTAAGACGAACATCAGCTACTTTTCTTATAGATGGGGGAGCCGATATTACATCTCTAAAACAACATGGAGGTTGGAAGTCCACCAGTGTCGCCGAGGGATACATCGAAGAATCTTTAACCAAGAAGAAAGATGTTGCGCGGAGAATTTTGAATCCAGAGCCGATTACAAGTAATCCCGTTCAATTAATTATAAACCAAGAATCTGTAACCGAAAAGAAAGATGTTGCTCAGAGAATTTTAAAGCCAGAGACGATTACAAGTAATTCCGTTGAGTTAATTGATAACGAAGAATTAGCCCTTCCTGAGCTAATACCACTTAATCCGATTCCCAGTATAATAGGATGTAATGCGAAAAAAACTTGTATAACTGCAGCTACAAGTTCAGCGTCTTCCTCCGCATTCAATTTTCAAAATGCTACAATTACAAATTGTACATTCAATATAAGTTATGTCGATAAAAACATATAAAATTATATTAATATTGTATTTAAATTAATAGATTTGTAAGCAATAATAATAAAAAAACAATCAGCTTTATAGGTTTTTATTTTAATTCGGCATTTGTTGTAACTAAGCTTTTACTGCTTTAAGGTTGTATTTTTGTCAAATTGGTAAAGTGCTCTATTTCTTATATTTAGTCTCCATTATTTTCATTAAAAACTTGTAGGTTTCGTACACTATAAAAAATTGATACATTCATTTGCGATACCTTACACAATTGCATACATTCTGTGAGTTTTTGAGATGACTTACGATTTATTCAGGGTTGTGTTTATATTATGAAAGCAACTACACCACTGGCCGAACTCTTACACTCATTTCTCTACATTGTGCACTCATACACATACACACTCTAAAGGCATTTAGGTATTATTCATTTACAGTTGTAGAATTTTTCCATCAACGTACAAAGTACAAATTTTATTGTGGACTGCTAATAATATTATTCCACTGATAAATACCATAACCTAAAAAGTAATTAAATTGATTTCAAAGTTAACTACAAGCATTGTTACAACCAACATAATTTTTAAAAACTGAGCTGTATAAAACCAATTCAGTAAAAATTATAATTTTTTTTTATTTATTAAAGATTTATTATACATATATTATAACCGAAGAATCTCATACAGGTTATTACAACATTGTTACATTTAATTTTAATACGTTATGTCATGTTGCTACAATGTATATTGGGTCGCCAAATACGCGGAGTTAAAAATTGATTTTAACGCCTAGGAGTTAAAAAAACCGATTTACGTCGGAAATGTGCGAACATAACCCTAAAATCAATCAACAAAAAAATGACTTGTTAATGCCTACGAAGTGTCAAAAAACGCCATACTTTTATGACGTTTGAAGAAAAAATTATTTAAACTAAATTTACATTGTTTTATGAAGAAATAAAAAAAATTCTGCAGTTTTTGTGTGATTTTTAAGAAATAGGTTTTTTTTGTATAATTTTAAAATTATTCTTCCGAAAAATTTTAAAACGACATTTCTAATTAGATTTCATGAAAATAAAATTATTTAAACAAAATTTACATTGTTTTATAAAGAAATAAAAAAGTTTCTGCAGTTTTTGAGTGATTTTTAAGAAAAACGTTTTCTTTTGTATAATTTTAAAATTAATCGACCGAAAAATTTTTAAACGACATTTCTAATTTGATTTCATGAAAATGAAATAATTCTAACAAAATTTACATTGTTGTATGAAGAATTAAAAAAATTTCTGCAGTTTTTGTGTGATTTTTAAGAAAAAGATTTTTTTTGTATAATTTTAAAATTAATCTTCCAAAAAATTTTAAAACGACATTTCTAATTAGATTTCATGAAAATAAAATTATTTAAATAAAATTTACATTGTTTTATGAAGAAATAAAAAAATTTCTGCAGTTTTTGTGTGAATTTTAAGAAAAAGGTTTTTTTTGTATAATTTTAAAATTATTCTTCCGAAAAATTTTAAAACGACATTTCTAATTAGATTTCGTGAAAATAAAATTATTTAAACAAAATTTACATTTTTTTATAAAGAAATAAAAAAGTTACAGCAGTTTTTGTTTGATTTTTAAGAAAAACGCATTATTTCTTAAAAATAACGTTTTTTTTGTATAATTTTAAAATTAATCGTCCAAAAAATTTTAAAACGACATTTCTAATTAGATTTCATGAAAATAAAATTATTTAAACAAAATTTACATTGTTTTATGAAAAAATAAAAGAGTTTCTGCAGTTTTTGTGTGATTTTTAAGAAAAACGTTTTTTTTGTATAATTTTAAAATTAATCGTCCAAAAATTTTAAAACGACATTTCTAATTAGATTTCATGAAAATAAAATTATTTAAACAAAATTTACATTTTTTTATGAAGAAATAAAAAAGTAACAGCAGTTTTTGTTTAATTTTTAAGAAAAACGCATTATTTCTTAAAAATAACGTTTTGTTTTGTATAATTTTAAAATTAATCGTCCGAAAAATTTTAAAACGGCATTTCTATGAAAATAAAATAATTTAAACAACATTTACATTTTTTTATAAAGAAATAAAAAAGTTACAGCAGATTTTGTTTGATTTCTAAGAAAAACGCAATATTTCTTAAAAATAACGTTTTTTTTGTATAATTTTAAAATTAATCGTCCGAAAAATTTTGAAACGGCATTTCTAATTAGATTTTATGAAAATAAAATAATTTAAACAAAATTTACTATTTTTTATAAAGAAATAAAAAAGTTACAGCAGTTTTTGTTTGATTTTTAAGAAAAACGCATTATTTCTTAAAAATAACGTTTTTTTGGTATAATTTTTAAATTAATCGTCCGAAAAAATTTGAAACGACATTTCTAATTAGATTTCATGAAAATAAAATTATTTAACAAAATTTACATTTTTTTATAAAGAAATAAAAAAGAAACAGCAGTATTTGTTTGATTTTTAAGAAAAACGCATTATTTCTTAATTATAACGTTTTTTTTGTATAATTTTAAAATTAATCGTCCGAAAAATTTTAAAACGGCATTTCTAACTAGATTTTATAAAAATAAAATTATTTAAACAAAATTTACATTTTTTTATAAAGAAATAAAAAAGTTACAGCAGTTTTTGTTTGATTTTTAAGAAAAATGCATTATTTCTTAAAAATAACGTTTTTTTTGTATAATTTTAAAATTAATCGTCCGAAAAATTTTAAAACGGCATTTCTAATTAGATTTTATGAAAATAAAATAATTTAAACAAAATTTACATTTATTTATAAAGAAATAAAAAAGTTACAGCAGTTTTTGTTTGATTTTTAAGAAAAACGCATTATTTCTTAAAAATAACCTTTTTTTTGTAAAATTTTAAAATTAATCGTCCAAAAAATTTTAAAATGACATTTCTAATTAGATTTCATGAAAATTAAATTATTTAAACAAAATTTACATTGTTTTATGAAGAAATATAAAAGTTTCTGCAGTTTTTGTGTGATTTTTAAGAAAAACGTTTTTTTGTATAATTTTAAAATTAATCGTCCGAAAAATTCTAAAACATCATTTCTAATTAGATTTCATGAAAATAAAATTATTTAAACAAAATTTACATTTTTTTATAAAGAAATAGAAAAGTTACAGCAGTTTTTGTTTGATTTTTAAGAAAAACGCATTATTTCTTAAAAAAAACCTTTTTTTTGTAAAATTTTAAAATTATTCGTCCAAAAAATTTTAAAATGACATTTCTAATTAGATTTCATGAAAATTAAATTATTTATACAAAATTTACATTGTTTTATGAAGAAATATAAAAGTTTCTGCAGTTTTTGTGTAAATAACCTTTTTTTTGTAAAATTTTAAAATTAATCGTCCAAAAAATTTTAAAATGACATTTCTAATTAGATTTCATGAAAATTGAATTATCTAAACAAAATTTACATTGTTTTATGAAGAAATAAAAAAGTTTCTGCAGTTTTTGTGTGATTTTTAAGAAAAACGTTTTTTTGTATAATTTTAAAATTAATCGTCCGAAAAATTCTAAAACATCATTTCTAATTAGATTTCATGAAAATAAAATTATTTAAACAAAATTTACATTTTTTTATAAAGAAATAAAAAAGTTACAGCAGTTTTTGTTTGATTTTTAAGAAAAACGCATTATTTCTTAAAAATAACGTTTTTTTTGTATAATTTTAAAATTAAACGTCCAAAAAATTTTAAAACGGCATTTCAAATTAGATTTTATGAAAATAAAATAATTTAAACAAAATTTACATTTTTTTATAAAGAATTAAAAAAGTTACAGCAGTTTTTGTTTGATTTTTAAGAAAAACGCATTATTTCTTCAAAATAACGTTTTTTTTGTACAATTTTAAAATTAATCGTCCAAAAAATTTTAAAACAATATTTCTAATTAGATTTTATGAAAATAAAATAATTTAAACAAAATTTACATTTTTTTATAAAGAAATAAAAAAGTTTCTGCAGTTTTTGTGTGATTTTTTAGAAAAACATATATTTTGTATAAGTTTAAAATTAATCGTTCAAAAATTTAAAACGACATTTCTAATTAGATTTTATGAAAATAAAATTATTTAAACAAAATTTACATTTTTTTATAAAGAATTAAAAAAGTTACAGCAGTTTTTGTTTGATTTTTAAGAAAAACGCATTATTTCTAAAAAATAACGTTTTTTTGGTATTATTTTAAAATTAATCGTCCGAAAAATTTTAAAACGGCATTTCTAATTAGATTTTATGAAAATAAAATAATTTAAACAAAGTTTACATTTTTTTATAAAGAAATAAAAAAGTTACAGCAGTTTTTGTTTGATTTTTAAGAAAAACGCATTATTTCTTAAAAATAACGTTTTTTTTTGTATAATTTTAAAATTAAACGTCCAAAAAATTTTAAAACGGCATTTCAAATTAGATTTTATGAAAATAAAATAATTTAAACAAAATTTACATTTTTTTATAAAGAATTAAAAAAGTTACAGCAGTTTTTGTTTGATTTTTAAGAAAAACGCATTATTTCTAAAAAATAACGTTTTTTTGGTATAATTTTAAAATTAATCGTCCGAAAAATTTTAAAACGGCATTTCTAATTAGATTTTATGAAAATAAAATAATTTAAACAAAATTTACATTTTTTTATAAAGAATTAAAAAAGTTACAGCAGTTTTTGTTTTATTTTTATGAAAAACGCATTACTTCTAAAAAATAACGTTTTTTTGGTATAATTTTAAAATTAATCGTCCGAAAAAATTTAAAACGACATTTCTAATTAGATTTCATGAAAATAAAATTATTTAACAAAATTTATATTTTTTTATAAAGAAATAAAAAAGAAACAGCAGTTTTTGTTTGATCTTTAAGAAAAACACATTATTTCTTAAAAATAACGTTTTTTTTGTATAATTTTAAAATTAATCGTCCGAAAAATTTTAAAACAACATTTCTAATTAGATTTTATGAAAATAAAATAATTTATACAAAATTTACATTGTTTTATGAAGAAATAAAAAAGTTTCTGCAGTTTTTGTGTGATTTTTAAGAAAAACGTTTTTTTGGTATAATTTTAAAATTAATCGTCCGAAAAATTTTAAAACGACATTTCTAATTAGATTTCATGAAAATAAAATTATTTAAACAAAATTTACATATTTTTATAAAGAAATAAAAAAGTTACAGCAGTTTTTGTTTGATTTTTAAGAAAAACGCATTATTTCTTCAGAATAACGTTTTTTTTGTACAATTTTAAAATTAAACGTCCAAAAAATTTTAAAACGGCATTTCTAATTAGATTTTATGAAAATAAAATAATTTAAACAAAATTTACATTTTTTTATAAAGAAATAAAAATGTTACAGCAGTTTTTGTTTGATTTTTAAGAAAAACGCATTATTTCTAAAAAATAACGTTTTTTTGGTATAATTTTAAAATTAATCCTCCGAAAAAATTTAAAACGACATTTCTAATTAGATTTCATGAAAATAAAATTATTTAACAAAATTTATATTTTTTTATAAAGAAATAAAAAAGAAACAGCAGTTTTTGTTTGATTTTTAAGAAAAACACATTATTTCTTAAAAATAAAGTTTTTTTTGTATAATTTTAAAATTAATCGTCCGAAAAATTTTAAAATAGCATTTCTAATTAGATTTTATGAAAATAAAATAATTTAAACAAAGTTTACATTTTTTTATAAAGAAATAAAAAAGTTACAGCAGTTTTTGTTTGATTTTTAAGAAAAACGCATTATTTCTTAAAAATAACGTTTTTTTTTGTATGGTTTTAAAATTAAACGTCCAAAAAATTTTAAAACGGCATTTCTAATTAGATTTTATGAAAATAAAATAATTTAAACAAAATTTACATTTTTTTATAAAGAATTAAAAAAGTTACAGCAGTTTTTGTTTTATTTTTATGAAAAACGCATTACTTCTAAAAAATAATGTTTTTTTGGTATAATTTTAAAATTAATCGTCCGAAAAAATTTAAAACGACATTTCTAATTAGATTTCATGAAAATAAAATTATTTAACAAAATTTATATTTTTTTATAAAGAAATAAAAAAGAAACAGCAGTTTTTGTTTGATTTTTAAGAAAAACACATTATTTCTTAAAAATAACGTTTTTTTTGAATAATTTTAAAATTAATCGTCCGAAAAATTTTAAAACAACATTTCTAATTAGATTTTATGAAAATAAAATAATTTATACAAAATTTACATTGTTTTATGAAGAAATAAAAAAGTTTCTGCAGTTTTTGTGTGATTTTTAAGAAAAACGTTTTTTTGTATAATTATAAAATTAATCGTCCAAAAAATTTTAAAACGACATTTCTAATTAGATTTCATGAAAATAAAATTATTTAAACAAAATTTACATTTTTTTATGAAAAAATAAAAAAGTTACAGCAGTTTTTGTTTGATTTTTAAGAAAAACGTATTATTTCTAAAAAATAAAGTTTTTTTTGGTATAATTTTAAAATTAATCGTCCGAAAAATTTTAAAACGACATTTCTAATTAGATTTCATGAAAATAAAATTATTTAAACAAAATTTACATATTTTTATAAAGAAATAAAAAAGTTACAGCAGTTTTTGTTTGATTTTTAAGAAAAACGCATTATTTCTTCAAAATAACGTTTTTTTTGTACAATTTTAAAATTAATCGTCCAAAAAATTTTAAAACAATATTTCTAATTAGATTTTATGAAAATAAAATATCTTAAACAAAATTTACATTTTTTTATAAAGAAATAAAAAAGTTACAGCAGTTTTTGTTTGATTTTTAAGAAAAACGCATTATTTCTTAAAAATAACGTTTTTTTTTGTATGATTTTAAAATTAAACGTCCAAAAAATTTTAAAACGGCATTTCTAATTAGATTTTATGAAAATAAAATAATTTAAACAAAATTTACATTTTTTTATAAAGAATTAAAAAAGTTACAGCAGTTTTTGTTTTATTTTTATGAAAAACGCATTACTTCTAAAAAATAACGTTTTTTTGGTATAATTTTAAAATTAATCGTCCGAAAAAATTTAAAACGACATTTCTAATTAGATTTCATGAAAATAAAATTATTTAACAAAATTTATATTTTTTTATAAAGAAATAAAAAAGAAACAGCAGTTTTTGTTTGATTTTTAAGAAAAACACATTATTTCTTAAAAATAACGTTTTTTTTGTATAATTTTAAAATTAATCGTCCGAAAAATTTTAAAACAATATTTCTAATTAGATTTTATGAAAATAAAATAATTTATACAAAATTTACATTGTTTTATGAAGAAATAAAAAAGTTTCTGCAGTTTTTGTTTTATTTTTATGAAAAACGCATTACTTCTAAAAAATAACGTTTTTTTGGTATAATTTTAAAATTAATCGTCCGAAAAATTTTAAAACGACATTTCTAATTAGATTTCATGAAAATAAAATTATTGAAACAAAATTTACATTTTTTTATAAAGAAATAAAAAAGTTACAGCAGATTTTGTTTGATTTTTAAGAAAAACGTATTATTTTTTAAAAATAACGTTTTTTTTGTAAAATTTTAAAATTAATCGTCCAAAAAATTTTAAAACAACATTTCTAATTAGATTTCATGAAAATAAAATAATTTATACAAAATTTACATTGTTTTATGAAGAAATAAAAAAGTTTCTGCAGTTTTTGTTTGATTTTTAAGAAAAACGTTTTTTTGTATAATTTTAAAATTAATCGTCCGAAAAATTTTAAAACGTCATTTCTAATTAGATTTCATGAAAATAAAACTATTTAAACAAAATTTACATTTTTTTATGATGAAATAAAAAAGTTACAGCAGTTTTTGTTTGATTTTTAAGAAAAACGCATCATTTCTTAAAAATAACGTTATTTTTTTGTATAATTTTAAAATTAATCGTCCGAAAAATTTTAAAACGGCATTTCTAATTAGATTTTATGAAAATAAAATAATTTAAATAAAATTTACATCTTTTTATAAAGAAATAACAAAGTTACAGCAGTTTTTGTTTGATTTTTAAGAAAAACGCATTATTTCTAAAAAATAACGTTTTTTTGGTATAAATTTAAAATTATTCGTCCGAAAAATTTTAAAACGACATTGTAATTAGATTTCATGAAAATAAAATTATTTAAACAAAATTTACATTGTTTTATGAAGAAATAAAAAAGTATCTACAGTTTTTGTGTGATTTTTAAAAATAAGGTTTTTTTTGTATAATTTTAAAATTAATCGTCCAAAAAATTATAAAACGACATTTGTAATTAGATTTCATGAAAATAAAATTATTTAAACAAAATTTACATTGTTTTATGAAGAAATAAAAAAGTTTCTGCAGTTTTTGTTTGATTTTTAAGAAAAACGCATTATTTCTTCAAAATAACGTTTTTTTTGTACAATTTTAAAATTAATCGTCCGAAAAATTTTAAAACGACATTTCTAATTAGATTTCATGAAAATAAAATTATTTAAACAAAATTTACATTTTTTTAGGAAGAAATAAAAAAGTTACCGCAGTTTTTGTTTGATTTTTAAGAAAAACGCATTATTTCTTCGAAATAACGTTTTTTTTTGTATAATATTAAAATTAATCGTCCAAAAAATTTTAAAACGACATTTCTAATTAGATTTCATGAAAATAAAATTATTTAAACAAAATTTACATTTTTTTAGGAAGAAATAAAAAAGTTACCGCAGTTTTTGTTTGATTTTTAAGAAAAACGCATTATTTCTTCGAAATAACGTTTTTTTTTGTATAATATTAAAATTAATCGTCCGAAAAATTTTAAAACGGCATTTCTAATTAGATTTTATGAAAATAAAATAATTTAAACAAAATTTACATTTTTTTATAAAGAAATAAAAAAGTTACAGCAGTTTTTGTTTGATTTTTAAGAAAAACGCATTATTTCTAAAAAATTACGTTTTTTTGGTATAATTTTAAAATTAATCGTCCGAAAAAATTTAAAACGACATTTCTAATTAGATTTCATGAAAATAAAATTATTTAACAAAATTTATATTTTTTTATAATGAAATAAAAAAAAAAGCAGTTTTTGTTTGATTTTTAAGAAAAACACATTATTTCTTAAAAATAAAGTTTTTTTTGTATAATTTTAAAATTAATCGTCCGAAAAAATTTAAAACGGCATTTCTAATTAGATTTTATGAAAATAAAATAATTTAAACAAAATTTACATTTTTTTATCTTATAAAGAAATAAAAAAGTTACAGCAGTTTTTGTTTGATTTTTAAGAAAAACGCATTATTTCTTAAAAATAACGTTTTTTTTTGTATAATTTTAAAATTAATCGTCCGAAAAATTTTAAAACAACATTTCAAATTAGAAATGTCGTTTTAAAATTTTTCGGACGATTAATTAGATATCATGAAAATAAAATTATTTAAACAAAATTAACATTATTTTATGAAAAAATAAAAAAGTTACAGCAGTTTTTGTTTGATTTTTAAGAAAAACGCATTATTTCTAAAAAATAAAGTTTTTTTTGGTATAATTTTAAAATTAATCGTCCGAAAAATTTTAAAACGACATTTCTAATTAGATTTCATGAAAATAAAATTATTTAAACAAAATTTACATATTTTTATAAAGAAATAAAAAAGTTACAGCAGTTTTTGTTTGATTTTTAAGAAAAACGCATTATTTCTTCAAAATAACGTTTTTTTTGGTATAATTTTAAAATTAATCGTCCGAAATATTTTAAAACGACATTTCTAATTAGATTTCATGAAAATAAAATTATTTAAACAAAATTTACATATTTTTATAAAGAAATAAAAAAGTTACAGCAGTTTTTGTTTGATTTTTAAGAAAAACGCATTATTTCTTCAAAATTACGTTTTTTTTGTACAATTTTAAAATTAATCGTCCAAAAAATTTTAAAACAATATTTCTAATTAGATTTTATGAAAATAAAATAATTTAAACAAAATTTACATTTTTTTATAAAGAATTAAAAAAGTTACAGCAGTTTTTGTTTTATTTTTATGAAAAAGGCATTACTTCTAAAAAATAACGTTTTTTTGGTATAATTTTAAAATTAAAAGTCCGAAAAAATTTAAAACGACATTTCTAATTAGATTTCATGAAACTAAAATTATTATTTAAACAAAATTTACATTGTTTTATGAAAAAATAAAAACGTTTCTACAGTTTTTGTGTGATTTTTAAGAATTAGGTTTTTTTTGTATAATTTTAAAATTAATCGTCCAAAAAATTATAAAACGACATTTGTAATTAGATTTCATGAAAATAAAATTATTTAAATAAAATTTACATTTTTTTATAAAGAAATAAAAAAGTTACAGCAGTTTTTGTTTGATTTTTAAGAAAAACGCATTATTTCTTAAAAATAACGTTTTGTTTTGTATAATTTTAAAATTAATCGTCCGAAAAATTTTAAAACGGCATTTCTAATTAGATTTTATGAAAATAAAATAATTTAAACAAAATTTACATTTTTTTATAAAGAAATAAAAAAGTTACAGCAGTTTTTGTTTGATTTTTAAGAAAAACGCATTATTTCTAAAAAATAACGATTTTTTGGTATAATTTTAAAATTAATCGTCCGAAAAAATTTAAAACGACATTTCTAATTAGATTTCATGAAAATAAAATTATTTAACAAAATTTATATTTTTTTATAAAGAAATAAAAAAGAAAGCAGTTTTTGTTTGATTTTTAAGAAAAACACATTATTTCTTAAAAATAAAGTTTTTTTTGTATAATTTTAAAATTAATCGTCCGAAAAAATTTAAAACGACATTTCTAATTAGATTTCATTAAAATAAAATTAATTAACAAAATTTATATTTTTTTATAAAGAAATAAAAAAGAAACAGCAGTTTTTGTTTGATTTTTAAGAAAAACGCATTATTTCTAAAAAATAACGTTTTTTTGGTATAATTTTAAAATTAATCGTCCGAAAAAATTTAAAACGACATTTCTAATTAGATTTCATTAAAATAAAATTAATTAACAAAATTTATATTTTTTTATAAAGAAATAAAAAAGAAACAGCAGTTTTTGTTTGATTTTTAAGAAAAACACATTATTTCTTAAAAATAAAGTTTTTTTTGTATAATTTTAAAATTAATCGTCCGAAAAATTTTAAAACGGCATTTCTAATTAGATTTTATGAAAATAAAATAATTTAAACAAAATTTACATTTTTTTATAAAGAAATAAAAAAGTTACAGCAGTTTTTGTTTGATTTTTAAGAAAAACGCATTATTTCTAAAAAATAACGATTTTTTGGTATAATTTTAAAATTAATCGTCCGAAAAAATTTAAAACGACATTTCTAATTAGATTTCATGAAAATAAAATTATTTAACAAAATTTATATTTTTTTATAAAGAAATAAAAAAGAAACAGCAGTTTTTGTTTGATTTTTAAGAAAAACACATTATTTCTTAAAAATAACGTTTTTTTTGAATAATTTTAAAATTAATCGTCCGAAAAATTTTAAAACAACATTTCTAATTAGATTTTATGAAAATAAAATAATTTATACAAAATTTACATTGTTTTATGAAGAAATAAAAAAGTTTCTGCAGTTTTTGTGTGATTTTTAAGAAAAACGTTTTTTTGTATAATTATAAAATTAATCGTCCAAAAAATTTTAAAACGACATTTCTAATTAGATTTCATGAAAATAAAATTATTTAAACAAAATTTACATTTTTTTATGAAAAAATAAAAAAGTTACAGCAGTTTTTGTTTGATTTTTAAGAAAAACGTATTATTTCTAAAAAATAAAGTTTTTTTTGGTATAATTTTAAAATTAATCGTCCGAAAAATTTTAAAACGACATTTCTAATTAGATTTCATGAAAATAAAATTATTTAAACAAAATTTACATATTTTTATAAAGAAATAAAAAAGTTACAGCAGTTTTTGTTTGATTTTTAAGAAAAACGCATTATTTCTTCAAAATAACGTTTTTTTTGTACAATTTTAAAATTAATCGTCCAAAAAATTTTAAAACAATATTTCTAATTAGATTTTATGAAAATAAAATATCTTAAACAAAATTTACATTTTTTTATAAAGAAATAAAAAAGTTACAGCAGTTTTTGTTTGATTTTTAAGAAAAACGCATTATTTCTTAAAAATAACGTTTTTTTTTGTATGATTTTAAAATTAAACGTCCAAAAAATTTTAAAACGGCATTTCTAATTAGATTTTATGAAAATAAAATAATTTAAACAAAATTTACATTTTTTTATAAAGAATTAAAAAAGTTACAGCAGTTTTTGTTTTATTTTTATGAAAAACGCATTACTTCTAAAAAATAACGTTTTTTTGGTATAATTTTAAAATTAATCGTCCGAAAAAATTTAAAACGACATTTCTAATTAGATTTCATGAAAATAAAATTATTTAACAAAATTTATATTTTTTTATAAAGAAATAAAAAAGAAACAGCAGTTTTTGTTTGATTTTTAAGAAAAACACATTATTTCTTAAAAATAACGTTTTTTTTGTATAATTTTAAAATTAATCGTCCGAAAAATTTTAAAACAATATTTCTAATTAGATTTTATGAAAATAAAATAATTTATACAAAATTTACATTGTTTTATGAAGAAATAAAAAAGTTTCTGCAGTTTTTGTTTTATTTTTATGAAAAACGCATTACTTCTAAAAAATAACGTTTTTTTGGTATAATTTTAAAATTAATCGTCCGAAAAATTTTAAAACGACATTTCTAATTAGATTTCATGAAAATAAAATTATTGAAACAAAATTTACATTTTTTTATAAAGAAATAAAAAAGTTACAGCAGATTTTGTTTGATTTTTAAGAAAAACGTATTATTTTTTAAAAATAACGTTTTTTTTGTAAAATTTTAAAATTAATCGTCCAAAAAATTTTAAAACAACATTTCTAATTAGATTTCATGAAAATAAAATAATTTATACAAAATTTACATTGTTTTATGAAGAAATAAAAAAGTTTCTGCAGTTTTTGTGTGATTTTTAAGAAAAACGTTTTTTTGTATAATTTGAAAATTAATCGTCCGAAAAATTTTAAAACGTCATTTCTAATTAGATTTCATGAAAATAAAACTATTTAAACAAAATTTACATTTTTTTATGAAGAAATAAAAAAGTTACAGCAGTTTTTGTTTGATTTTTAAGAAAAACGCATCATTTCTTAAAAATAACGTTATTTTTTTGTATAATTTTAAAATTAATCGTCCGAAAAATTTTAAAACGGCATTTCTAATTAGATTTTATGAAAATAAAATAATTTAAATAAAATTTACATCTTTTTATAAAGAAATAACAAAGTTACAGCAGTTTTTGTTTGATTTTTAAGAAAAACGCATTATTTCTAAAAAATAACGTTTTTTTGGTATAAATTTAAAATTATTCGTCCGAAAAATTTTAAAACGACATTGTAATTAGATTTCATGAAAATAAAATTATTTAAACAAAATTTACATTGTTTTATGAAGAAATAAAAAAGTTTCTACAGTTTTTGTGTGATTTTTAAGAATAAGGTTTTTTTTGTATAATTTTAAAATTAATCGTCCAAAAAATTATAAAACGACATTTGTAATTAGATTTCATGAAAATAAAATTATTTAAACAAAATTTACATTGTTTTATGAAGAAAAAAAAAAGTTTCTGCAGTTTTTGTTTGATTTTTAAGAAAAACGCATTATTTCTTCAAAATAACGTTTTTTTTGTACAATTTTAAAATTAATCGTCCGAAAAATTTTAAAACGACATTTCTAATTAGATTTCATGAAAATAAAATTATTTAAACAAAATTTACATTTTTTTAGGAAGAAATAAAAAAGTTACCGCAGTTTTTGTTTGATTTTTAAGAAAAACGCATTATTTCTAAAAAATAACGTTTTTTTTTGTATAATATTAAAATTAATCGTCCGAAAAAATTTAAAACGACATTTCTAATTAGATTTCATGAAAATAAAATTATTTAACAAAATTTATATTTTTTTATAAAGAAATAAAAAAGAAAGCAGTTTTTGTTTGATTTTTAAGAAAAACACATTATTTCTTAAAAATAAAGTTTTTTTTGTATAATTTTAAAATTAATCGTCCGAAAAAATTTAAAACGGCATTTCTAATTAGATTTTATGAAAATAAAATAATTTAAACAAAATTTACATTTTTTTATAAAGAAATAAAAAAGTTACAGCAGTTTTTGTTTGATTTTTAAGAAAAACGCATTATTTCTTAAAAATAACGTTTTTTTTTGTATAATTTTAAAATTAATCGTCCGAAAAATTTTAAAACGACATTTCTAATTAGATTTCATGAAAATAAAATTATTTAACAAAATTTATATTTTTTTATAAAGAAATAAAAAAGAAAGCAGTTTTTGTTTGATTTTTAAGAAAAACACATTATTTCTTAAAAATAAAGTTTTTTTTGTATAATTTTAAAATTAATCGTCCGAAAAATTTTAAAACGACATTTCTAATTAGATTTCATGAAAATAAAATTATTTAAACAAAATTTACATATTTTTATAAAGAAATAAAAAAGTTACAGCAGTTTTTGTTTGATTTTTAAGAAAAACGCATTATTTCTTCAAAATAACGTTTTTTTTGGTATAATTTTAAAATTAATCGTCCGAAAAATTTTAAAACGACATTTCTAATTAGATTTCATGAAAATAAAATTATTTAAACAAAATTTACATATTTTTATAAAGAAATAAAAAAGTTACAGCAGTTTTTGTTTGATTTTTAAGAAAAACGCATTATTTCTTCAAAATAACGTTTTTTTTGTACAATTTTAAAATTAATAGTCCAAAAAATTTTAAAACAATATTTCTAATTAGATTTTATGAAAATAAAATAATTTAAACAAAATTTACATTTTTTTATAAAGAATTAAAAAAGTTACAGCAGTTTTTGTTTTATTTTTATGAAAAAGGCATTACTTCTAAAAAATAACGTTTTTTTGGTATAATTTTAAAATTAATCGTCCGAAAAATTTTTAAACGGCATTTCTAATTAGATTTTATGAAAATAAAATAATATAAATAAAATTTACATTTTTTTATAAAGAAATAAAAAAGTTACAGCAGTTTTTGTTTGATTTTTAAGAAAAACGCATTATTTCTTCAAAATAAAGTTTTCTTGTATAATTTTAAAATTAATCGTCCAAAAAATTTTAAATTAATATTTCTAATTAGATTTCATGAAAATAAAATTATTTAACAAAATTTATATTTTTTTATAAAGAAATAAAAAAGAAAGCAGTTTTTGTTTGATTTTTAAGAAAAACACATTATTTCTTAAAAATAAAGTTTTTTTTGTATAATTTTAAAATTAATCGTCCGAAAAAATTTAAAACGGCATTTCTAATTAGATTTTATGAAAATAAAATAATTTAAACAAAATTTACATTTTTTTATCTTATAAAGAAATAAAAAAGTTACAGCAGTTTTTGTTTGATTTTTAAGAAAAACGCATTATTTCTAAAAAATAACGATTTTTTGGTATAATTTTAAAATTAATCGTCCGAAAAAATTTAAAACGACATTTCTAATTAGATTTCATGAAAATAAAATTATTTAACAAAATTTATATTTTTTTATAAAGAAATAAAAAAGAAAGCAGTTTTTGTTTGATTTTTAAGAAAAACACATTATTTCTTAAAAATAAAGTTTTTTTTGTATAATTTTAAAATTAATCGTCCGAAAAATTTTAAAACGACATTTCTAATTAGATTTCATGAAAATAAAATTATTTAAACAAAATTTACATATTTTTATAAAGAAATAAAAAAGTTACAGCAGTTTTTGTTTGATTTTTAAGAAAAACGCATTATTTCTTCAAAATAACGTTTTTTTTGGTATAATTTTAAAATTAATCGTCCGAAAAATTTTAAAACGACATTTCTAATTAGATTTCATGAAAATAAAATTATTTAAACAAAATTTACATATTTTTATAAAGAAATAAAAAAGTTACAGCAGTTTTTGTTTGATTTTTAAGAAAAACGCATTATTTCTTCAAAATAACGTTTTTTTTGTACAATTTTAAAATTAATAGTCCAAAAAATTTTAAAACAATATTTCTAATTAGATTTTATGAAAATAAAATAATTTAAACAAAATTTACATTTTTTTATAAAGAATTAAAAAAGTTACAGCAGTTTTTGTTTTATTTTTATGAAAAAGGCATTACTTCTAAAAAATAACGTTTTTTTGGTATAATTTTAAAATTACAAGTCCGAAAAAATTTAAAACGACATTTCTAATTAGATTTCATGAAAATAAAATTATTTAACAAAATTTATATTTTTTTATAAAGAAATAAAAAAGAAACAGCAGTTTTTGTTTGATTTTTAAGAAAAACGCATTATTTCTTAAAAATAACGTTTTGTTTTGTATAATTTTAAAATTAATCGTCCGAAAAATTTTAAAACGGCATTTCTAATTAGATTTTATGAAAATAAAATAATTTAAATTAAATTTACATTTGTTTATAAAGAAATAAAAAAGTTACAGCAGTTTTTGTTTGATTTCTAAGAAAAACGCAATATTTCTTAAAAATAACGTTTTTTTTTGTATAATTTTAAAATTAATCGTCCAAAAAATTTTGAAACGACATTTCTAATTAGATTTCATGAAAATAAAATAATTTAAACAAAATTTACATTTTTTTATAAAGAAATAAAAAAGTTACAGCAGTTTTTGTTTGATTTCTAAGAAAAACGCAATATTTCTTAAAAATAACGTTTTTTTTGTATAATTTTAAAATTATTCGTCCAAAAAATTTTAAAACGACATTTCTAATTAGGTTTCATGAAAATAAAATTATTTAAACAAAATTTACATTCTTTTATGAAGAAATAAAAAAATTTCTGCAGTTTTTGTGTGAATTTTAAGAAAAAGGTTTTTTTTGTATAATTTTAAGATTATTCGTCCGAAAAATTTTAAAACGACATTTCTAATTAGATTTCATGAAAATAAAATTATTTAAACAAAATTTACATTTTTTTATAAAGAAATAAAAAAGTTACAGCAGTTTTTGTTTGATTTTTAAGAAAAACGCATGATTTCTAAAAAATAAAGTTTTTTTGGTATAATTTTAAAATTAATCGTCCGAAAAATTTTAAAACGACATTTCTAATTAGATTTCATGAAAATAAAATTATTTAAACAAAATTTACATTGTTTTATGAAGAAATACAAAAGTTTCTGCAGTTTTTGTGTGATTTTTAGGAAAAACGTTTTTTTATGTATAATTTTAAAATTAATCGTCCGAAAAATTTTAAAACGACATTTCTAATTAGAATTCATTAAAATAAAATTATTTAAACAAATTTACATTTTTTTATGAAGAAATAAAAAAATTACAGCAGTTTTTGTTTGATTTTTAAGAAAAACGCATTATTTCTTAAAAATAACGTTTTTTTTGTATAATTTTAAAATTAATCGTCCGAAAAATTTTAAAACGTCATTTCTAATTAGATTTCATGAAAATAAAATTACTTAAACAAAATTTACATTGTTTTATTAAGAAATAAAAAAGTTTCTGCAGTTTTTGTGTGATTTTTAAGAAAAACGTTTTTTTTGTATAATTTTAAAATTAATCGTCCGAAAAATTTTAAAACGACATTTCTAATTAGATTTCATGAAAATAAAATTACTTAAACAAAATTTACATTGTTTTATTAAGAAATAAAAAAGTTTCTGCAGTTTTTGTGTGATTTTTAAGAAAAACGTTTTTTTTGTATAATTTTAAAATTAATCGTCCGAAAAATTTTAAAACGTCATTTCTAATTAGATTTCATGAAAATAAAATTACTTAAACAAAATTTACATTGTTTTATTAAGAAATAAAAAAGTTTCTGCAGTTTTTGTGTGATTTTTAAGAAAAACGTTTTTTTTGTATAATTTTAAAATTAATCGTCCGAAAAATTTTAAAACGACATTTCTAATTAGATTTCATGAAAATAAAATTATTTAATCAAAATTTACATTTTCTTATGAATAAATAAAAAAGTTACAGCAGTTTTTGTTTGATTTTGAAGAAAGACGCATTATTTCTTAAAAATAACGTTTTTTTTTGTATAATTTTAAAATTAATCGTCCGAAAAATTTTAAAACGCCATTTCTAATTGGATTTTATGAAAATAAAATAATTTAAACAAAATTTACATTTTTTTATAAAGAAATAAAAAAGTTACAGCAGTTTTTGCTTGATTTCTAAGAAAAACGCATTATTTCTTAAAAATAACGTTTTTTTTGTATAATTTTAAAAATAATCGTCCAAAAAATTTTAAAACAACATTTCTAATTAGATTTCATGAAAATAAAATTACATAAACAAAATTTACATTTTTTTATGAAGAAATAAAAAAGTTTCTGCAGTTTTTGTGTGATTTTTAAGAAAAAGGTTTTTTTGTATAATTTTAAAATTAATCGTCCGAAAAAGTTTAAAACGACATTTCTAAATAGATTTCATAAAAATAAAATTATTTAAACAAAATTTACATTTTTTTATGAAGAAATAAAAAAGTTTCTGCAGTTTTTGTGTGATTTTTAAGAAAAACGTTTTTTTTGTATAATTTTAAAAATTATCGTCCGAAAAATTTTAAAACGACATTTCTAATTAGATTTCATGAAAATAAAATTATTTAATCAAAATTTACATTTTCTTATGAATAAATAAAAAAGTTACAGCAGTTTTTGTTTGATTTTTAAGAAAGACGCGTTATTTCTTAAAAATAACGTTTTTTTTGTATAATTTTAAAATTAATCGTCCGAAAAATTTTAAAACGGCATTTCTAATTAGATTTTATGAAAATAAAATAATTTAAACAAAATTTACATCTTTTTATAAAGAAATAAAAAAGTTACATCAGTTTTTGATTGATTTTTAAGAAAAACCCATTATTTCTAAAAAATAACGTTTTTTTGGTATAATTTTAAAATTAATCGCCCGAAACATTTTAAAACAACATTTCTAATTAGATTTCATAAAAATAAAATTATTTAAACAAAATTTACATTGTTTTATGGAGAAATAAAAAAGTTTCTGCAGTTTTTGTGTGATTTTTAAGAAAAACGTATTTTTTGTATAATTTTAAAAATTAATCGTCCGAAAAATTTTAAAACGACATTTCTAATTAGATTTCATGAAAATAAAATAATTTAAACAAAATTTACATAATTTTATGAAGAAATAAAAAAGTTTCTGCAGTTTTTGTGTGATTTTTAAGAAAAACGTTTTTTTTTGTATAATTTTAGAATTAATCGTCCGAAAAATTTTAAAACGACATTTCTAACTAGATTTCATAAAAATAAAATTATTTAAACAAAATTTACATTTTTTTATGAAGAAATAAAAAAGTTACAGCAGTTTTTGTTTGATTTTTAAGAAAAACGCAATATTTCTTATAAATAACGTTTTTTTTGTATAATTTTAAAATAATTCGTCCGAAAAATTTTAAAACGACATGTCTAATTGGATTTCATGAAAATAAAATTATTTAAACAAAATTTACATTTTTTTAAAAAGAAATAAAAAAGTTACAGCAGTTTTTGTTTGATTTTTAAGAAAAACGCATTATTTCTTAAAAATAACGTTTTTTTTTGTATAATTTTAAAATTAATCGTCCAAAAAATTTTAAAACGGCATTTCTAATTAGATTTTATAAAAATAAAATAATTTAAACAAAATTTACATTTTTTTATAAAGAAATAAAAAAGTTACGGCAGTTTTTGTTTGATTTTTAAGAAAAACGCATTATTTCTTAAAAATAACGTTTTTGTTTGTATAATTTTAAAATTAATCGTCCAAAAAATTTTAAAACGACATTTCTAAGTAGATTTCATGAAAATAAAATTATTTAAACAAAATTTACATTGTTTTATAAAGAAATAAAAAGTTTTTGCAGTTTTTGTGTGATTTTTTAGAAAAACATATATTTTGTATAATTTTAAAATTAATCGTCCGAAAAATTTTAAAACGACATTTCTAATTAGATTTCATGAAAATAAAATTATTTAAACAAAATTTACATCTTTTTATAAAGAAATAAAAAAGTTACAGCAGTTTTTGTTAGATTTTTAAGAAAAACGCATTATTTCTTAAAAGTAACGTTTTTTTTGTATAATTTTAAAAATAATCGTCCAAAAAATTTTAAAACGACATTTCTAATTAGATTTCATTTCATGAAAATAAAATTATTTAAAAAAAATTTACATTGATTTATGAAGAAATAAAAAAGTTTCTGCAGTTTTTGTGTGATTTTTAAGAAAAACGTTTTTTTTGTATAATTTTAAAACTAATTGTCCGAAAAATTTTAAAACGACATTTCTAATTAGATTTCATGAAAATAAAATTATTTAAACAAAATTTACATATTTTTATGAAGAAATAAAAAAGTCACAGCAGTTTTTGTTTGATTTTTAAGAAAAACGCATTATTTCTTAAAAATAACGTTTTTGTTTGTATAATTTTAAAATTAATCGTCCAAAAAATTTTAAAACGACATTTCTAAGTAGATTTCATGAAAATAAAATTATTTAAACAAAATTTACATTGTTTTATAAAGAAATAAAAAGTTTTTGCAGTTTTTGTGTGATTTTATAGAAAAACATATATTTTGTATAATTTTAAAATTAATCGTCCGAAAAATTTTAAAACGACATTTCTAATTAGATTTCATGAAAATAAAATTATTTAAACAAAATTTACATTTTTTTATAAAGAAATAAAAAAGTTACAGCAGTTTTTGTTTGATTTTTAAGAAAAACGCATTATTTCTTATAAATAACGTTTTTTTTTGTATAATTTTAAAATAATTCGTCCGAAAAATTTTAAAACGGCATTTCTAATTAGATTTTATGAAAATAAAATAATTTAAACAAAATTTACATCTTTTTATAAAGAAATAAAAAAGTTACAGCAGTTTTTTTAGATTTTTAAGAAAAACGCATTATTTCTTAAAAGTAACGTTTTTTTTGTATAATTTTAAAAATAATCGTCCAAAAAATTTTGAAACGACATTTCTAATTAGATTTCATTTCATGAAAATAAAATTATTTAAAAAAAATTTACATTGATTTATGAAGAAATAAAAAAGTTTCTGCAGTTTTTGTGTGATTTTTAAGAAAAACGTTTTTTTTGTATAATTTTAAAACTAATTGTCCGAAAAATTTTAAAACGACATTTCTAATTAGATTTCATGAAAATAAAATTATTTAAACAAAATTTACATATTTTTATGAAGAAATAAAAAAGTCACAGCAGTTTTTGTTTGATTTTTAAGAAAAACGCATTATTTCTTAAAAATAACGTTTTTTTTTGTTTAATTTTAAAATTAATCGTCCAAAAAATTTTAAAACGGCATTTCTAATTAGATTTTATGAAAATAAAATAATTTAAACAAAATTTACATTTTTTTATAAAGAAATAAAAAAGTTACAGCAGTTTTTGTTTGATTTTTAAGAAAAACGCATTATTTCTAAAAAATAACGTTTTTTTGGTATAATTTTTAAATTAATCGTCCAAAAAAATTTAAAACGACATTTCTAATTAGATTACATGAAAATAAAATTATTTAACAAAATTTACATTTTTTTATAAAGAAATAAAAAAGAAACAGCAGTTTTTGTTTGATTTTTAAGAAAAACGCAATATTTCTTAAAAATAACGTTTTTTTGGTATAATTTTAAAATTAATCGTCCAAAAAATTTTAAAACGACATTTCTAAGTAGATTTCATGAAAATAAAATAATTTAAACAAAATTTACATTTTTTTATAAAGAAATAAAAAAGTTACAGCAGTTTTTGTTTGATTTTTAAGAAAAACGCATTATTTCTTAAAAATAACGTTTTTTTCGTATAATTTTAAAATTAATCGTCCGAAAAATTTTAAAACGGCATTTCTAATTAGATTTTATGAAAATAAAATAATTTAAACAAAATTTACATTTTTTTATAAAGAAATAAAAAAGTTACAGCAGTTTTTGTTTGATTTTTAAGAAAAACGCATTATTTCTTAAAAATAACGTTTTTTTGGTATAATTTTAAAATTAATCGTCCGAAAAAATTTAAAACGACATTTCTAATTAGATTACATGAAAATAAAATTATTTAACAAAATTTACATTTTTTTATAAAGAAATAAAAAAGAAACAGCAGTTTTTGTTTGATTTTTAAGAAAAACGCATTATTTCTTAAAAATAACGTTTTTTTCGTATAATTTTAAAATTAATCGTCCGAAAAATTTTAAAACGGCATTTCTAATTAGATTTTATGAAAATAAAATAATTTAAACAAAATTTACATTTTTTTATAAAGAAATAAAAAAGTTACAGCAGTTTTTGTTTGATTTTTAAGAAAAACGCATTATTTCTTAAAAATAACGTTTTTTTGGTATAATTTTAAAATTAATCGTCCGAAAAATTTTAAAACGACATTTCTAATTAGATTTCATGAAAATAAAATTATTTAAATAAAATTTACATTGTTTTATGAAGAAATAAAAAAGTTTCTGCAGTTTTTGTGTGATTTTTAAGAAAAACGTTTTTTTTGTATAATTTTTAAATTATTCGTCCGAAAAATTTTAAAACGACATTTCTAATTAGATTTTATGAAAATAAAATAATTTAATCAAAATTTACATCTTTTTATAAAGAAATAAAAAAGTTACAGGAGTTTTTGTTTGATTTTTAAGATAATAATAATAATAATAATATATTTATTAACGGGCAAAACCCTTTGAAACAAGACATATTACAAAAGAAACAAAAATATAATATTAATAAAATAGATTAAAATATAAAATATAAAATACACTAATAATAGTTATTTATGCACCTAGGTAGTAAAGTGACTGATTTTAATCCCGACGATGTTTTGTTTCCCGAGGCAAAGCCGAGGGAAACAATCAGAGGAGGGATTAAATTCACTTTACTACCTCGGTGCATATAGAATTTTTTGCACTTTTTTAATAGGTAAAAGTTTCCACAATAATTTAATTATATGGCTATCGCTGTGACTAATATCAGTTGTCATCGGACGGCGACGGGTATTTTTATTCGCCCGTCGTAATGATCTATACAGCAACTTTCATAAAATATAGATAATTGTAGATTAATATTATAATTATTGTAATTGATTTTATAAATTTAAAAAAATAATAATTAACTTCACAATAAATAAAGTAGGTAAGTTTTGATGCAGGAATAAAGTTTACCAAGTTTAAAAGATTTTGAAACATTTACAGATCTAACTAATTGATTGAATCGATTCTGTGTACACTTAAAACACCTTTAAATTTAAAATTTAGTATCAATCTATAAAATAATAAACTGTACATAATACAATCCCCAACCCCAAGTTCCGTTCCAAACCAAACCAAATAAATTTATTAGAGGTTAGAGGTTAGAATTCACTCAATATATTGGTGGTGTTTAGACTAGACTGAAGTTTGCAACGATTGTGATTTCGCGGCAAATTCTGACAAATTACAAGATTATGACTAATTTTAATTTTTAATGACAAGTTACGTGAGCGGGAGTAAAGTGATGACAAATGACGTGGGAGGGAGTAAAGTAATGACAAGACAGGGAGTAAAGTAAAATTTGACAAGAGACAGAAAATGTGACGTTTTAGTCTCTATCAATAAGGACTAAACTAGCTCATTATATATAGAAAGTGCAAAAACGATATTAAAACATAGGAGTGTATAAAGGAAACAAATAAACAAAATCATACACTTACACTTAGAATTATACAACATTTACTCTTATTTGGTGTAATTGATTTTTAAAAACACTTAATGAGACATCGAAAATTCTGAAATTGCTATTACATTTCATTATGCTGTTTAACTCTCGAAAAATTCTAGAGAGGGATTCATTATACCCGTAATTGGTACTATGGTACCTTAGGCGAATTAAATCCGTATATCTAGTACTACAACCATATGGTTTGAACAAGAAATCAATTTTTTCTAACAACTCAGGACAGTCTATAAAACCATTAACTAATTTATATATAAACATCAAATCCGTATTCAACCGTCTACTTTCCAAAGTCTGCATATTCAAACGATTCAACATGAAATCGTGATGATAATTTTCACTGGGTATTCTTAGTTTATAACACATAATTTTTGTAAATTTTCGTTGAACACTTTCTAAGGATTTGATTAGTCCCTTGTAGTGAGGAGACCATATGATAGCACCGTATTCTAACTTTGATCGTACAAACGATGTAAACAGGGTTTTAAATGCATCGCAATTCAAGTCTATACAGATTCTTGTAATGAAACCTAATAGTTTAAATGCCGAGTTAATATTGTTTAAGATGTGTGATCTGAAGGTTAGACATGAATCGAAAAGGATACCTAGATCTTTAATTTCATCAACTTTGGTTAAAATACGGTCCCTAATACTATAATAGCGAATAGACTTAATTCTTTTGCGTGAAAATGTAATGGATTGACATTTATCCAGGTTTAAGTACAGCCTATTCTGCTCGCACCAGTTAACTAAATTATCAATGTCATTCTGTACCATACCCTGATCTTCCAACGACTCGACTACTCTAAATATTATCAAATCGTCAGCGAACAAATAAACCTTACAATTAAGAATGTAGTTTTGGATGTCGTTAATGAACAAATTGAAAAGTACTGGTCCACAATGGGATCCTTGTGGTACACCTGATGATACCTTCATAATATCTGAAACAACACCGGATAAGTTAACGCGTTAAGTTCTATCACTTAAAAAACTATTTAACCAGTTCGTAATTTTCATGGAGAATCCCATATTGCATAATTTGGAAATGAGAAGTTTATGATCAACCCTATCAAATACCTTGGAGAAGTCAGTGTAGATTGCATCAACCTCCAACTGTTTCTCCAATGCATCGGACAAAAAGTTATTATAAAGTAAAAGATTTGATAAAGTTGAACGACCGCTCATAAAACCGTGTTGCTGATCAATTATCAATGGTTTAGATATCCATGATAGTTGTGTTGAAATTAATTTATCAAATAATTTAGGTATTACGGATGCTAAACTTACACCTCTGTAGTTTTTTATATGTTGGCGATCTCCTGATTTAAAAATAGGAGTAATATAACTCGATTTCCATAATTTTGGGAATGTTTCATCTTTTAAAGATCTAGAAAACATCAAATATATGGGTCTTGTTACTGTAAATTTACATTTTTTAAGGAAGAAGGAAGGAATTCCATCTGGACCACATGACATTGATTCTTTAGTTGATGATATAATGTCAAGAACCGATTCTAAACTTACGCTAAATGAATAATTTGAATTGACTAGAGAAACGATTTCTGCTTCGGGAATGTTCACTATACCATCGTTGGGTAGATCAGAATAGACACTTTGAAAGAAGTCGCTAAATAATTTCACACTATTTTGAATGTCGCAGCTTGAAACGCTATTATAGTACATAATGTTAGGTATTCCTTTTTGATCTTTAGATTCTCTAACAAATTTCCAAAAAAAGATCAGGATCCTTGTTAATATTGTTCTCTACTGTAAAAATATAGCTTCTGTAAAGTGATTTACTTAAATACTGACATTGTGTACGCAAGTCCTTGAAAATATTATAATCAACACTATTAAAACTACTTTTATAAGCTGCATGAGCTTCCTTTTTCTTATAGATCAAACTGATAAGTTTGGGGGAGTACCAAATTGGGAAGGTACTAGAACGAACGTTTTTAACCGGAATGAAATTCTCTATTATCGAATAGACAATTTCATAAAACTGTTCAACACATTTATCAATATTCGGTTGCTGTTCAAATATACTTTCCCAATTAATTTCGGCTAAATAATGATTAATGGAAACATAATCCGCATTTTTAAAGTCCTTAATGATAGTATTATTAGTCAGGGATTTATATCGTGTAGCACAGTTTACTATAATCGAGTAAGGCTCGTGATGTACAGAAGAATTACTCACTAATACATCGACCGCCTGACTAACAGAGCACTCGTCTTTAATGTTTGAAAAAATTAAGTCCAAAGATGTACCCCTAGAGTTACACAAATTATTAATTTGGAAAAAGTTCATAAATCCAAAACTGTCCGATAACACTTTAGATGGATAGTTCAGATCTAGTGAAGCATCAGATACTCCGAAGTCATCATTCATCCATTTTGCCGCTGGAAGGTTGTAATCCCCGCAAATCAACAGTTTTGACCCTGGGAATTTTTCATAGAGTTCCTCTACCGTGGTACAATGATTTTCATATTTGGAAATATTCGACAAAGGTGGCAGATAAGCAGCACCAATAATAAGGTTCAACACATTAGAAAATGAAACCAAGACAAAAAGTTGTTCAACATCGTGGTAGATGATAGGTAACTCCTTAGCTTTTAAATTTTTCTTAGATAGAATCATTACTCCGCCACCCTTAATTTTTTCAGAGTTAGTAGAATTACGGTCACATCTAAATATGTCAAAGTTCTTTAATTTGAACTCGCTGTTTTTAATTTCTGAATTTAGCCAGGATTCAAGAACGATGATAATATCATAATCAGACAAAAGAATTGAGCTAGAAAATTCATTAATTTTAGATTTCATGCCACCAAAGTTGTAGAAGTAAATTTTAAGATTTGTGCTTAATCGTTTTTTGACTGATTCTTCGTTTTATTATTGAATTTAAAAATTTTTGGTTCACCATTTAAATACTTGATAAATAAATCGGATTCACCATTGGCCTTTCTAGCGTTCAATTCATCTTTTGCCTGATTAAAGCAATCCCTTTGCATTTTGGTTAGGTCGTGCTTTAATTTGATGTTTCGCACATTCGATTCTTTATTTCTTCTCTGAATGGATATAAGCTTCATGGGTATTTCCTTGTCGGGAAATATTGCTTTTAAGGGTCGAATATTATTGCTCTCGGTTAACTTACCAATGCGAAATAACTTTAAAGGTTTAAATTCAACATTTCCTAAGATTTCTTGAATGTGAGAAATTTCGGAAGCTATTTTATCATCAACTGATCCTGAAGTAGACTCAGGAACGTTATAAATCATTAAATTTTTTGATCTTCTCTCACGTTCATCTAATTCCGAAATTACTGCAAAATTAGCATTATTGGCACT
Organism: Stenus bimaculatus; assembly: GCA_963971135.1. NCBI lineage: Eukaryota > Metazoa > Arthropoda > Insecta > Coleoptera > Staphylinidae > Stenus > Stenus bimaculatus. The sequence goes on along the minus strand of OZ020183.1, from coordinate 34,967,856 downwards.
GGGTAAGCTAGTATTATTGGATTCTTTAAGCCCATTTATTTCCTTTTTAAGTTCGGAGTTTTCATTTTCCAATGACTTTAATTTCAGTTTAATAGTTTTGAGTTCCTCATTAAGGGATTTAAATTGATTGAGTATATCATCTTTAAAAATGGAAAACTGATGATGAAACATATTAGAGATAGAAGCTTCAGTTATGGTTACATCGGACATACTCGTTGCTTGCTCATGGCGAAGAGATGCGTTTAGCTCTGAATCCAAATCACATATCCATCGTTCCCCATTTGGTTTCTTTTCCTCTTTTAAATAAAACGTAAAACTATCAGCATCTAAATTGGCACACGAAAAGTGGTGCCACTTTTTACAATCTCCATTACATTTAATGTATTTTGTTCTTGATCCAATAATGTTCTTACAAGATCCGCAAATCATCACCATACTGATTTAATTTAAATTTCTATTTGATTTAATTAAAAGGAAAACGGAAAAAGAAAACAATTGTTATGGAAGACAACAATAAGGATATGATATGTCTTCACAACGCCGGGCCTATGACGTTGACTAACAACAAAAACACAGAAGGCCGCGGATAGCAAGGAAAAAAAAAACATGGGTTTTTAGGGTTTGATCCAGTGTCGATTAAATCAATTCACACGAGGTAAACGTCTTAACCAATACACCACATCAAGTGATGACGGAACGGTGGGTAGCTTAATAAATATCGACAGCTTGCAGACTATAGCGTAAACAGTAAACAAATATGGCTGATAAATGCAAAATGTAAAAAACACTGATGATATTTCAATATTAATTAACCAGTTCTTACCGGTATATTTTCTTAAATCGTATTAGCCAATTATAAGTAAATCATAGTAAACACCGTATTCAACTTCAACCACAAATTTAAACCATTTAATTAGACACGAAAACCATGAGAAAAGAGGAGCGATGTAAACACGCAAACGTTACTCAAGATAAACGCATTATTTCTAAAAAATAACGTTTTTTTGGTATAATTTTAAAATTAATCGTCCGAAAAATTGTAAAACGACATTTCTAATTAGATTTCATGAAAATAAAATTATTTAAACAAAATTTACATTGTATTATGAAGAAATACAAAAGTTTCTGCAGTTTTTGTGTGATTTTTAGGAAAAACGTTTTTTTTGTATAATTTTAAAATTAATCGTCCGAAAAATTTTAAAACGACATTTCTAATTAGATTTCATGAAAATAAAATTATTTAAACAAAATTTACATTTTTTTATGTAGAAATAAAAAAGTTACAGCAGTTTTTGTTTGATTTTTAAGAAAAACGCATTATTTCTTAAAAATAACGTTTTTTTTGTATAATTTTAAAATTAATCGTCCAAAAAATTTAGAACGACATTTCTAATTAGATTTCATGAAAATAAAATTATTTAAACAAAATTTACATTGTTTTATGAAGAAATAAAAAAGTTTCTGCAGTTTTTGTGTGATTTTTAAGAAAAACGTTTTTTTTGTATAATTTTAAAATTAATCGTCCGAAAAATTTTAAAACGACATTTCTAATTAGATTTCATGAAAATAAAATTATTTAAACAAAATTTACATTTTTTTATGTAGAAATAAAAAAGTTACAGCAATTTTTGTTTGATTTTTAAGAAAAACGCATTATTTCTTAAAAATAACGTTTTTTTTGTATAATTTTAAAATTAATCGTCCAAAAAATTTAGAACGACGTTTCTAATTAGATTTCATGAAAATAAAATTATTTAAACAAAATTTACATTGTTTTATGAAGAAATAAAAAAGTTTCTGCAGTTTTTGTATGATTTTTAAGAAAAACGTTTTTTTTGTATTATTTTAAAATTAATCGTCCGAAAAATTTTAAAACGACATTTCTAATTAGATTTCATGAAAATAAAATTATTTAAACAAAATTTACATTTTTTTATGTAGAAATAAAAAAGTTACAGCAGTTTTTGTTTGATTTTTAAGAAAAACGCATTATTTCTTAAAAATAAAGTTTTTTTTGTATAATTTTAAAATTAATCGTCCAAAAAATTTAGAACGACATTTCTAATTAGATTTCATGAAAATAAAATTATTTGAACAAAATTTACATTGTTTTATGAAGAAATAAAAAAGTTTCTGCAGTTTTTGTGTGATTTTTAAGAAAAACGTTTTTTTTGTATAATTTTAAAATTAATCGTCCGAAAAATTTTAAAACGACATTTCTAATTAGATTTGAAGAAAATAAAATAATTTAAACAAAATTTACATCTTTTTATAAAGAAATAAAAAAGTTACAGCAGTTTTTGTTTGATTTTTAAGATAAACGCATTATTTCTAAAAAATAACGTTTTTTTGGTATAATTTTAAAATTAATCGTCCGAAAAATTTTAAAATGACATTTCTAATTAGATTTCATGAAAATTAAATTATTTAAACAAAATTTACATTGTTTTATGATGAAATACAAAAGTTTCTGCAGTTTTTGTGTGATTTTTAGGAAAAACGTTTTTTTATGTATAATTTTAAAATTAATCGTCCGAAAATTTTTAAAACTACATTTCTAATTAGATTTGAAGAAAATAAAATAATTTAAACAAAATTTACATTTTTTTATAAAGAAATAAAAAAGTTACGGCAGTTTTTGTTTGATTTTTAAGAAAAACGCATTATTTCTTAAAAATAACGTTTTTGTTTGTATAATTTTAAAATTAATCGTCCAAAAAATTTTACAGCGATATTTCTAAGTAGATTTCATGAAAATAAAATTATTTAAACAAAATTTACATTGTTTTATAAAGAAATAAAAAGTTTTTGCAGTTTTTGTGTGATTTTTTAGAAAAACATATATTTTGTATAATTTTAAAATTAATCTTCCGAAAAATTTTAAAACGACATTTCTAATTAGATTTCATGAAAATAAAATTATTTAAACAAAATTTACATTTTTTTATAAAGAAATAAAAAAGTTACAGCAGTTTTTGTTTGATTTTTAAGAAAAACGCATTATTTCTTATAAATAACGTTTTTTTTTGTATAATTTTAAAATAATTCGTCCGAAAAATTTTAAAACGGCATTTCTAATTAGATTTTATGAAAATAAAATAATTTAAACAAAATTTACATCTTTTTATAAAGAAATAAAAAAGTTACAGCAGTTTTTGTTAGATTTTTAAGAAAAACGCATTATTTCTTAAAAGTAACGTTTTTTTTGTATAATTTTAAAAATAATCGTCCAAAAAATTTTAAAACGACATTTCTAATTAGATTTCATTTCATGAAAATAAAATTATTTAAAAAAAATTTACATTGATTTATGAAGAAATAAAAAAGTTTCTGCAGTTTTTGTGTGATTTTTAAGAAAAACGTTTTTTTTGTATAATTTTAAAACTAATTGTCCGAAAAATTTTAAAACGACATTTCTAATTAGATTTCATGAAAATAAAATTATTTAAACAAAATTTACATATTTTTATGAAGAAATAAAAAAGTCACAGCAGTTTTTGTTTGATTTTTAAGAAAAACGCATTATTTCTTAAAAATAACGTTTTTTTTTGTTTAATTTTAAAATTAATCGTCCAAAAAATTTTAAAACGGCATTTCTAATTAGATTTTATGAAAATAAAATAATTTAAACAAAATTTACATTTTTTTATAAAGAAATAAAAAAGTTACAGCAGTTTTTGTTTGATTTTTAAGAAAAACGCATTATTTCTAAAAAATAACGTTTTTTTGGTATAATTTTTAAATTAATCGTCTGAAAAAATTTAAAACGACATTTCTAATTAGATTACATGAAAATAAAATTATTTAACAAAATTTACATTTTTTTATAAAGAAATAAAAAAGAAACAGCAGTTTTTGTTTGATTTTTAAGAAAAACGCATTATTTCTTAAAAATAACGTTTTTTTCGTATAATTTTAAAATTAATCGTCCGAAAAATTTTAAAACGGCATTTCTAATTAGATTTTATGAAAATAAAATAATTTAAACAAAATTTACATTTTTTTATAAAGAAATAAAAAAGTTACAGCAGTTTTTGTTTGATTTTTAAGAAAAACGCATTATTTCTTAAAAATAACGTTTTTTTGGTATAATTTTAAAATTAATCGTCCGAAAAATTATAAAACGACATTTCTAATTAGATTTCATGAAAATAAAATTATTTAAATAAAATTTACATTGTTTTATGAAGAAATAAAAAAGTTTCTGCAGTTTTTGTGTGATTTTTAAGAAAAACGTTTTTTTTGTATAATTTTTAAATTAATCGTCCGAAAAATTTTAAAACGACATTTCTAATTAGATTTTATGAAAATAAAATAATTTAATCAAAATTTACATCTTTTTATAAAGAAATAAAAAAGTTACAGGAGTTTTTGTTTGATTTTTAAGATAAACGCATTATTTCTAAAAAATAACGTTTTTTTGGTATAATTTTAAAATTAATCCTCCGAAAAATTGTAAAACGACATTTCTAATTAGATTTCATGAAAATAAAATTATTTAAATAAAATTTACATTGATTTATGAAGAAATAAAAAAGTTTCTGCAGTTTTTGTGTGATTTTTAAGAAAAACGTTTTTTTTGTATAATTTTAAAACTAATTGTCCGAAAAATTTTAAAACGACATTTCTAATTAGATTTCATGAAAATAAAATTATTTAAACAAAATTTACATATTTTTATGAAGAAATAAAAAAGTCACAGCAGTTTTTGTTTGATTTTTAAGAAAAACGCATTATTTCTTAAAAATAACGTTTTTTTTTGTATAATTTTAAAATTAATCGTCCAAAAAATTTAGAACGACATTTCTAATTAGATTTCATAAAAATAAAATTATTTAAACAAAATTTACATTTTCTTATGAATAAATAAAAAAGTTACAGCAGTTTTTGTTTGATTTTGAAGAGAGACGCATTATTTCTTAAAAATAACGTTTTTTTTTTGTATAATTTTAAAATTAATCGTCCGAAAAATTTTAAAACGACATTTCTAATTAGATTTCATGAAAATAAAATTATTTAAACAAAATTTACATTTTTTTATGTAGAAATAAAAAAGTTACAGCAGTTTTTGTGTGATTTTTAAGAAAAACGTTTTTTTTGTATAATTTTAAAAGTTATCGTCCGAAAAATTTTAAAACGACATTTCTAATTAGATTTCATGAAAATAAAATTATTTAATCAAAATTTACATTTTCTTATGAATAAATAAAAAAGTTACAGCAGTTTTTGTTTGATTTTGAAGAAAGACGCATTATTTCTTAAAAATAACGTTTTTTTTTTGTATAATTTTAAAATTAATCGTCCGAAAAATTTTAAAACGACATTTCTAATTAGATTTCATGAAAATAAAATTATTTAAACAAAATTTACATTTTTTTATGTAGAAATAAAAAAGTTACAGCAGTTTTTGTTTGATTTTTAAGAAAAACGCATTATTTCTTAAAAATAAAGTTTTTTTTGTATAATTTTAAAATTAATCACCCAAAAAATTTAGAACGACATTTCTAATTAGATTTCATGAAAATAAAATTATTTAAACAAAATTTACATTGTTTTATGAAGAAATAAAAAAGTTTCTGCAGTTTTTGTGTGATTTTTAAGAAAAACGTTTTTTTTGTATAATTTTAAAATTAATCGTCCGAAAAATTTTAAAACGACATTTCTAATTAGATTTTATGAAAATAAAATAATTTAAACAAAATTTACATCTTTTTATAAAGAAATAAAAAAGTTACAGCAGTTTTTGTTTGATTTTTAAGATAAACGCATTATTTCTAAAAAATAACGTTTTTTTGGTATAATTTTAAAATTAATCGTCCGAAAAATTTTAAAACGACATTTCTAATTAGATTTCATGAAAATTAAATTATTTAAACAAAATTTACATTGTTTTATGATGAAATACAAAAGTTTCTGCAGTTTTTGTGTGATTTTTAGGAAAAACGTTTTTTTATGTATAATTTTAAAATTAATCGTCCGAAAAATTTTAAAACGACATTTCTAATTAGATTTCAAGAAAATAAAATTATTTAAACAAAATTTACATTTTTTTATGAAGAAATAAAAAAGTTACAGCAGTTTTTGTTTGATTTTTAAGAAAAACGCATTATTTCTTAAAAATATCGTTTTTTTTTGTATAATTTTAAAATTAATCGTCCAAAAAATTTTAATACGACATTTCTAAGTAGATTTCATGAAAATAAAATTATTTAAACAAAATTTACATTGTTTTATAAAGAAATAAAAAAGAAACAGCAGTTTTTGTTTGATTTTTAAGAAAAACGCATTATTTCTTAAAAATAACGTTTTTTTGGTATAATTTTAAAATTAATCGTCCAAAAAATTTTAAAACGACATTTCTAAGTAGATTACATAAAAATAAAATAATTTAAACAAAATTTACACCTTTTTATAAAGAAATAAAAAAGTTTCTGCAGTTTTTGTGTGATTTTTTAGAAAAACATATATTTTGTATAATTTTAAAATTAATCGTTCAAAAATTTAAAACGACATTTCTAATTAGATTTTATGAAAATAAAATTATTTAAACAAAATTTACATTTTTTTATGAAGAAATAAAAAAGTTACAGCAGTTTTTGTTTGATTTTTAAGAAAAACGCATTATTTCTTATAAATAACGTTCTTTTTTTGTATTATTTTAAAATAATTCGTCCGAAAAATTTTAAAACGACATTTCTAATTGGATTTCATGAAAATAAAATTATTTAAACAAAATTTACATTTTTTTATGAAGAAATAAAAAAGTTACAGTAGTTTTTGTTTGATTTTTAAGAAAAACGCATTAATTCTTAAAAATAACGTTTTTTTTTTGTATAATTTAAAAACTAATCGTCCAAAAAATTTTAAAACGACATTTATAATTAGATTTCATGAAAATAAAATTATTTAAACAAAATTTACGTTTTTTTATGAAGAAATAAAAAAGTTACAGCAGTTTTTGTTTGATTTTTAAGAAAAACGCATTAATTCTTAAAAATAACGTTTTTTTTTTGTATAATTTAAAAACTAATCGTCCAAAAAATTTTAAAACGACATTTCAAATTAGATTTCATAAAACTAAAATTATTTAAAAATAATTTACATTGTTTTATGAAGAAATAAAAAAGTTTCTGCAGTTTTTGTGTGATTTTTAAGAAAAACGTTTTTTTTTGTATAATTTTAAAATTAATTGTCCGAAAAATTTTAAAACGACATTTCTAATTAGATTTCATGAAAATAAAATTATTTAAATAAAATTTACATTTTTTTATAAAGAAATAAAAAAGTTACAGCAGTTTTTGTTTGATTTTTAAGAAAAACGCATTATTTCTTAAAAATGTTTTTTTTTGTATAATTTTAAAATTAATCGTCCAAAAAATTTAAAAACGGCATTTCTAATTAGATTTCATGAAAATAAAATTATTTAAACAAAATTTACATTGTTTTATGAAATAATAGAAAAGTTTCTGCAGTTTTTGTGTGATTTTAAAGATAAACGCATTATTTCTTAAAAATAAAGTTTTTTTTGTATAATTTTAAAATTAATCACCCAAAAAATTTAGAACGACATTTCTAATTAGATTTCATGAAAATAAAATTATTTAAACAAAATTTACATTGTTTTATGAAGAAATAAAAAAGTTTCTGCAGTTTTTGTGTGATTTTTAAGAAAAACGTTTTTTTTGTATAATTTTAAAATTAATCGTCCGAAAAATTTTAAAACGACATTTCTAATTAGATTTTATGAAAATAAAATAATTTAAACAAAATTTACATCTTTTTATAAAGAAATAAAAAAGTTACAGCAGTTTTTGTTTGATTTTTAAGATAAACGCATTATTTCTAAAAAATAACGTTTTTTTGGTATAATTTTAAAATTAATCGTCCGAAAAATTTTAAAACGCCATTTCTAATTAGATTTCATGAAAATTAAATTATTTAAACAAAATTTACATTGTTTTATGATGAAATACAAAAGTTTCTGCAGTTTTTGTGTGATTTTTAGGAAAAACGTTTTTTTATGTATAATTTTAAAATTAATCGTCCGAAAAATTTTAAAACGACATTTCTAAGTAGATTTCATGAAAATAAAATTATTTAAACAAAATTTACATTGTTTTATAAAGAAATAAAAAAGTTTCTGCAGTTTTTGTGTGATTTTTTAGAAAAACATATATTTTGTATAATTTTAAAATTAATCGTTCAAAAATTTAAAACGACATTTCTAATTAGATTTTATGAAAATAAAATTATTTAAACAAAATTTACATTTTTTTATGAAGAAATAAAAAAGTTACAGCAGTTTTTGTTTGGTTTTTAAGAAAAACGCATTATTTCTTATAAATAACGTTCTTTTTTTGTATAATTTTAAAATAATTCGTCCGAAAAATTTTAAAACGACATTTCTAATTGGATTTCATGAAAATAAAATTATTTAAACAAAATTTACATTTTTTTATGAAGAAATAAAAAAGTTACAGTAGTTTTTGTTTGATTTTTAAGAAAAACGCATTAATTCTTAAAAATAACGTTTTTTTTTGTATAATTTAAAAACTAATCGTCCAAAAAATTTCAAAACGACATTTCTAATTAGATTTCATGAAAATAAAATTATTTAAACAAAATTTACGTTTTTTTAATGAAGAAATAAAAAAGTTACAGCAGTTTTTGTTTGATTTTTAAGAAAAACGCATTAATTCTTAAAAATAACGTTTTTTTTTGTATAATTTAAAAACTAATCGTCCAAAAAATTTCAAAACGACATTTCTAATTAGATTTCATAAAACTAAAATTATTTAAAAATAATTTACATTGTTTTATGAAGAAATAAAAAAGTTTCTGCAGTTTTTGTGTGATTTTTAAGAAAAACGTTTTTTTTGTATAATTTTAAAATTAATTGTCCGAAAATTTTAAAACGACATTTCTAATTAGATTTCATGAAAATAAAATTATGTAAATAAAATTTACATTTTTTTATAAAGAAATAAAAAAGTTACAGCAGTTTTTGTTTGATTTTTAAAAAAAACGCATTATTTCTTAAAAATAACGTTTTTTTTTGTATAATTTTAAAATTAATCGTCCAAAAAATTTAAAAACGGCATTTCTAATTAGATTTCATGAAAATAAAATTATTTAAACAAAATTTACATTGTTTTATGAAATAATAGAAAAGTTTCTGCAGTTTTTGTGTGATTTTAAAGATAAACGTTTTTTTTGTGTAATTTTAAAATTAATCGTCCGAAAAATTTTAAAACGGAATTTCTAATTAGATTTTATGAAAATAAAATAATTTAAATAAAATTTAAATTTTTTTATAAGGAAATAAAAAAGTTACAGCAGTTTTTGTTTGATTTTTAAGGAAAACGCATTATTTCTTAAAAATATCGTTTTTTTTTGTATAATTTTAAAATTAAACGTCCGAAAAATTTAAAAACGGCATTTCTAATTAGATTTTATGAAAATAAAATAATTTAAACAAAATTTACATTTTTTTATAAAGAAATAAAAAAGTTACAGCAGTTTTTGCTTGATTTCTAAGAAAAAACGCATTATTTCCTAAAAATGACGTTTTTTTTGTATAATTTTAAAAATAATCGTCCAAAAAAATTTAAAACGACATTTCTAATTAGATTTCATGAAAATAAAATAATTTAAACAAAATTTACATTGTTTTATGAAGAAATTAAAAAGTTTCTGCAGTTTTTGTGTGATTTTTAAGAAAAACGTTTGTTTTGTATAATTTTAAAATTAATCGTCCGAAAAATTTTAAAATGACATTTCTATATAGAATTCATGAAAATAAAATTATTTAAACAAAATTTACATTGTTTTATGAAGAAATAAAAAAGTTTCTGCAGTTTTTGTGTGATTTTTAAGAAAAACGTTTTTTTTTGTATAATTTTAAAATTATTCGCCTGAAAAATTTTAAAACGACATTTCTAATTAGATTTCATGAAAATAAAATTATTTAAATAAAATTTACATTTTTTTATAAAGAAATAAAAAAGTTACAGCAGTTTTTGTTTGATTTTTAAGAAAAACGCAATATTTCTTCAAAATAACGTTTTTTTGTATAATTTTAGAATTAATCGCCCAAAAAATTTTAAAACGACATTTCTAATTAGATTTCATGAAAATAAAATTATTTAAACAACATTTACATTTTCTTATAAAGAAATAAAAAAGTTACAGCAGTGTTTGTTTGATTTTTAAGAAAAACGCATTATTTCTTTAAAATAATGTTTTTTTTGTATAATTTTCAAATTAATCGTCCAAAAAAATTTAAAACGACATTTCTAATTAGATTTCATGAAAATAAAATTATTTAAATAAAATTTACATTGTTTTATGAAGAAATAGAAAAGTTTTTGCAGTTTTTGTGTGATTTTTAAGAAAAATGTTTTTTTTGTATAATTTTAAAATTAATCGTCCGAAAAATTTTAATACGACATTTCTAATTAGATTTCATGAAAATAAAATTATTTAAACAAAATTAATTTTTTTTTATGAAGAAATAAAAAAGTTGCAGCAGTTTTTGTTTGATTTTTAAGAAAAATGCATTATTTCTTAAAAACAACGTCTTTTTTTGTATAATTTTAAAATTAAACGTCCAAAAAATTTTCAAACGGCATTTCTTATTAGATTTTATGAAAATAAAATAATTTAAACAAAATTTACATTTTTTTATAAAGAATTAAAAAAGTTACAGCAGTTTTTGTTTGATTTTTAAGAAAAACGCATTATTTCTTAAAAATAACGTTTTTTTTGTATAATTTTAAAATTAATCGTCCAAAAAATTTTAAAACGACATTTCTAATTAGATTTCATGAAAATAAAATTATTTAAACAAAATTTACATTGTTTTATAAAGAAATAGAAAAGTTTTTGCAGTTTTTGTGTGATTTTTAAGAAAAACGTTTCTTTTGTATAATTTTAAAATTAATCGTCCGAAAAGTTTTAAGACGACATTTCTAATTAGATTTCATGAAAATAAAATAATTTAAACAAAATTTATATTTTTTTATAAAGAAATAAAAAAGTTACAGCAGTTTTTGTTTGATTTTTAAGAAAAACGCATTATTTCTTAAAAATAACGTTTTTTTTTGTATAATTTTAAAATTAATCGTCCAAAAAATTTCAAAACGACATTTCTAATTAGATTTCATGAAAATAAAATTATTTAAACAAAATTTACATTGTTTTATGAAGAAATTAAAAAATTTCTGCAGTTTTTGTGTGATTTTTAAGAAAAAGGTTTTTTTTGTATAATTTTAAAATTAATCGTCCGAAAAATTTTAAAATGATATTTCTAATTAGATTTTATGAAAATAAAATTATTCAAACAAAATTTACATTTTTTTATAAAGAATTAAAAAAGTTACAGCAGTTTTTGTTTGATTTTTAAGAAAAACGCATTATTTCTTAAAAATAACGTTTTTTTTGTATAATTTTAAAATTAATCGTCCAAAAAATTTTAAAACGACATTTCTAATTAGATTTCATGAAAATAAAATTATTTAAACAAAATTTACATTGTTTTATAAAGAAATAGAAAAGTTTTTGCAGTTTTTGTGTGATTTTTAAGAAAAACGTTTCTTTTGTATAATTTTAAAATTAATCGTCCGAAAAGTTTTAAGACGACATTTCTAATTAGATTTCATGAAAATAAAATAATTTAAACAAAATTTATATTTTTTTATAAAGAAATAAAAAAGTTACAGCAGTTTTTGTTTGATTTTTAAGAAAAACGCATTATTTCTTAAAAATAACGTTTTTTTTTGTATAATTTTAAAATTAATCGTCCAAAAAATTTCAAAACGACATTTCTAATTAGATTTCATGAAAATAAAATTATTTAAACAAAATTTACATTGTTTTATGAAGAAATTAAAAAATTTCTGCAGTTTTTGTGTGATTTTTAAGAAAAAGGTTTTTTTTGTATAATTTTAAAATTATTCGTCCAAAAAATTTTAAAACGACATTTCTAATTAGATTTCATGAAAATAAAATTATTTAAACAAAATTTACATTGTTTTATGAAGAAATAGAAAAGTTTTTGCAGTTTTTGTGTGATTTTTCAGAAAAATGTTTTTTTTGTATAATTTTAAAATTAATCGTCCGAAAAAAATTTTAAGACGACATTTCTAATTAGATTTCATGAAAATAAAATTATTTAAACAAAATTTACATTTTTTTATAATGAATTAAAAAAGTTACAGCAGTTTTTGTTTGATTTTTAAGAAAAACGCATTATTTCTTAAAAATAACGTTTTTTTTGTATAATTTTAAAATTAATCGTCCAAAAAATTTTAAAACGACATTTCTAATTAGATTTCATGAAAATAAAATTATTTAAAGAAAATTTACATTGTTTTATGAAGAAATAAAAAAGGTACAGCAGTTTTTGTTTGATTTTTAAGAAAAACGCATTATTTCTATAAAATAAGGTTTTTTTGGTATAATTTTAAAAGTCATCGTCCGAAATGTTTAAGACGACATTTCTAATTAGATTTTATGAAAATAAAATTATTTAAACAAAATTTACATATTTTTATGAAGAAATAAAAAAGTTACAGCAGTTTTTGTTTGATTTCTAAGAAAAACGCATTATTTCTTAAAAATAAAGTTTTTTTGGTATAATTTTAAAACTAATCGTCCGAAAAAATTTAAAACGACATTTCTAATTAGATTTCATGAAAATAAAATTATTTAACAAAATTTACATTTTTTTATAAAGAAATAAAAAAGAAACAGCATTTTTTGTTTGATTTTTAAGAAAAACGCATTATTTCTTAAAAATAACGTTTTTTTTGTATAATTTTAAAATTAATCGTCCGAAAAATTTTAAAACAGCATTTCTAATTAGATTTTATGAAAATAAAATAATTTAAACAAAATTTACATTTTTTATAAAGAAATAAAAAAGTTACAGCAGTTTTTGTTTGATTTTTTGAGAAACGCATTATTTCTTAAAAATAACGTTTTTTTTGTATAATTTTAAAATTAATCGTCCAAAAAATTTTAAAACGACATTTCCAAATAAATTTCATGAAAATAAAATTATTTAAACAAAATTTACATTGTTTTATGAAAAAATAAAAAAGTTTCTGCAGTTTTTGTGTGATTTTTGACAAAAACGTTTTTTTTTGTATAATTTTAAAATTAATCGTCCGAAAAATTTTAAAACGACATTTCTAATTAGATTTCATGAAAATAAAATTATTTAAACAAAATTTACATTTTTTTATGAAGAAATAAAAAAGGTACAGCAGTTTTTGTTTGATTTTTAAGAAAAACGCATTATTTCTTAAAAACAACGTTTTTTTTTGTATAATTTTAAAATTACACGTCTAAAAAATTTTAAAACGGCATTTCTAATTAGATTTTATGAAAATAAAATAACTTAAACAAAATTTACATTTTTTTATAAAGAATTAAAAAAGTTACAGCAGTTTTTGTTTGATTTTTAAGAAAAACGCATTATTTCTTAAAAATAACGTTTTTTTGTATAATTTTAAAATTAATCGTCCGAAAAATTTTAAAACGACATTTCTAATTAGATTTCATGAAAATAAAATAATTTAAACAAAATTTACATTTTTTTATAAAGAAATTAAAAAGTTACAGCAGTTTTTGTTTGATTTGTAAGAAAAACGCAATATTTCTTAAAAATAACGTTTTTTTTGTATAATTTTAAAATTAATCGTCTAAAAAATTTTAAAGCAACATTTCTAATTAGATTTCATGAAAATAAAATTATTTAAACAAAATTTACATTGTTTTATGAAGAAATAAAAAAATTTCTGCAGTTTTTGTGTGATTTTTAAGAAAAAGGTTTTTTTTGTATAATTTTAAAATTAATCTTCCGAAAAATTTTAAAACGACATTTCTAATTAGATTTCATGAACATAAAATTATTTAAACAAAATTTACATTTTTTTTATAAAGAAATAAAAAAGTTACAGCAGTTTTTGTTTGATTTGTAAGAAAAACGCAATATTTCTTAAAAATAACGTTTTTTTTGTATAATTTTAAAATTAATCGTCCAAAAAATTTTAAAGCGACATTTCTAATTAGATTTCATGAAAATAAAATTATTTAAACAAAATTTACATTGTTTTATGAAGAAATAAAAAAATTTCTGCAGTTTTTATGTGATTTTTAAGAAAAAGGTTTTTTTTGTATAATTTTAAAATTAATCTTCCGAAAAATTTTAAAACGGCATTTCTAATTAGATTTTATGAAAATAAAATAATTTAAACAAAATTTACATCTTTTTATAAAGAAATAAAAAAGTTACAGCAGTTTTTGTTAGATTTTTAAGAAAAACGCATTATTTCTTAAAAGTAACGTTTTTTTTCTATAATTTTAAAAATAATCGTCCAAAAAATTTTAAAACGACATTTCTAATTAGATTTCATGAAAATAAAATTATTTAAAAAAAATTTACATTGTTTTATGAAGAAATAAAAAAGTTTTTGCAGTTTTTGTGTGATTTTTAAGAAAAACGTTTTTTTTTGTATAATTTTAAAATTAATCGTCCGAAAAATTTTAAGACGACATTTCTAATTAGATTTCATGAAAATAAAATTATTTAAACAAAATTTACATATTTTTATGAAGAAATAAAAAAGTTACAGCAGTTTTTGTTTGATTTTTAAGAAAAACGCATTATTTCTTTAAAATAATGTTTTTTTTTGTATAATTTTAAAATTAATCGTCCAAAAAATTTTAAAACGACATTACTAATTAGATTTCATGAAAATAAATTAATTTAAACAAAATTTACATTTTTTTATAAAGAATTAAAAAAGTTACAGCAGTTTTTGTGTGATTTTTAAGAAAAAGGTTTTTTTTGTATAATTTTAAAATTAATCGTCTGAAAAATTTTAAAAAGACATTTCTAATTAGATTTCATGAAAATAAAATTATTTAAACAAAATTTACATATTTTTATGAAGAAATAAAAAAGTTACAGCAGTTTTTGTTTGATTTTTAAGAAAAATGCATTATTTCTTAAAAATAACGTTTTTTTTTGTATAATTTTAAAATTAATCGTCCGTAAAATTTTAAAACGACATTTCTAATTAGATTTCATAAAAATAAAATTATTTAAACAAAATTTACATTTTTTGATAAAGAAATAAAAAAGTTACAGCAGTTTTTGTTTGATTTTTAAGAAAAACGTTTTTTTTGTATAATTTTAAAATTAATCGTCCGAAAAATTTTAAAATGACATTTCTATATAGAATTCATGAAAATAATATTATTTAAACAAAATTTACATTGTTTTATGAAGAAATAGAAAACTTTCTGCAGTTTTTGTGTGATTTTTAAGAAAAACGATTTTTTTGTATAATTTTAAAATTAATCGCCCGAAACATTTTAAAACGACATTTCTAATTAGATTTCATGAAAATAAAATTATTTAAACAAAATTTACATTCTTTTATGAAGAAATAAAAAAGTTACAGCAGTTTTTGTTTGATTTTTAAGAAAAAGGCATTATTTCTTAAAAATAACGTTTTTTTTGTATAATTTTTAAATTAATCGTCCGAAAAATTTTAAAACGGCATTTCTATATAGAATTCATGAAATTAAAATTATTTAAACAAAATTTACATTGTTTTATGAAGAAATAAAAAAGTTTCTGCAGTTTTTGTGCGATTTTTAAGAAAAACGATTTTTTTGTATAATTTTAAAATTAATCGCCCGAAACATTTTAAAACGACATTTCTAATTAGATTTCATGAAAATAAAACTATTTAAACAAAATTTACATTTTTTTATGAAGAAATAAAAAAATTACAGCAGTTTTTGTTTGATTTTTAAGAAAAACGCATTATTTCTTAAAAATAACGTTTTTTTTTGTATAATTTTAAAATTAATCGTCCGAAAAATTTTAAAACTGCATTTCTAATTAGATTTTATGAAAATAAAATAACTAAAACAAAATTTACATCTTTTTATGAAGAAATAAAAAAGTTACAGCAGTTTTTGTTTGATTTTTAAGAAAAACGCATTATTTCTTAAAAATAACGTTTTTTTTTGTATAATTTTAAAATTAATCGTCCGAAAAATTTTAAAACGGCATTTCTAATTATATTTTATGAAAATAAAATAATTTAAACAAAATTTACTTTTTTTTATGAAGAAATAAAAAAATTACAGCAGTTTTTGTTTGATTTTTAAGAAAAACGTATTATTTCTTAAAAATAACGTTTTTTTTGTAAGATTTTAAAATTAATCGTCCAAAAAATTTTAAAACGACATTTCTAATTAGATTTCATGAAAATAAAATTATTTAAACAAAATTTACATTTTTTTATGAAGAAATAAAAAAGTCACAGCAGTTTTTGTTTGATTTTTAAGAAATACGCATGATTTCTAAAAAATAACGTTTTTTTGGTATAATTTTTAAATTAATCGTCCGAAAAAATTTAAAACGTCATTTCTAATTAGATTTCATGAAAATTAAATTATTTAACAAAATTTACATTTTTTTATAAAGAAATAAAAAAGAAACAGCAGTTTTTGTTTGATTTTTAAGAAAAACGCATTATTTCTTAAAAATAACGTTTTTTTTGTATAATTTTAAAATTAATCGTCCGAAAAATTTTAAAACGGCATTTCTAATTAGATTTTATGAAAATAAAATAATTTAAACAAAATTTACATTTTTTGATAAAGAAATAAAAAAGTTACAGCAGTTTTTGTTTGATTTTTAAGAAAAACGCATTATTTCTTAAAAATAACGTTTTTTTTGTATAATTTTAAAATTAATCGTCCAAAAAATTTTAAAACGGCATTTCTAATTAGATTTTATAAAAATAAAATAATTTAAACAAAATTTTAATTTTTTTATAAAGAAATAAAAAAGTTACAGCAGTTTTTGTTTGATTTCTAAGAAAAACGCAATATTTCTTAAAAATAACGTTTTTTTGGTATAATTTTTAAATTAATCGTCCGAAAAAATTTAAAACGACATTTCTAATTAGATTTCATGAAAATAAAATTATTTAACAAAATTTACATTTTTTTATAAAGAAATAAAAAAGAAACAGCAGTTTTTGTTTGATTTTTAAGAAAAACGCATTATTTCTTAAAAATAACGTTTTTCTTGTATAATTTTAAAATTAATCGTCCGAAAAATTTTAAAATTAAATTTCTATATAGAATTCATGAAAATAAAATTATTTAAACAAAATTTACATTGTTTTATGAAGAAATAAAAAAGTTTCTGCAGTTTTTGTGTGATTTTTAAGAAAAACGTTTTTTTGTATAATTTTAAAATTAATCGCCCGAAAAATTTTAAAACGACATTTCTAATTAGATTTTATGAAAATAAAATTATTTAAACAAAATTTACATTTTTTTATGAAGAAATAAAAAAGTTACAGCAGTTTTTGTTTGATTTTTAAGAAAATCGCATTATTTCTTAAAAATAACGTTTTTTTTTGTATAATTTTAAAATTAATCGTCCGAAAAATTTTAGAACGACATTTCTAATTAGATTTCATGAAAATAAAATTATTTAAACAAAATTTACATTTTTTTATGAAGAAATAAAAAAGTTACAGCAGTTTTTGTTTGATTTTTAAGAAAAACGCATGATTTCTAAAAAATAACGTTTTTTTGGTATAATTTTTAAATTAATCGTCCGAAAAAATTTAAAACGACAAATCTAATTAGATTTCATGAAAATAAAATTATTTAAACAAAATTTACATTTTTTTATGAAGAAATAAAAAAGTTACAGAGGTTTTTGTTTGATTTTTAAGAAAAACGCATTATTTCTTAAAAATAAAGTTTTTTTTGTATAATTTTAAAATTAATCGTCCGAAAAGATTTAAAACGACATTTCTAATTAGATTTCATGAAAATAAAATTATTTAAACAAAATTTACATTTTTTTATGAAGAAATAAAAAAGTTACAGCAGTTTTTGTTTGATTTTTAAGAAAAACGCATGATTTCTAAAAAATAACGTTTTTTTGGTATAATTTTTAAATTAATCGTCCGAAAAAATTTAAAACGACAAATCTAATTAGATTTCATGAAAATAAAATTATTTAACAAAATTTACATTTTTTTATAAAGAAATAAAAAAGAAACAGCAGTTTTTGTTTGATTTTTAAGAAAAACGCATTATTTCTTAAAAATAACGTTTTTTTTGTATAATTTTAAAATAAATCGTCTGAAACATTTTAAAACGACATTTCTAATTAGATTTCATGAAAATAAAATTATTTAAACAAAATTTACATTTTTTTATGAAGAAATAAAAAAGTTACAGAGGTTTTTGTTTGATTTTTAAGAAAAACGCATTATTTCTTAAAAATAAAGTTTTTTTTGTATAATTTTAAAATTAATCGTCCGAAAAGATTTAAAACGACATTTCTAATTAGATTTCATGAAAATAAAATTATTTAAACAAAATTTACATTTTTTTATAAAGAAATAAAAAAGTTACAGCAGTTTTAGTTTGATTTTTAAGAAAAACGTTTTTTTGGTATAATTTTAAAAATAATCGACCGAAAAATTTTAAAACTACATTTCTAATTAGATTTCATGAAAATAAAATTATTTAAACAAAATTTACATTTTTTTATAAAGAAATAAAAAAGTTACAGCAGTTTTTGTTTGATTTTTAAGAAAAACGCATTATTTCTAAAAAATAACGTTTTTTTGATATAATTTTAAAAGTAATCGTCCGAAAAATTTTAAAACTACATTTCTAATTAGATTTCATGAAAATAATATTATTTAAACAAAATTTACATTTTTTTATAAAGAAATAAAAAAGTTACAGCAGTTTTAGTTTGATTTTTAAGAAAAACGTTTTTTTGGTATAATTTTAAAAATAATCGACCGAAAAATTTTAAAACTACATTTCTAATTAGATTTCATGAAAATAAAATTATTTAAACAAAATTTACATTTTTTTATAAAGAAATAAAAAAGTTACAGCAGTTTTTGTTTGATTTTTAAGAAAAACGCATTATTTCTAAAAAATAACGTTTTTTTGATATAATTTTAAAAGTAATCGTCCGAAAAATTTTAAAACTACATTTCTAATTAGATTTCATGAAAATAATATTATTTAAACAAAATTTACATTTTTTTATAAAGAAATAAAAAAGTTACAGCAGTTTTAGTTTGATTTTTAAGAAAAACGTTTTTTTTTGTATAATTTTAAAATTATTCGTCCGAAAAATTTTAAAACGACATTTCTAATTAGATTTCATGAAAATAAAATTATTTAAACAAAATTTACATTTTTTTATAAAGAAATAAAAAAGTTACAGCAGTTTTTGTTTGATTTTTAAGAAACACGCATTATTTCTTAAAAATAACGTTTTTTTTGTATAATTTTAAAATTAAACGTCCGAAAAATTTAAAAACGGCATTTCTAATTAGATTTTATGAAAATAAAATAATTTAAACAAAATTTACATTTTTTTAAAAAGAAATAAAAAAGTTACAGCAGTTTTTGCTTGATTTTTAAGAAAAACGCATTATTTCTTAAAAATAACGTTTTTTTTGTATAATTTTAAAAACAATCGTCCAAAAAATTTTAAAACGACATTTCTAATTAGATTTCATGAAAATAAAATTATTTAAACAAAATTTACATTGTTTTATGAAGAAATAAAAAAGTTTCTGCAGTTTTTGTGTGATTTTTAAGAAAAACGTTTTTTTTGTATAATTTTAAAATTAATCATCTGAAAAATTTTAAAACGACATTTCTAATTAGATTTTTTGAAAATAAAATAATTTAAACAAAAAATTTACATTTTTTTAAAAAGAAATAAAAAAGTTACAGCAGTTTTTGCTTGATTTTTAAGAAAGACGCATTATTTCTTAAAAATAACGTTTTTTTTTGTATAATTTTAAAATTAATCGTCCGAAAAATTTTAAAACGACATTTCTAATTAAATTTCATGAAAATAAAATTATTTAAACAAAATTTACATTTTTTTATAAAGAAATAAAAAAGTTACAGCAGTTTTTGTTTGATTTTTAAGAAACACGCATTATTTCTTAAAAATAACGTTTTTTTTGTATAATTTTAAAAATAATCGTCCAAAAAATTTTAAAACGACATTTCTAATTAGATTTCATGAAAATAAAATTATTTAAACAAAATTTACATTGTTTTATGAAGAAATAAAAAAGTTTCTGCAGTTTTTGTGTGATTTTTAAGAAAAACGTTTTTTTGTATAATTTTAAAATTAATCATCTGAAAAATTTTAAAACGACATTTCTAATTAGATTTTTTGAAAATAAAATAATTTTAACAAAAAATTTACATCTTTTTATAAAGAAATAAAAAAGTTACAGCAGTTTTTGTTTGATTTTTAAGATAAACGCATTATTTCTAAAAAATAACGTTTTTTTGGTATAATTTTAAAATTAATCGTCCGAAAAATTTTAAAACGACATTTCTAATTAGAATTCATGAAAATAAAATTATTTAAACAAAATTTACATTTTTTTATGAAGAAATAAAAAAGTTTCTGCAGTTTTTGTGTGATTTTTAAGAAAAACGTTTTTTTGTATAATTTTAAAATTAATCGCCCGAAAAACTTTAAAATGACATTTCTAATTAGATTTTATGAAAATAAAAAAAATTTACATTTTTTTATGAAGAAATAAAAAAGTTACAGCAGTTTTTGTTTGATTTTTAAGAAAAACGCATTATTTCTTAAAAATAACGTTTATTTTTGTATAATTTTAAAATTAATCGTTCAAAAAATTTTAAAACGACATTTCTAATTAGATTTCATGAAAATAAAATTATTTAAACAAAATTTACGTTTTTTTATGAAGAAATAAAAAAGTTACAGCAGTTTTTGTTTGATTTTTAAGAGAAACGCATTATTTCTTAAAAATAAAGTTTTTTTTGTATAATTTTAAAATTAATCGTCCGATAAGTTTTAAAACGACATTTCTAATTAGATTTCATGAAAATAAAATTATTTAAACAAAATTTACCTTGTTTTATGAAGAACTAAAACAGTTTCTGCAGTTTTTGTGTGATTTTTAAGAAAAACGTTTTTTTTGTATAATTTTAAAATTAATCGTCCGAAAAATTTTAAAACAACATTTCTAATTAGATTTCATGAAAATAAAATTATTTAAACAAAATTTACATTGTTTTATGAAGAAATAAAAAAGTTTCTGCAGTTTTTGTGTGATTTTTAAGAAAAACGTTTTTTTTGTATAATTTTAAAATTAATCGTCCGAAAAATTTTAAAACGACATTTCTAATTAGATTTCATGAAAATAAAATTATTTAAACAAAATTTACATTTTTTTATGTAGAAATAAAAAAGTTACAGCAGTTTTTGTTTGATTTTTAAGAAAAACGCATTATTTCTTAAAAATAACGTTTTTTTTGTATAATTTTAAAATTATTCGTCCAAAAAATTAAGAACGACATTTCTAATTAGATTTCATGAAAATAAAATTATTAAAACAAAATTTACATTGTTTTATGAAGAAATAAAAAAGTTTCTGCAGTTTTTGTGTGATTTTTAAGAAAAACGTTTTTTTTGTATAATTTTAAAATTAATCGTCCGGAAAATTTTAAAACGACATTTCTAATTAGATTTCATAAAAATAACACTATTTAAACAAAATTTACATTTTTTTATGAAGAAATAAAAAAGTTACAGCATTTTTTGTTTGATTTTTAAGAAAAACGCATTATTTCTTCAAAATAAAGTTTTTTTTGTATAATTTTAAAATTAATCGTCCGAAAAGTTTTTAAACGACATTTCTAATTAGATTTCATGAAAATAAAATTATTTAAACAAAATTTACATTGTTTTATGAAGAACTAAAGAAGTTTCTGCAGTTTTTGTGTGATTTTTAAGAAAAATGTTTTTTTTGTATAATTTTAAAATTAATCGTCCGAAAAATTTTAAAACGACATTTCTAATTTGATTTCATGAAAATAAAATAATTTAAACAAAATTTACATTTTTTTATAACGAAATAAAAAAGTTACAGCAGTTTTTGCTTAATTTTTAAGAAAAACGCATTATTTCTTAAAAAAAACGTTTTTTTTGTATAATTTTAAAAATATTCGTCCGAAAAATTTTAAAACGACATTTCTAATTAGATTTTATGAAAATAAAATAATTTAAACAAAATTTTAATTTTTTTATAAAGAAATAAAAAAGTTACAGCAGTTTTTGTTTGATTTTTAAGAAAAACGCATTAATTCTTAAAAATAACGTTTATTTTTGTATAATTTTAAAATTAATCGTTCAAAAAATTTTAAAACGACATTTCTAATTAGATTTCATGAAAATAAAATTATTTAAACAAAATTTTCATTGTTTTATGAAGAAATAAAAAAGTTTCTGCAATTTTTTTGTGATTTTTAAGAAAAACGTTTTTTTTGTATAATTTTAAAATTAATCGTCCGAAAAATTTTAAAACAACATTTCTAATTAGATTTCATGAAAATAAAATTATTTAAACAAAATTTACATTTTTTTATGAAGAAATAAAAAAGTTACAGCAGTTTTTGTTTGATTTTTAGGAAAAAACGCATTATTTCTAAAAAATAAAGTTTTTTTTGGTATAATTTTAAAATTAATCGTCCGAAAAATTTTAAAATGACATTTCAAATTAGATTTCATGAAAATAAAATTATTTAAACAAAATTTACATATTTTTATAAAGAAATAAAAAAGTTACAGCAGTTTTTGTTTGATTTTTAAGAAAAACGCATTATTTCTTAAAAATAACGTTTATTTTTGTATAATTTTAAAATTAATCGTTCAAAAAATTTTAAAACGACATTTCTAATTAGATTTCATGAAAATAAAATTATTTAAAGAAAATTTACATTGTTTTATGAAGAAATAAAAAAGTTTCTGCAGGTTTTGTGTGATTTTTAAGAAAAATGTTTTTTTTGTATAATTTTAAAATTAATCGTCCGAAAAATTTTAAAACAACATTTCTAATTAGATTTCTTGAAAATAAAATTATTTAAACCAAATTTACATTTTTTTATGAAGAAATAAAAAAGTTACAGCAGTTTTTGTTTGATTTTTAAGAAAAACGCATTATTTCTAAAAAATAAAGTTTTTTTTGGTATAATTTTAAAATTAATCGTCCGAAAAATTTTAAAACGACATTTCGAATTAGATTTCATAAAAATAAAATTATTTAAACAAAATTTACATATTTTTATAAAGAAATAAAAAAGTTACAGCAGTTTTTGTATGATATTTAAGAAAAACGCAAACGCATTATTTCTTCAAAATAACGTTTTTTTGTATAATTTTAAAATTAATCGTCCAAAAAAATTTAAAACAATATTTCTAATTAGATTTTATGAAAATAAAAATATTTAAACAAAATTTACATTTTTTTATAATGAAATAAAAAAGTTACAGCAGTTTTTGTTTGATTTTTAAGAAAAACGCATTATTACTTAAAAATAACTTTTTTTTTTTGTATAATTTTAAAATTAAACGTCCAAAAAATTTTAAAACGGCATTTCTAATTAGATTTTATGAAAATAAAATAATTTAAACAAAATTTACATTTTTTTATAAAGAATTAAAAAAGTTACAGCAGTTTTTGTTTGATTTTTAAGAAAAACGCATTATTTCTAAAAAATAAGGTTTTTTTGGTATAATTTTAAAATTAATCGTCCGTAAAATTTTAAAACGGCATGCCTAATTAGATTTTATGAAAATAAAATAATTTAAACAAAATTTACATCTTTTTATAAAGAAATAAAAAAGTTACAGCAGTTTTTGTTTGATTTTTAAGAAAAATGCATTATTACTTAAAAATAACTTTTTTTTTTTGTATAATTTTAAAATTAAACGTCCAAAAAATTTTAAAACGGCATTTCTAATTAGATTTCATGAAAATAAAATTATTTAAACAAAATTTACATTTTTTGATAAAGAAATAAAAAAGTTACAGCAGTTTTTGTTTGATTTTTAAGAAAAACGCATTATTTCTTAAAAATAACGTTTTGTTTTGTATAATTTTAAAATTAATCGTCCGAAAAATTTTAAAACGACATTTCTAATTAGATTTCATGAAAATAAAATTATTTAAAAAAAATTTACATTGTTTTATGAAAAAATAAAAAAGTTTCTGCAGTTTTTGTGTGATTTTTAAGAAATACGTTTTTTTTGTATAATTTTAAAATTAATCGTCCGAAAAATTTTAAAACGACATTTCTAATTAGATTTCATGTAAATAAAATTATTTAAGCAAAATTTACATTTTTTTATGAAGAAATAAAAAAGTTACAGCAGTTTTTGTTTGATTTTTAAGAAAAACGCATTATTTCTAAAAAATAAAGTTTTATTTGGTATAATTTTAAAATTAATCGTCCTTAAAATTTGAAAACGACATTTCTAATTAGATTTCATGAAAATAAAATTATTTAAACAAAATTTACATTTTTTTATGAAGAAATAAAAAAGTTACAGCAGTTTTTGTTTGATTTTTAAGAAAAACGCATTATTTCTAAAAAATAAAGTTTTTTTTGGTATAATTTTAAAATTAATCGTCCGAAAAATTTTAAAACGACATTTCGAATTAGATTTCATAAAAATAAAATTATTTAAACAAAATTTACATATTTTTATAAAGAAATAAAAAAGTTACAGCAGTTTTTGTATGATATTTAAGAAAAACGCAAACGCATTATTTCTTCAAAATAACGTTTTTTTGTATAATTTTAAAATTAATCGTCCAAAAAAATTTAAAACAATATTTCTAATTAGATTTTATGAAAATAAAAATATTTAAACAAAATTTACATTTTTTTATAATGAAATAAAAAAGTTACAGCAGTTTTTGTTTGATTTTTAAGAAAAACGCATTATTACTTAAAAATAACTTTTTTTTTTTGTATAATTTTAAAATTAAACGTCCAAAAAATTTTAAAACGGCATTTCTAATTAGATTTTATGAAAATAAAATAATTTAAACAAAATTTACATTTTTTTATAAAGAATTAAAAAAGTTACAGCAGTTTTTGTTTGATTTTTAAGAAAAACGCATTATTTCTAAAAAATAAGGTTTTTTTGGTATAATTTTAAAATTAATCGTCCGTAAAATTTTAAAACGGCATGCCTAATTAGATTTTATGAAAATAAAATAATTTAAACAAAATTTACATCTTTTTATAAAGAAATAAAAAAGTTACAGCAGTTTTTGTTTGATTTTTAAGAAAAATGCATTATTACTTAAAAATAACTTTTTTTTTTTGTATAATTTTAAAATTAAACGTCCAAAAAATTTTAAAACGGCATTTCTAATTAGATTTCATGAAAATAAAATTATTTAAACAAAATTTACATTTTTTGATAAAGAAATAAAAAAGTTACAGCAGTTTTTGTTTGATTTTTAAGAAAAACGCATTATTTCTTAAAAATAACGTTTTGTTTTGTATAATTTTAAAATTAATCGTCCGAAAAATTTTAAAACGACATTTCTAATTAGATTTCATGAAAATAAAATTATTTAAAAAAAATTTACATTGTTTTATGAAAAAATAAAAAAGTTTCTGCAGTTTTTGTGTGATTTTTAAGAAATACGTTTTTTTTGTATAATTTTAAAATTAATCGTCCGAAAAATTTTAAAACGACATTTCTAATTAGATTTCATGTAAATAAAATTATTTAAGCAAAATTTACATTTTTTTATGAAGAAATAAAAAAGTTACAGCAGTTTTTGTTTGATTTTTAAGAAAAACGCATTATTTCTAAAAAATAAAGTTTTATTTGGTATAATTTTAAAATTAATCGTCCGTAAAATTTGAAAACGACATTTCTAATTAGATTTCATGAAAATAAAATTATTTAAACAAAATTTACATTGTTTTATGAAAAAATAAAAAAGTTTCTGCAGTTTTTGTGTGATTTTTAAGAAATACGTTTTTTTTGTATAATTTTAAAATTAATCGTCCGAAAAATTTTAAAACGACATTCCTAATTAGATTTCATGAAAATAAAATTATTTAAACAAAATTTACATTTTTTTATGAAGAAATAAAAAAGTTACAGCAGTTTTTGTTTGATTTTTAAGAAAAACGCATTATTTCTTAAAAATAACGTTTTTTTTTTGTATAATTTTAAAATTATTTGTCCGAAAAATTTTAAAACGGCATTTCTAATTAGATTTTATGAAAATAAAATAATTTAAAAAAAATTTACATTTTTTTATAAAGAATTAAAAAAGTTACAGCAGTTTTTGTTTGATTTTTAAGAAAAACGCATTATTTCTAAAAAATAAGGTTTTTTTGGTATAATTTTAAAATTAATCGTCCGTAAAATTTTAAAACGGCATTTCTAATTAGATTTTATGAAAATAAAATAATTTAAACAAAATTTACATCTTTTTATAAAGAAATAAAAAAGTTACAGCAGTTTTTGTTTGATTTTTAAGAAAAACGCATTATTTCTTAAAAATAACGTTTTGTTTTGTATAATTTTAAAATTAATCGTCCGAAAAATTTTAAAACGACATTTCTAATTAGATTTCATGAAAATAAAATTATTTAAACAAAATTTACATTGTTTTATGAAAAAATAAAAAAGTTTCTGCAGTTTTTGTGTGATTTTTAAGAAATACGTTTTTTTTGTATAATTTTAAAATTAATCGTCCGAAAAATTTTAAAACGACATTTCTAATTAGATTTCATGAAAATAAAATTATTTAAACAAAATTTACATTGTTTTATGAAAAAATAAAAAAGTTTCTGCAGTTTTTGTGTGATTTTTAAGAAAAACGTTTTTTCTTGTATAATTTTAAAATTAATCGTCCGAAAAATTTTAAAACGACATTTCTAATTAGATTTCATGAAAATAAAATTATTTAAACAAAATTTACATTTTTTTATGAAGAAATAAAAAAGTTACAGCAGTTTTTGTTTGATTTTTAAGAAAAACGCATTATTTCTTAAAAATAACGTTTTGTTTTGTATAATTTTAAAATTAATCGTCCGAAAAATTTTAAAACGGCATTTCTAATTAGATTTTATGAAAATAAAATAATTTAAATAAAATTTACATTTTTTTATAAAGAAATAAAAAAGTTACAGCAGTTTTTGTTTGATTTCTAAGAAAAACGCAATATTTCTGAAAACTAACGTTTTTTTTGTATAATTTTAAAATTAATCGTCCAAAAAATTTTTAAACGACATTTCTAATTAGATTTCATGAAAATAAAATTATTTAAACAAAATTTACATTGTTTTATGAAGAAATAAAAAAATTTCTGCAGTTTTTGTGTGATTTTTACGAAAAAGGTTGTTTTTGTATAATTTTAAAATTAATCGTTCGAAAAATTTTAAAACGACATTTCTAATTAGATTTCATGAAAATAAAATTATTTAAACAAAATTTACATTTTTTTATAAAGAAATAAAAAAGTTACATCAGTTTTTGTTTGATTTTTAAGAAAAACGTATTATTTCTTAAAAATAACGTTTTTTTGTATAATTTTAAAATTAATCGTCCGAAAAATTTTAAAACGACATTTCTAATTAGATTTCATGAAAATAAAATTATTTAAACAAAATTTACATTGTTTTATGAAGAAATAAAAAAATTTCTGCAGTTTTTGTGTGTGTTTAAAGAAATAAAAAAGTTACAGCAGTTTTTGTTTGATTTCTAAGAAAAACGCAATATTTCTTAAAAATAACGTTTTTTTTTGTATAATTTTAAAATTAATCGTCCGAAAAATTTTAAAACGGCATTTCTAATTAGATTTTATGAAAATAAAATAATTAAAATAAAATTTACATCTTTTTATAAAGAAATAAAAAAGTTACAGCAGTTTTTGTTTGATTTTTAAGAAAAACGCATTGTTTCTAAAAAATAACGTTTTTTGGTATAATTTTAAAATTAATCGTCCGAAAAATTTTAAAACGACATTCTAATTAGATTTCATAAAAATAAAATTATTTAAACAAAATTTACATTTTTTTATAAAGAAATAAAAAAGTTACCGCACTTTTTGTTTGCTTTTTAAGAAAAACGCATTATTTCTTAAAAATAACGTTTTTTTGTATAATTTTAAAATTAATCGTCCGAAAAATTTTAAAACGACATTTCTAATTAGATTTCATGAAAATAAAATTATTTAAACAAAATTTACATTGTTTTATGAAAAAATAAAAAAGTTTCTGCAGTTTTTGTGTGATTTTTAAGAAATACGTTTTTTTTGTATAATTTTAAAATTAATCGTCCGAAAAATTTTAAAACGACATTTCTAATTAGATTTCATGAAAATAAAATTATTTAAACAAAATTTACATTGTTTTATGAAAAAATAAAAAAGTTTCTGCAGTTTTTGTGTGATTTTTAAGAAAAACGTTTTTTCTTGTATAATTTTAAAATTAATCGTCCGAAAAATTTTAAAACGACATTTCTAATTAGATTTCATGAAAATAAAATTATTTAAACAAAATTTACATTTTTTTATGAAGAAATAAAAAAGTTACAGCAGTTTTTGTTTGATTTTTAAGAAAAACGCATTATTTCTTAAAAATAACGTTTTGTTTTGTATAATTTTAAAATTAATCGTCCGAAAAATTTTAAAACGGCATTTCTAATTAGATTTTATGAAAATAAAATAATTTAAATAAAATTTACATTTTTTTATAAAGAAATAAAAAAGTTACAGCAGTTTTTGTTTGATTTCTAAGAAAAACGCAATATTTCTGAAAACTAACGTTTTTTTTGTATAATTTTAAAATTAATCGTCCAAAAAATTTTTAAACGACATTTCTAATTAGATTTCATGAAAATAAAATTATTTAAACAAAATTTACATTGTTTTATGAAGAAATAAAAAAATTTCTGCAGTTTTTGTGTGATTTTTACGAAAAAGGTTGTTTTTGTATAATTTTAAAATTAATCGTTCGAAAAATTTTAAAACGACATTTCTAATTAGATTTCATGAAAATAAAATTATTTAAACAAAATTTACATTTTTTTATAAAGAAATAAAAAAGTTACATCAGTTTTTGTTTGATTTTTAAGAAAAACGTATTATTTCTTAAAAATAACGTTTTTTTGTATAATTTTAAAATTAATCGTCCGAAAAATTTTAAAACGACATTTCTAATTAGATTTCATGAAAATAAAATTATTTAAACAAAATTTACATTGTTTTATGAAGAAATAAAAAAATTTCTGCAGTTTTTGTGTGTGTTTAAAGAAATAAAAAAGTTACAGCAGTTTTTGTTTGATTTCTAAGAAAAACGCAATATTTCTTAAAAATAACGTTTTTTTTTGTATAATTTTAAAATTAATCGTCCGAAAAATTTTAAAACGGCATTTCTAATTAGATTTTATGAAAATAAAATAATTAAAATAAAATTTACATCTTTTTATAAAGAAATAAAAAAGTTACAGCAGTTTTTGTTTGATTTTTAAGAAAAACGCATTGTTTCTAAAAAATAACGTTTTTTGGTATAATTTTAAAATTAATCGTCCGAAAAATTTTAAAACGACATTCTAATTAGATTTCATAAAAATAAAATTATTTAAACAAAATTTACATTTTTTTATAAAGAAATAAAAAAGTTACCGCACTTTTTGTTTGCTTTTTAAGAAAAACGCATTATTTCTTAAAAATAACGTTTTTTTGTATAATTTTAAAATTAATCGTCCGAAAAATTTTAAAACGACATTTCTAATTAGATTCCATGAAAATAAAATAATTTAAACAAAATTTACATTTTTTTATAAAGAAATAAAAAAGTTGCAGCAGTTTTTGTTTGATTTGTAAGAAAAACGCAATATTTCTTAAAAATAACGTTTTTTTTGTATAATTTTAAAATTAATCGTCCAAAAAATTTTAAAACGACATTTCTAATTAGATTTCATGAAAATAAAATTATTTAAACAAAATTGACATTGTTTTATGAAGAAATAAAAAAATTTCTGCAGTTTTTGTGTGATTTTTAAGAAAAAGGTTTTTTTTGTATAATTTTAAAATTATTCGTCCGAAAAATTTTAAAACGACATTACTAATTAGATTTCATGAAAATAAAATTATTTAAACAAAATTTACATTTTTTTATAAAGAAATAAAAAAGTTACAGCAGTATTTGTGTGATTTTTAAGAAAAAGGTTTTTTTGTATAATTTTAAAGTTAATCGTCCGAAAAATTTTAAAACGACATGTCTAATTAGATTTCATGAAAATAAAATTATTTAAACAATATTTACATATTTTTATGAAGAAATAAAAAAGTTACAGCAGTTTTTGTTTGATTTTTAAGAAAAACGCATTATTTCTAAAAAATAAAGTTTTTTTTGGTATAATTTTAAAATTAATCGTCCGAAAAATTTTAAAACGACATTTCGAATTAGATTTTATGAAAATAAAATAATTTAAACAAAATTTACATCTTTTTATAAAGAAATAAAAAAGTTGCAGCAGTTTTTGTTTGATTTTTAAGAAAAACGCATTATTTCTTAAAAATAACGTTTTTTTTGTATAATTTTTAAATTAATCGTCCAAAAAAATTTAAAACGACATTTCTAATTAGATTTCATGAAAATAAAATTATTTAAACAATATTTACATTGTTTTATGAAGAAATAAAAAAGTTTCTGCAGTTTTTGTGTGATTTTTAAGAAAAAGTTTTTTTTGTATAATTTTAAAATTAATCGTCCGAAAAATTTTAAAACGCCATTTCTAATTAGATTTCTTGAAAATAAAATTATTTAAACAAAATTTACATTTTTTTATGAAGAAATAAAAAAGTTACAGCAGTTTTTGTTTGATTTTTAAGAAAAACGCATTATTTCTTAAAAATAAAGTTTTTTTTGGTATAATTTTAAAATTAATCGTCCGAAAAATTTTAAAATGACATTTCGAATTAGATTTCATGAAAATAAAAATATCTAAACAAAATTTCCATTTTTTTATAATGAAATAAAAAAGTTACAGCAGTTTTTGTTTGATTTTTAAGAAAAACGCATTATTACTTAAAAATAACTTTTTTTTTGTATAATTTTAAAATTAAACGTCCAAAAAATTTTAAAACGGCATTTCTAATTAGATTTCATGAAAATAAAATTATTTAAACAAAATTTAAATTTTTTTATAAAGAAATAAAAAAGTTACAGCAGTTTTTGTTTGATTTTTAAGAAAAACGCATTATTTCTTAAAAATAACTTTTTTTTTTTGTATAATTTTAAAATTATTCGTCCGAAAAATTTTAAAACGGCATTTCTAATTAGGTTTAATGAAAATAAAATAATTTAAACAAAATTTACATTTTTTTATAATGAATTAAAAAAGTTACAGCAGTTTTTGTTTGATTTTTAAGAAAAACGCATTATTTCTTAAAAATAAGGTTTTTTTGGTATAATTTTAAAATTAATCGTCCGTAAAATTTTAAAACGACATTTCTAATTAGATTTCATGAAAATAAAATTATTTAAACAAAATTTACATTTTTTTATAAAGAAATAAAAAAGTTACATCAGTTTTTGTTTGATTTTTAAGAAAAACGCATTATTTCTTAAAAATAACTTTTTTTTTTTGTATAATTTTAAAATTATTCGTCCGAAAAATTTTAAAACGGCATTTCTAATTAGATTTTATGAAAATAAAATAATTTAGACAAAATTTACATCTTTTTATAAAGAAATAAAAAAGTTACAGCAGTTTTTGTTTGATTTTTAAGAAAAACGCATTATTTCTTAAAAATAACGTTTTGTTTTGTATAATTTTAAAATTAATCGTCCGAAAAATTTTAAAACGACAATTCTAATTAGATTTCAGGAAAATAAAATAATTTAAACAAAATTTACATCTTTTTATAAAGAAATAAAAAAGTTACAGCAGTTTTTGTTTGATTTTTAAGAAAAACGCATTATTTCTTAAAAATAACGTTTTGTTTTGTATAATTTTAAAATTAATCGTCCGAAAAATTTTAAAACGACATTTCTAATTAGATTTCATGAAAATAAAATTATTTAAACAAAATTTACATTGTTTTATAATGAAATAAAAAAGTTACAGCAGTTTTTGTTTGATTTTTAAGAAAAACGCATTATTTATTAAAAATAAGGTTTTTTTGGTATAATTTTAAAATTAATCGTCCGAAAAATTTTAAAACGACATTTCGAATTAGATTTCATGAAAATAAAAATATTTAAACAAAATTTCCATTTTTTTATAATGAAATAAAAAAGTTACAGCAGTTTTTGTTTGATTTTTAAGAAAAACGCATTATTACTTAAAAATAACTTTTTTTTTTGTATAATTTTAAAATTAAACGTCCAAAAAATTTTAAAACGGCATTTCTAATTAGATTTCATGAAAATAAAATTATTTAAACAAAATTTACATTTTTTTATAAAGAAATAAAAAAGTTACAGCAGTTTTTGTTTGATTTTTAAGAAAAACGCATTATTTCTTAAAAATAACTTTTTTTTTTGTATAATTTTAAAATTATTCGTCCGAAAAATTTTAAAACGGCATTTCTAATTAGATTTTATGAAAATAAAATAATTTAAACAAAATTTACATCTTTTTATAAAGAAATAAAAAAGTTACAGCAGTTTTTGTTTGATTTTTAAGAAAAACGCATTATTTCTTAAAAATAACGTTTTGTTTTGTATAATTTTAAAATTAATCGTCCGAAAAATTTTAAAACGACATTTCTAATTAGATTTCATGAAAATAAAATTATTTAAACAAAATTTACATTGTTTTATGAAAAAATAAAAAAGTTTCTGCAGTTTTTGTGTGATTTTTAAGAAAAACGTTTTTTTTGTATAATTTTAAAATTAATCGTCCGAAAAATTTTAAAACGGCATTTCTAATTAGAGTTTATGAAAATAAAATAATTTAAACAAAATTTACATCTTTTTATAAAGAAATAAAAAAGTTACAGCAGTTTTTGTTTGATTTTTAAGAAAAACGCATTATTTCTTAAAAATAAAGTTTTTTTGGTATAATTTTAAAATTAATCGTCCGAAAAATTTTAAAACGACATTTCTAATTAGATTTCATGAAAATAAAATTATTTAAACAAAATTTACATTTTTTTATAAAGAAATAAAAAAGTTACAGCAGTTTTTGTTTGATTTTTAAGAAAAACGCAATATTTCTTATAAATAACGTTTTTTTTGTTTAATTTTAAAATAATTCGTCCGAAAAATTTTAAAACGACATGTCTAATTAGATTTTATAAAAATAAAATAATTTAAACAAAATTTACATTTTTTTATAAAGAAATAAAAAAGTTACGGCAGTTTTTGTTTGATTTTTAAGAAAAACGCATTAATTCTTAAAAATAACGTTTTTGTTTGTATAATTTTAAAATTAATCGTCCAAAAAATTTTAAAACGACATTTCTAAGTAGATTTCATGAAAATAAAATTATTTAAACAAAATTTACATTGTTTTATAAAGAAATAAAAAGTTTTTGCAGTTTTTGTGTGATTTTTTAGAAAAACATATATTTTGTATAATTTTAAAATTAATCGTCCGAAAAATTTTAAAACGACATTTCTAATTAGATTTCATGAAAATAAAATTATTTAAACAAAATTTACATTTTTTTATAAAGAAATAAAAAAGTTACAGCAGTTTTTGTTTGATTTTTAAGAAAAACGCATTATTTCTTAAAAATAACGTTTTTGTTTGTATAATTTTAAAATTAATCGTCCAAAAAATTTTAAAACGACATTTCTAAGTAGATTTCATGAAAATAAAATTATTTAAACAAAATTTACATTGTTTTATAAAGAAATAAAAAGTTTTTGCAGTTTTTGTGTGATTTTTTAGAAAAACATATATTTTGTATAATTTTAAAATTAATCGTCCGAAAAATTTTAAAACGACATTTCTAATTAGATTTCATGAAAATAAAATTATTTAAACAAAATTTACATTTTTTTATAAAGAAATAAAAAAGTTACAGCAGTTTTTGTTTGATTTTTAAGAAAAACGCAATATTTCTTATAAATAACGTTTTTTTTGTATAATTTTAAAATAATTCGTCCGAAAAATTTTAAAACGACATGTCTAATTGGATTTCA
This sequence comes from Stenus bimaculatus, assembly GCA_963971135.1. Taxonomy (NCBI): domain Eukaryota; kingdom Metazoa; phylum Arthropoda; class Insecta; order Coleoptera; family Staphylinidae; genus Stenus; species Stenus bimaculatus. Next base: position 34,933,791 of record OZ020183.1, on the reverse strand, counting down.
TGAAAATAAAATTATTTAAACAAAATTTACATTTTTTTAAAAAGAAATAAAAAAGTTACAGCAGTTTTTGTTTGATTTTTAAGAAAAACGCATTATTTCTTAAAAATAACGTTTTATTTTGTATAATTTTAAAATTAATCGTCCAAAAAATTTTAAAACGGCATTTCTAATTAGATTTAATAAAAATAAAATAATTTAAACAAAATTTACATTATTCAAATAATTTGAATTGATCCATGTTATAAGGACTAAGGTATAGGTGAAATTTACATTGTTTTATAAAGAAATAAAAAGTTTTTGCAGTTTTTGTGTGATTTTTTAGAAAAACATATATTTTGTATAATTTTAAAATTAATCGTCCGAAAAATTTTAAAACGACATTTCTAATTAGATTTCATGAAAATAAAATTATTTAAACAAAATTTACATTTTTTTATAAAGAAATAAAAAAGTTACAGCAGTTTTTGTTTGATTTTTAAGAAAAACGCATTATTTCTTATAATTAACGTTTTTTTTTGTATAATTTTAAAATAATTCGTCCGAAAAATTTTAAAACGGCATTTCTAAATAGATTTTATGAAAATAAAATAATTTAAACAAAATTTACATCTTTTTATAAAGAAATAAAAAAGTTACAGCAGTTTTTGTTAGATTTTTAAGAAAAACGCATTATTTCTTAAAAGTAACGTTTTTTTTGTATAATTTTAAAAATAATCGTCCAAAAAATTTTAAAACGACATTTCTAATTAGATTTCATGAAAATAAAATTATTTAAACAAAATTTACATTTTTTTATAAAGAAATAAAAAAGTTACAGCAGTTTTTGTTTGATTTTTAAGAAAAACGCAATATTTCTTATAAATAACGTTTTTTTTGTATAATTTTAAAATTAATCGTCCAAAAAATTTTAAAACGGCATTTCTAATTAGATTTAATAAAAATAAAATAATTTAAACAAAATTTACATTGTTTTATAAAGAAATAAAAAGTTTTTGCAGTTTTTGTGTGATTTTTTAGAAAAACATATATTTTGTATAATTTTAAAATAATTCGTCCGAAAAATTTTAAAACGGCATTTCTAATTAGATTTTATGAAAATAAAATAATTTAAACAAAATTTACATCTTTTTATAAAGAAATAAAAAAGTTACAGCAGTTTTTGTTAGATTTTTAAGAAAAACGAATTATTTCTTAAAAGTAACGTTTTTTTTGTATAATTTTAAAAATAATCGTCCAAAAAATTTTAAAACGGCATTTCTAATTAGATTTTATGAAAATAAAATAATTTAAACAAAATTTACATTTTTTTATAAAGAAATAAAAAAGTTACAGCAGTTTTTGTTTGATTTTTAAGAAAAACGCATTATTTCTAAAAAATAACGTTTTTTTGGTATAATTTTTAAATTAATCGGCCGAAAAAATTTAAAACGACATTTCTAATTACATTACATGAAAATAAAATTATTTAACAAAATTTACATTTTTTTATAAAGAAATAAAAAAGAAACAGCAGTTTTTGTTTGATTTTTAAGAAAAACGCATTATTTCTTAAATATAACGTTTTTTTCGTATAATTTTAAAATTAATCGTCCGAAAAATTTTAAAACGGCATTTCTAATTAGATTTTATGAAAATAAAATAATTTAAACAAAATTTACATTTTATTAAAAAGAAATAAAAAAGTTACAGCAGTTTTTGTTTGATTTTTAAAAAAAACTCATTATTTCTTAAAAATAACGTTTTTTTGGTATAATTTTAAAATTAATCGTCCGAAAAATTTTAAAACGACATTTCTAATTAGATTTCATGAAAATAAAATTATTTAAATAAAATTTACATTGTTTTATGAAGAAATAAAAAAGTTTCTGCAGTTTTTGTGTGATTTTTAAGAAAAACGTTTTTTTTGTATAATTTTTAAATTAATCGTCCGAAAAATTTTAAAACGACATTTCTAATTAGATTTTATGAAACTAAAATAATTTAATCAAAATTTACATCTTTTTATAAAGAAATAAAAAAGTTACAGGAGTTTTTGTTTGATTTTTAAGATAAACGCATTATTTCTAAAAAATAACGTTTTTTTGGTATAATTTTAAAATTAATCGTCCGAAAAATTGTAAAACGACATTTCTAATTAGATTTCATGAAAATAAAATTATTTAAACAAAATTTACATTGTTTTATGAAGAAATACAAAAGTTTCTGCAGTTTTTGTGTGATTTTTAGGAAAAACGTTTTTTTTGTATAATTTTAAAATTAATCGTCCGAAAAATTTTAAAACGACATTTTCAAATTAGAATTCATGAAAATAAAATTATTTAAACAAAATTTACATTTTTTTATGAAGAAATAAAAAAGTTACACCAGTTTTTGTTTGATTTTTAAGAAAAACGCATTATTTCTTAAAAATAACGTTTTTTTGTATAATTTTAAAATTAATCGTCCGAAAAGATTTAAAACGACATTTCTAATTAGATTTCATGAAAATAAAATTATTTAAACAAAATTTACATTTTTTTATAAAGAAATAAAAAAGTTACAGCTGTTTTTGTTTGATTTTTAAGAAAGACGCATTATTTCTTAAAAATAACGTTTTTTTTTGTATAATTTTTAAATTAAACGTCCGAAAAATTTAAAAACGGCATTTCTAATTAGATTTTATGAAAATAAAATAATTTAAACAAAATTTACATTTTTTTATAAAGAAATAAAAAAGTTACTGCAGTTTTTGCTTGATTTCTAAGAAAAACGCATTATTTCCTAAAAATGACGTTTTTTTTGTATAATTTTAAAAATAATCGTCGAAAAAATTTTAAAACGACATTTCTAATTAGATTTCATGAAAATAAAATAATTTAAACAAAATTTACATTGTTTTATGAAGAAATAAAAAAGTTTCTGCAGTTTTTGTGTGATTTTTAAGAAAAAAGTTTTTTTTGTATCATTTTAAAATTAATCGTCCGAAAAATTTTAAAATTACATTTCCATATAGAATTCATGAAAATAAAATTATTTAAACAAAATTTACATTGTTTTAAGAAGAAATAAAAAAGTTTCTGCAGTTTTTGTGTGATTTTTAAGAAAAATGTTTTTTTTGTATAATTTTAAAATTAATCGTCCGAAAAATTTTAAAACGACATTTCTAATTAGATTTCATGAAAATAAAATAATTTAAACAAAATTTACATTTTTTTATGAAGAAATAAAAAAGTTACATCAGTTTTTGTTTGATTTTTAAGAAAAAGGCATTATTTCTTAAAAATAACGTTTTTTTTTGTATAATTTTAAAATTAATTGTCCGAAAAATTTTAAAACGGCATTTCTAATTAGATTTTATGAAAATAAAATAATTTAAACAAAATTTACATCTTTTTATGAAGAAATAAAAAAGTTACAGCAGTTTTTGTTTGATTTCTAAGAAAAACGCATTATTTCTTATAAATAACGTTTTTTTTTGTATAATTTTAAAATAATTCTTCCGAAAAATTTTAAAACGACATTTCTAATTGGATTTCATGAAAATAAAATTATTTAAACAAAATTTACATTTTTTTATGAAGAAATAAAAAAGTTACAGAGGTTTTTGTTTGATTTTTAAGAAAAACGCATTATTTCTTATAAATAACTTTTTTTTTTGTATAATTTTAAAATTAATCGTCCAAAAAATTTTAAAACGACATTTCTAATTAGATTTCATGAAAATAAAATTATTTAAACAAAATTTACATTTTTTTATGAAGAAATAAAAAAGTTACAGCAGTTTTGGTTTGATTTTTAAGAAAAACGTATTATTTCTTAAAAATAACGTTTTTTTTGTAAAATTTTAAAATTAATCGTCCAAAAAATTTTAAAACGACAGTTCTAATTAGATTTCATGAAATTAAAATTATTTAAACAAAATATACATTGTTTTATGAAGAAATAAAAAAGTTTCTGCAGTTTTTGTGTGATTTTTAAGAAAAACGTTTTTTTGTATAATTTTAAAATTAATCGCCCGAAAAATTTTAAAACGACATTTCTAATTAGATTTTATGAAAATAAAATTATTTAAACAAAATTTACATTTTTTTATGAAGAAATAAAAAAGTTACAGAGGTTTTTGTTTGATTTTTAAGAAAAACGCATTATTTCTTATAAATAACTTTTTTTTTTGTATAATTTTAAAATTAATCGTCCAAAAAATTTTAAAACGACATTTCTAATTGGATTTCATGAAAATAAAATTATTTAAACAAAATTTACATTTTTTTATGAAGAAATAAAAAAGTTACAGAGGTTTTTGTTTGATTTTTAAGAAAAACGCATTATTTCTTATAAATAACGTTTTTTTTTGTATAATTTAAAAACTAATCGTCCAAAATATTTTAAAACGACATTTCTAATTAGATTTCATGAAAATAAAATTATTTAAACAAAATTTACATTTTTTTATGAAGAAATAAAAAAGTTACAGCAGTTTTGGTTTGATTTTTAAGAAAAACGTATTATTTCTTAAAAATAACGTTTTTTTTGTAAAATTTTAAAATTAATCGTCCAAAAAATTTTAAAACGACAGTTCTAATTAGATTTCATGAAATTAAAATTATTTAAACAAAATATACATTGTTTTATGAAGAAATAAAAAAGTTTCTGCAGTTTTTGTGTGATTTTTAAGAAAAACGTTTTTTTGTATAATTTTAAAATTAATCGCCCGAAAAATTTTAAAACGACATTTCTAATTAGATTTTATGAAAATAAAATTATTTAAACAAAATTTACATTTTTTTATGAAGAAATAAAAAAGTTACAGAGGTTTTTGTTTGATTTTTAAGAAAAACGCATTATTTCTTAAAAATAAAGTTTTTTTTGTATAATTTTAAAATTAATCGTCCGAAAACATTTAAAACGACATTTCTAATTAGATTTCATGAAAATAAAATTATTTAAACAAAATTTACATTTTTTTATGAAGAAATAAAAAAGTTACAGCAGTTTTTGTTTGATATTTAAGAAAAACGCATTATTTCTTAAAAATAAAGTTTTTTTTGTATAATTTTAAAATTAATCGTCCGAAAAGATTTAAAACGACATTTCTAATTAGATTTCATGAAAATAAAATTATTTAAACAAAATTTACATTGTTTTATGAAGAACTAAAAAAGTTTTTGCAGTTTTTGTGTGATTTTTAAGAACAACGTTTTTTTTGTATAATTTTAAAATTAATCGTCCGAAAACATTTAAAACGACATTTCTAATTAGATTTCATGAAAATAAAATTATTTAAACAAAATTTACATTTTTTTATAAAGAAATAAAAAAGTTACAGCAGTTTTTGTTTGATTTTTAAGAAAGACGCATTATTTCTTAAAAATAACGTTTTTTTTTTGTATAATTTTAAAATTATTCGTCCGAAAAATTTTAAAACGACATTTCTAATTAGATTTCATGAAAATAAAATTATTTAAACAAAATTTACATTTTTTTATAAAGAAATAAAAAAGTTACAGCAGTTTTTGTTTGATTTTTAAGAAACACGCATTATTTCTTAAAAATAACGTTTTTTTTGTATAATTTTTAAATTAAACGTCCGAAAAATTTAAAAACGGCATTTCTAATTAGATTTTATGAAAATAAAATAATTTAAACAAAATTTACATTTTTTTAAAAAGAAATAAAAAAGTTACAGCAGTTTTTGCTTGATTTTTAAGAAAAACGCATTATTTCTTAAAAATAACGTTTTTTTTGTATAATTTTAAAAACAATCGTCCAAAAAATTTTAAAACGACATTTCTAATTAGATTTCATGAAAATAAAATTATTTAAACAAAATTTACATTGTTTTATGAAGAAATAAAAAAGTTTCTGCAGTTTTTGTGTGATTTTTAAGAAAAACGTTTTTTTTGTATAATTTTAAAATTAATCATCTGAAAAATTTTAAAACGACATTTCTAATTAGATTTTTTGAAAATAAAATAATTTAAACAAAAAATTTACATTTTTTTAAAAAGAAATAAAAAAGTTACAGCAGTTTTTGCTTGATTTTTAAGAAAGACGCATTATTTCTTAAAAATAACGTTTTTTTTTGTATAATTTTAAAATTAATCGTCCGAAAAATTTTAAAACGACATTTCTAATTAAATTTCATGAAAATAAAATTATTTAAACAAAATTTACATTTTTTTATAAAGAAATAAAAAAGTTACAGCAGTTTTTGTTTGATTTTTAAGAAACACGCATTATTTCTTAAAAATAACGTTTTTTTTGTATAATTTTAAAATAATCGTCCAAAAAATTTTAAAACGACATTTCTAATTAGATTTCATGAAAATAAAATTATTTAAACAAAATTTACATTGTGTTATGAAGAAATAAAAAAGTTTCTGCAGTTTTTGTGTGATTTTTAAGAAAAACGTTTTTTTTGTATAATTTTAAAATTAATCATCTGAAAAATTTTAAAACGACATTTCTAATTAGATTTTTTGAAAATAAAATAATTTTAACAAAAAATTTACATCTTTTTATAAAGAAATAAAAAAGTTACAGCAGTTTTTGTTTGATTTTTAAGATAAACGCATTATTTCTAAAAAATAACGTTTTTTTGGTATAATTTTAAAATTAATCGTCCGAAAAATTTTAAAACGACATTTCTAATTAGAATTCATGAAAATAAAATTATTTAAACAAAATTTACATTTTTTTATGAAGAAATAAAAAAGTTTCTGCAGTTTTTGTGTGATTTTTAAGAAAAAGGTTTTTTTGTATAATTTTAAAATTAATCGCCCGAAAAATTTTAAAATGACATTTCTAATTAGATTTTATGAAAATAAAATTATTTAAACAAAATTTACATTTTTTTATGAAGAAATAAAAAAGTTACAGCAGTTTTTGTTTGATTTTTAAGAAAAACGCATTATTTCTTAAAAATAACGTTTATTTTTGTATAATTTTAAAATTAATCGTTCAAAAAATTTTAAAACGACATTTCTAATTAGATTTCATGAAAATAAAATTATTTAAACAAAATTTACGTTTTTTTATGAAGAAATAAAAAAGTTACAGCAGTTTTTGTTTGATTTTTAAGAGAAACGCATTATTTCTTAAAAATAAAGTTTTTTTTGTATAATTTTAAAATTAATCGTCCGAAAAGTTTTAAAACGACATTTCCAATTAGATTTCATGAAAATAAAATTATTTAAACAAAATTTACCTTGTTTTATGAAGAACTAAAACAGTTTCTGCAGTTTTTGTGTGATTTTTAAGAAAAACGTTTTTTTTGTATAATTTTAAAATTAATCGTCCGAAAACTTTTAAAACAACATTTCTAATTAGATTTCATGAAAATAAAATTATTTAAACAAAATTTACATTTTTTTATGAAGAAATAAAAAAGTTACAGCAGTTTTTGTTTGATTTTTAAGAAAATCGCATTATTTCTTAAAAATAACGTTTATTTTTGTATAATTTTAAAATTAATCGTTCAAAAAATTTTAAAACGACATTTCTAATTAGATTTTATGAAAATAAAATTATTTAAACAAAATTTACGTTTTTTTATGAAGAAATAAAAAAGTTACAGCAGTTTTTGTTTGATTTTTAAGAGAAACGCATTATTTCTTAAAAATAAAGTTTTTTTTGTATAATTTTAAAATTAATCGTCCGATAAGTTTTAAAACGACATTTCTAATTAGATTTCATGAAAATAAAATTATTTAAACAAAATTTACCTTGTTTTATGAAGAACTAAAACAGTTTCTGCAGTTTTTGTGTGATTTTTAAGAAAAACGTTTTTTTTGTATAATTTTAAAATTAATCGTCCGAAAAATTTTAAAACAACATTTCTAATTAGATTTCATGAAAATAAAATTATTTAAACAAAATTTACATTGTTTTATGAAGAAATAAAAAAGTTTCTGCAGTTTTTGTATGATTTTTAAGAAAAACGTTTTTTTTGTATAATTTTTAAATTAATCGTCCGAAAAATTTTAAAACGACATTTCTAATTAGATTTCATGAAAATAAAATTATTTAAACAAAATTTACATTTTTTTATGTAGAAATAAAAAAGTTACAGCAGTTTTTGTTTGATTTTTAAGAAAAACGCATTATTTCTTAAAAATAACGTTTTTTTTGTATAATTTTAAAATTATTCGTCCAAAAAATTAAGAACGACATTTCTAGTTAGATTTCATGAAAATAAAATTATTAAAACAAAATTTACATTGTTTTATGAAGAAATAAAAAAGTTTCTGCAGTTTTTGTGTGATTTTTAAGAAAAACGTTTTTTTTTGTATAATTTTAAAATTAATCGTCCGAAAAATTTTAAAACGACATTTCTAATTAGATTTCATAAAAATAACATTATTTAAACAAAATTTACATTTTTTTATGAAGAAATAAAAAAGTTACAGCAGTTTTTGTTTGATTTTTAAGAAAAACGTATTATTTCTCAAAAATAAAGTTTTTTTTGTATAATTTTAAAATTAATCGTCCGAAAAGTTTTTAAACGACATTTCTAATTAGATTTCATGAAAATAAAATTATTTAAACAAAATTTACATTGTTTTATGAAGAACTAAAGAAGTTTCTGCAGTTTTTGTGTGATTTTTAAGAAAAATGTTTTTTTTGTATAATTTTAAAATTAATCGTCCGAAAAATTTTAAAACGACATTTCTAATTAGATTCCATGAAAATAAAATAATTTAAACAAAATTTACATTTTTTTATATCGAAATAAAAAAGTTACAGCAGTTTTTGCTTAATTTTTAAGAAAAACGCATTATTTCTTAAAAAAAACGTTTTTTTTGTATAATTTTAAAAATATTCGTCCGAAAAATTTTAAAACGACATTTCTAATTAGATTTTATGAAAATAAAATAATTTAAACAAAATTTTAATTTTTTTATAAAGAAATAAAAAAGTTACAGCAGTTTTTGTTTGATTTTTAAGAAAAACGCATTAATTCTTAAAAATAACGTTTATTTTTGTATAATTTTAAAATTAATCGTTCAAAAAATTTTAAAACGACATTTCTAATTAGATTTCATGAAAATAAAATTATTTAAACAAAATTTTCATTGTTTTATGAAGAAATAAAAAAGTTTCTGCAGTTTTTGTGTGATTTTTAAGAAAAACGTTTTTTTTGTATAATTTTAAAATTAATCGTCCGAAAAATTTTAAAACAACATTTCTAATTAGATTTCTTGAAAATAAAATTATTTAAACAAAATTTACATTTTTTTATGAAGAAATAAAAAAGTTACAGCAGTTTTTGTTTGATTTTTAGGAAAAACGCATTATTTCTAAAAAATAAAGTTTTTTTTGGTATAATTTTAAAATTAATCGTCCGAAAAATTTTAAAATGACATTTCAAATTAGATTTCATGAAAATAAAATTATTTAAACAAAATTTACATATTTTTATAAAGAAATAAAAAAGTTACAGCAGTTTTTGTTTGATTTTTAAGAAAAACGCATTATTTCTTAAAAATAACGTTTATTTTTGTATAATTTTTAAATTAATCGTTCAAAAAATTTTAAAACGACATTTCTAATTAGATTTCATGAAAATAAAATTATTTAAAGAAAATTTACATTGTTTTATGAAGAAATAAAAAAGTTTCTGCAGGTTTTGTGTGATTTTTAAGAAAAATGTTTTTTTTGTATAATTTTAAAATTAATCGTCCGAAAAATTTTAAAACAACATTTCTAATTAGATTTCTTGAAAATAAAATTATTTAAACCAAATTTACATTTTTTTATGAAGAAATAAAAAAGTTACAGCAGTTTTTGTTTGATTTTTAAGAAAAACGCATTATTACTTAAAAATAACTTTTTTTTTTTGTATAATTTTAAAATTAAACGTACAAAAAATTTTAAAACGGCATTTCTAATTAGATTTTATGAAAATAAAATAATCTAAACAAAATTTACATTTTTTTATAAAGAATTAAAAAAGTTACAGCAGTTTTTGTTTGATTTTTAAGAAAAACGCATTATTTCTAAAAAATAAGGTTTTTTTGGTATAATTTTAAAATTAATCGTCCGTAAAATTTTAAAACGGCATTCCTAATTAGATTTTATGAAAATAAAATAATTTAAACAAAATTTACATCTTTTTATAAAGAAATAAAAAAGTTACAGCAGTTTTTGTTTGATTTTTAAGAAAAACGCATTATTACTTAAAAATAACTTTTTTTTTTGTATAATTTTAAAATTAAACGTCCAAAAAATTTTAAAACGGCATTTCTAATTAGATTTCATGAAAATAAAATTATTTAAACAAAATTTACATTTTTTGATAAAGAAATAAAAAAGTTACAGCAGTTTTTGTTTGATTTTTAAGAAAAACGCATTATTTCTTAAAAATAACGTTTTGTTTTGTATAATTTTAAAATTAATCGTCCGAAAAATTTTAAAACGACATTTCTAATTAGATTTCATGAAAATAAAATTATTTAAAAAAAATTTACATTGTTTTATGAAAAAATAAAAAAGTTTCTGCAGTTTTTGTGTGATTTTTAAGAAATACGTTTTTTTTGTATAATTTTAAAATTAATCGTCCGAAAAATTTTAAAACGACATTTCTAATTAGATTTCATGTAAATAAAATTATTAAAGCAAAATTTACATTTTTTTATGAAGAAATAAAAAAGTTACAGCAGTTTTTGTTTGATTTTTAAGAAAAACGCATTATTTCTAAAAAATAAAGTTTTATTTGGTATAATTTTAAAATTAATCGTCCGTAAAATTTTAAAACGACATTTCTAATTAGATTTCATGAAAATAAAATTATTTAAACAAAATTTACATTGTTTTATGAAAAAATAAAAAAGTTTCTGCAGTTTTTGTGTGATTTTTAAGAAATACGTTTTTTTTGTATAATTTTAAAATTAATCGTCCGAAAAATTTTAAAACGACATTCCCAATTAGATTTCATGAAAATAAAATTATTTAAACAAAATTTACATTTTTTTATAATGAAATAAAAAAGTTACAGCAGTTTTTGTTTGATTTTTAAGAAAAACGCATTATTACTTAAAAATAACTTTTTTTTTTGTATAATTTTTAAATTAAACGTCTAAAAAATTTTAAAACGACATTTCGAATTAGATTTCATGAAAATAAAAATATTTAAACAAAATTTACATTTTTTTATAAAGAAATAAAAAAGTTACAGCAGTTTTTGTTTGATTTTTAAGAAAAACGCATTATTTCTTAAAAATAACGTTTTTTTTTTGTATAATTTTAAAATTATTTGTCCGAAAAATTTTAAAACGGCATTTCTAATTAGATTTTATGAAAATAAAATAATTTAAAAAAAATTTACATTTTTTTATAAAGAATTAAAAAAGTTACAGCAGTTTTTGTTTGATTTTTAAGAAAAACGCATTATTTCTAAAAAATAAGGTTTTTTTGGTATAATTTTAAAATTAATCGTCCGTAAAATTTTAAAACGGCATTTCTAATTAGATTTTATGAAAATAAAATAATTTAAACAAAATTTACATCTTTTTATAAAGAAATAAAAAAGTTACTGCAGTTTTTGTTTGATTTTTAAGAAAAACGCATTATTACTTAAAAATAACTTTTTTTTTTGTATAATTTTTAAATTAAACGTCTAAAAAATTTTAAAACGACATTTCGAATTAGATTTCATGAAAATAAAAATATTTAAACAAAATTTACATTTTTTTATAAAGAAATAAAAAAGTTACAGCAGTTTTTGTTTGATTTTTAAGAAAAACGCATTATTTCTTAAAAATAACTTTTTTTTTTGTATAATTTTAAAATTAAACATCCAAAAAATTTAAAACAATAATTCTAATTAGATTTCATGAAAATAAAAATATTTAAACAAAATTTACATTTTTTTATAATGAAATAAAAAAGTTACAGCAGTTTTTGTTTGATTTTTAAGAAAAACGCATTATTACTTAAAAATAACTTTTTTTTTTGTATAATTTTTAAATTAAACGTCTAAAAAATTTTAAAACGACATTTCGAATTAGATTTCATGAAAATAAAAATATTTAAACAAAATTTACATTTTTTTATAAAGAAATAAAAAAGTTACAGCAGTTTTTGTTTGATTTTTAAGAAAAACGCATTATTTCTTAAAAATAACGTTTTTTTTTTGTATAATTTTAAAATTATTTGTCCGAAAAATTTTAAAACGGCATTTCTAATTAGATTTTATGAAAATAAAATAATTTAAAAAAAATTTACATTTTTTTATAAAGAATTAAAAAAGTTACAGCAGTTTTTGTTTGATTTTTAAGAAAAACGCATTATTTCTAAAAAATAAGGTTTTTTTGGTATAATTTTAAAATTAATCGTCCGTAAAATTTTAAAACGGCATTTCTAATTAGATTTTATGAAAATAAAATAATTTAAACAAAATTTACATCTTTTTATAAAGAAATAAAAAAGTTACTGCAGTTTTTGTTTGATTTTTAAGAAAAACGCATTATTTCTTAAAAATAACGTTTTGTTTTGTATAATTTTAAAATTAATCGTCCGAAAAATTTTAAAACGACATTTCTAATTAGATTTCATGAAAATAAAATTATTTAAACAAAATTTACATTGTTTTATGAAAAAATAAAAAAGTTTCTGCAGTTTTTGTGTGATTTTTAAGAAATACGTTTTTTTTGTATAATTTTAAAATTAATCGTCCGAAAAATTTTAAAACGACATTTCTAATTAGATTTCATGAAAATAAAATTATTTAAACAAAATTTACATTGTTTTATGAAAAAATAAAAAAGTTTCTGCAGTTTTTGTGTGATTTTTAAGAAAAACGTTTTTTCTTGTATAATTTTAAAATTAATCGTCCGAAAAATTTTAAAACGACATTTCTAATTAGATTTCATGAAAATAAAATTATTTAAACAAAATTTACATTTTTTTATGAAGAAATAAAAAAGTTACAGCAGTTTTGGTTTGATTTTTAAGAAAAACGTATTATTTCTTAAAAATAACGTTTTTTTTGTAAAATTTTAAAATTAATCGTCCAAAAAATTTTAAAACGACAGTTCTAATTAGATTTCATGAAATTAAAATTATTTAAACAAAATATACATTGTTTTATGAAGAAATAAAAAAGTTTCTGCAGTTTTTGTGTGATTTTTAAGAAAAACGTTTTTTTGTATAATTTTAAAATTAATCGCCCGAAAAATTTTAAAACGACATTTCTAATTAGATTTTATGAAAATAAAATTATTTAAACAAAATTTACATTTTTTTATGAAGAAATAAAAAAGTTACAGAGGTTTTTGTTTGATTTTTAAGAAAAACGCATTATTTCTTATAAATAACTTTTTTTTTTGTATAATTTTAAAATTAATCGTCCAAAAAATTTTAAAACGACATTTCTAATTGGATTTCATGAAAATAAAATTATTTAAACAAAATTTACATTTTTTTATGAAGAAATAAAAAAGTTACAGAGGTTTTTGTTTGATTTTTAAGAAAAACGCATTATTTCTTATAAATAACGTTTTTTTTTGTATAATTTAAAAACTAATCGTCCAAAATATTTTAAAACGACATTTCTAATTAGATTTCATGAAAATAAAATTATTTAAACAAAATTTACATTTTTTTATGAAGAAATAAAAAAGTTACAGCAGTTTTGGTTTGATTTTTAAGAAAAACGTATTATTTCTTAAAAATAACGTTTTTTTTGTAAAATTTTAAAATTAATCGTCCAAAAAATTTTAAAACGACAGTTCTAATTAGATTTCATGAAATTAAAATTATTTAAACAAAATATACATTGTTTTATGAAGAAATAAAAAAGTTTCTGCAGTTTTTGTGTGATTTTTAAGAAAAACGTTTTTTTGTATAATTTTAAAATTAATCGCCCGAAAAATTTTAAAACGACATTTCTAATTAGATTTTATGAAAATAAAATTATTTAAACAAAATTTACATTTTTTTATGAAGAAATAAAAAAGTTACAGAGGTTTTTGTTTGATTTTTAAGAAAAACGCATTATTTCTTAAAAATAAAGTTTTTTTTGTATAATTTTAAAATTAATCGTCCGAAAACATTTAAAACGACATTTCTAATTAGATTTCATGAAAATAAAATTATTTAAACAAAATTTACATTTTTTTATGAAGAAATAAAAAAGTTACAGCAGTTTTTGTTTGATATTTAAGAAAAACGCATTATTTCTTAAAAATAAAGTTTTTTTTGTATAATTTTAAAATTAATCGTCCGAAAAGATTTAAAACGACATTTCTAATTAGATTTCATGAAAATAAAATTATTTAAACAAAATTTACATTGTTTTATGAAGAACTAAAAAAGTTTTTGCAGTTTTTGTGTGATTTTTAAGAACAACGTTTTTTTTGTATAATTTTAAAATTAATCGTCCGAAAAATTTTAAAACGACATTTCTAATTAGATTTCATGAAAATAAAATTATTTAAACAAAATTTACATTTTTTTATAAAGAAATAAAAAAGTTACAGCAGTTTTTGTTTGATTTTTAAGAAAGACGCATTATTTCTTAAAAATAACGTTTTTTTTTTGTATAATTTTAAAATTATTCGTCCGAAAAATTTTAAAACGACATTTCTAATTAGATTTCATGAAAATAAAATTATTTAAACAAAATTTACATTTTTTTATAAAGAAATAAAAAAGTTACAGCAGTTTTTGTTTGATTTTTAAGAAACACGCATTATTTCTTAAAAATAACGTTTTTTTTGTATAATTTTTAAATTAAACGTCCGAAAAATTTAAAAACGGCATTTCTAATTAGATTTTATGAAAATAAAATAATTTAAACAAAATTTACATTTTTTTAAAAAGAAATAAAAAAGTTACAGCAGTTTTTGCTTGATTTTTAAGAAAAACGCATTATTTCTTAAAAATAACGTTTTTTTTGTATAATTTTAAAAACAATCGTCCAAAAAATTTTAAAACGACATTTCTAATTAGATTTCATGAAAATAAAATTATTTAAACAAAATTTACATTGTTTTATGAAGAAATAAAAAAGTTTCTGCAGTTTTTGTGTGATTTTTAAGAAAAACGTTTTTTTTGTATAATTTTAAAATTAATCATCTGAAAAATTTTAAAACGACATTTCTAATTAGATTTTTTGAAAATAAAATAATTTAAACAAAAAATTTACATTTTTTTAAAAAGAAATAAAAAAGTTACAGCAGTTTTTGCTTGATTTTTAAGAAAGACGCATTATTTCTTAAAAATAACGTTTTTTTTTGTATAATTTTAAAATTAATCGTCCGAAAAATTTTAAAACGACATTTCTAATTAAATTTCATGAAAATAAAATTATTTAAACAAAATTTACATTTTTTTATAAAGAAATAAAAAAGTTACAGCAGTTTTTGTTTGATTTTTAAGAAACACGCATTATTTCTTAAAAATAACGTTTTTTTTGTATAATTTTAAAATAATCGTCCAAAAAATTTTAAAACGACATTTCTAATTAGATTTCATGAAAATAAAATTATTTAAACAAAATTTACATTGTGTTATGAAGAAATAAAAAAGTTTCTGCAGTTTTTGTGTGATTTTTAAGAAAAACGTTTTTTTTGTATAATTTTAAAATTAATCATCTGAAAAATTTTAAAACGACATTTCTAATTAGATTTTTTGAAAATAAAATAATTTTAACAAAAAATTTACATCTTTTTATAAAGAAATAAAAAAGTTACAGCAGTTTTTGTTTGATTTTTAAGATAAACGCATTATTTCTAAAAAATAACGTTTTTTTGGTATAATTTTAAAATTAATCGTCCGAAAAATTTTAAAACGACATTTCTAATTAGAATTCATGAAAATAAAATTATTTAAACAAAATTTACATTTTTTTATGAAGAAATAAAAAAGTTTCTGCAGTTTTTGTGTGATTTTTAAGAAAAAGGTTTTTTTGTATAATTTTAAAATTAATCGCCCGAAAAATTTTAAAATGACATTTCTAATTAGATTTTATGAAAATAAAATTATTTAAACAAAATTTACATTTTTTTATGAAGAAATAAAAAAGTTACAGCAGTTTTTGTTTGATTTTTAAGAAAAACGCATTATTTCTTAAAAATAACGTTTATTTTTGTATAATTTTAAAATTAATCGTTCAAAAAATTTTAAAACGACATTTCTAATTAGATTTCATGAAAATAAAATTATTTAAACAAAATTTACGTTTTTTTATGAAGAAATAAAAAAGTTACAGCAGTTTTTGTTTGATTTTTAAGAGAAACGCATTATTTCTTAAAAATAAAGTTTTTTTTGTATAATTTTAAAATTAATCGTCCGAAAAGTTTTAAAACGACATTTCCAATTAGATTTCATGAAAATAAAATTATTTAAACAAAATTTACCTTGTTTTATGAAGAACTAAAACAGTTTCTGCAGTTTTTGTGTGATTTTTAAGAAAAACGTTTTTTTTGTATAATTTTAAAATTAATCGTCCGAAAACTTTTAAAACAACATTTCTAATTAGATTTCATGAAAATAAAATTATTTAAACAAAATTTACATTTTTTTATGAAGAAATAAAAAAGTTACAGCAGTTTTTGTTTGATTTTTAAGAAAATCGCATTATTTCTTAAAAATAACGTTTATTTTTGTATAATTTTAAAATTAATCGTTCAAAAAATTTTAAAACGACATTTCTAATTAGATTTTATGAAAATAAAATTATTTAAACAAAATTTACGTTTTTTTATGAAGAAATAAAAAAGTTACAGCAGTTTTTGTTTGATTTTTAAGAGAAACGCATTATTTCTTAAAAATAAAGTTTTTTTTGTATAATTTTAAAATTAATCGTCCGATAAGTTTTAAAACGACATTTCTAATTAGATTTCATGAAAATAAAATTATTTAAACAAAATTTACCTTGTTTTATGAAGAACTAAAACAGTTTCTGCAGTTTTTGTGTGATTTTTAAGAAAAACGTTTTTTTTGTATAATTTTAAAATTAATCGTCCGAAAAATTTTAAAACAACATTTCTAATTAGATTTCATGAAAATAAAATTATTTAAACAAAATTTACATTGTTTTATGAAGAAATAAAAAAGTTTCTGCAGTTTTTGTGTGATTTTTAAGAAAAACGTTTTTTTTGTATAATTTTTAAATTAATCGTCCGAAAAATTTTAAAACGACATTTCTAATTAGATTTCATGAAAATAAAATTATTTAAACAAAATTTACATTTTTTTATGTAGAAATAAAAAAGTTACAGCAGTTTTTGTTTGATTTTTAAGAAAAACGCATTATTTCTTAAAAATAACGTTTTTTTTGTATAATTTTAAAATTATTCGTCCAAAAAATTAAGAACGACATTTCTAGTTAGATTTCATGAAAATAAAATTATTAAAACAAAATTTACATTGTTTTATGAAGAAATAAAAAAGTTTCTGCAGTTTTTGTGTGATTTTTAAGAAAAACGTTTTTTTTTGTATAATTTTAAAATTAATCGTCCGAAAAATTTTAAAACGACATTTCTAATTAGATTTCATAAAAATAACATTATTTAAACAAAATTTACATTTTTTTATGAAGAAATAAAAAAGTTACAGCAGTTTTTGTTTGATTTTTAAGAAAAACGTATTATTTCTCAAAAATAAAGTTTTTTTTGTATAATTTTAAAATTAATCGTCCGAAAAGTTTTTAAACGACATTTCTAATTAGATTTCATGAAAATAAAATTATTTAAACAAAATTTACATTGTTTTATGAAGAACTAAAGAAGTTTCTGCAGTTTTTGTGTGATTTTTAAGAAAAATGTTTTTTTTGTATAATTTTAAAATTAATCGTCCGAAAAATTTTAAAACGACATTTCTAATTAGATTCCATGAAAATAAAATAATTTAAACAAAATTTACATTTTTTTATATCGAAATAAAAAAGTTACAGCAGTTTTTGCTTAATTTTTAAGAAAAACGCATTATTTCTTAAAAAAAACGTTTTTTTTGTATAATTTTAAAAATATTCGTCCGAAAAATTTTAAAACGACATTTCTAATTAGATTTTATGAAAATAAAATAATTTAAACAAAATTTTAATTTTTTTATAAAGAAATAAAAAAGTTACAGCAGTTTTTGTTTGATTTTTAAGAAAAACGCATTAATTCTTAAAAATAACGTTTATTTTTGTATAATTTTAAAATTAATCGTTCAAAAAATTTTAAAACGACATTTCTAATTAGATTTCATGAAAATAAAATTATTTAAACAAAATTTTCATTGTTTTATGAAGAAATAAAAAAGTTTCTGCAGTTTTTGTGTGATTTTTAAGAAAAACGTTTTTTTTGTATAATTTTAAAATTAATCGTCCGAAAAATTTTAAAACAACATTTCTAATTAGATTTCTTGAAAATAAAATTATTTAAACAAAATTTACATTTTTTTATGAAGAAATAAAAAAGTTACAGCAGTTTTTGTTTGATTTTTAGGAAAAACGCATTATTTCTAAAAAATAAAGTTTTTTTTGGTATAATTTTAAAATTAATCGTCCGAAAAATTTTAAAATGACATTTCAAATTAGATTTCATGAAAATAAAATTATTTAAACAAAATTTACATATTTTTATAAAGAAATAAAAAAGTTACAGCAGTTTTTGTTTGATTTTTAAGAAAAACGCATTATTTCTTAAAAATAACGTTTATTTTTGTATAATTTTTAAATTAATCGTTCAAAAAATTTTAAAACGACATTTCTAATTAGATTTCATGAAAATAAAATTATTTAAAGAAAATTTACATTGTTTTATGAAGAAATAAAAAAGTTTCTGCAGGTTTTGTGTGATTTTTAAGAAAAATGTTTTTTTTGTATAATTTTAAAATTAATCGTCCGAAAAATTTTAAAACAACATTTCTAATTAGATTTCTTGAAAATAAAATTATTTAAACCAAATTTACATTTTTTTATGAAGAAATAAAAAAGTTACAGCAGTTTTTGTTTGATTTTTAAGAAAAACGCATTATTACTTAAAAATAACTTTTTTTTTTTGTATAATTTTAAAATTAAACGTACAAAAAATTTTAAAACGGCATTTCTAATTAGATTTTATGAAAATAAAATAATCTAAACAAAATTTACATTTTTTTATAAAGAATTAAAAAAGTTACAGCAGTTTTTGTTTGATTTTTAAGAAAAACGCATTATTTCTAAAAAATAAGGTTTTTTTGGTATAATTTTAAAATTAATCGTCCGTAAAATTTTAAAACGGCATTCCTAATTAGATTTTATGAAAATAAAATAATTTAAACAAAATTTACATCTTTTTATAAAGAAATAAAAAAGTTACAGCAGTTTTTGTTTGATTTTTAAGAAAAACGCATTATTACTTAAAAATAACTTTTTTTTTTTGTATAATTTTAAAATTAAACGTCCAAAAAATTTTAAAACGGCATTTCTAATTAGATTTCATGAAAATAAAATTATTTAAACAAAATTTACATTTTTTGATAAAGAAATAAAAAAGTTACAGCAGTTTTTGTTTGATTTTTAAGAAAAACGCATTATTTCTTAAAAATAACGTTTTGTTTTGTATAATTTTAAAATTAATCGTCCGAAAAATTTTAAAACGACATTTCTAATTAGATTTCATGAAAATAAAATTATTTAAAAAAAATTTACATTGTTTTATGAAAAAATAAAAAAGTTTCTGCAGTTTTTGTGTGATTTTTAAGAAATACGTTTTTTTTGTATAATTTTAAAATTAATCGTCCGAAAAATTTTAAAACGACATTTCTAATTAGATTTCATGTAAATAAAATTATTAAAGCAAAATTTACATTTTTTTATGAAGAAATAAAAAAGTTACAGCAGTTTTTGTTTGATTTTTAAGAAAAACGCATTATTTCTAAAAAATAAAGTTTTATTTGGTATAATTTTAAAATTAATCGTCCGTAAAATTTTAAAACGACATTTCTAATTAGATTTCATGAAAATAAAATTATTTAAACAAAATTTACATTGTTTTATGAAAAAATAAAAAAGTTTCTGCAGTTTTTGTGTGATTTTTAAGAAATACGTTTTTTTTGTATAATTTTAAAATTAATCGTCCGAAAAATTTTAAAACGACATTCCCAATTAGATTTCATGAAAATAAAATTATTTAAACAAAATTTACATTTTTTTATAATGAAATAAAAAAGTTACAGCAGTTTTTGTTTGATTTTTAAGAAAAACGCATTATTACTTAAAAATAACTTTTTTTTTTGTATAATTTTTAAATTAAACGTCTAAAAAATTTTAAAACGACATTTCGAATTAGATTTCATGAAAATAAAAATATTTAAACAAAATTTACATTTTTTTATAAAGAAATAAAAAAGTTACAGCAGTTTTTGTTTGATTTTTAAGAAAAACGCATTATTTCTTAAAAATAACGTTTTTTTTTTGTATAATTTTAAAATTATTTGTCCGAAAAATTTTAAAACGGCATTTCTAATTAGATTTTATGAAAATAAAATAATTTAAAAAAAATTTACATTTTTTTATAAAGAATTAAAAAAGTTACAGCAGTTTTTGTTTGATTTTTAAGAAAAACGCATTATTTCTAAAAAATAAGGTTTTTTTGGTATAATTTTAAAATTAATCGTCCGTAAAATTTTAAAACGGCATTTCTAATTAGATTTTATGAAAATAAAATAATTTAAACAAAATTTACATCTTTTTATAAAGAAATAAAAAAGTTACTGCAGTTTTTGTTTGATTTTTAAGAAAAACGCATTATTACTTAAAAATAACTTTTTTTTTTGTATAATTTTTAAATTAAACGTCTAAAAAATTTTAAAACGACATTTCGAATTAGATTTCATGAAAATAAAAATATTTAAACAAAATTTACATTTTTTTATAAAGAAATAAAAAAGTTACAGCAGTTTTTGTTTGATTTTTAAGAAAAACGCATTATTTCTTAAAAATAACTTTTTTTTTTGTATAATTTTAAAATTAAACATCCAAAAAATTTAAAACAATAATTCTAATTAGATTTCATGAAAATAAAAATATTTAAACAAAATTTACATTTTTTTATAATGAAATAAAAAAGTTACAGCAGTTTTTGTTTGATTTTTAAGAAAAACGCATTATTACTTAAAAATAACTTTTTTTTTTGTATAATTTTTAAATTAAACGTCTAAAAAATTTTAAAACGACATTTCGAATTAGATTTCATGAAAATAAAAATATTTAAACAAAATTTACATTTTTTTATAAAGAAATAAAAAAGTTACAGCAGTTTTTGTTTGATTTTTAAGAAAAACGCATTATTTCTTAAAAATAACGTTTTTTTTTTGTATAATTTTAAAATTATTTGTCCGAAAAATTTTAAAACGGCATTTCTAATTAGATTTTATGAAAATAAAATAATTTAAAAAAAATTTACATTTTTTTATAAAGAATTAAAAAAGTTACAGCAGTTTTTGTTTGATTTTTAAGAAAAACGCATTATTTCTAAAAAATAAGGTTTTTTTGGTATAATTTTAAAATTAATCGTCCGTAAAATTTTAAAACGGCATTTCTAATTAGATTTTATGAAAATAAAATAATTTAAACAAAATTTACATCTTTTTATAAAGAAATAAAAAAGTTACTGCAGTTTTTGTTTGATTTTTAAGAAAAACGCATTATTTCTTAAAAATAACGTTTTGTTTTGTATAATTTTAAAATTAATCGTCCGAAAAATTTTAAAACGACATTTCTAATTAGATTTCATGAAAATAAAATTATTTAAACAAAATTTACATTGTTTTATGAAAAAATAAAAAAGTTTCTGCAGTTTTTGTGTGATTTTTAAGAAATACGTTTTTTTTGTATAATTTTAAAATTAATCGTCCGAAAAATTTTAAAACGACATTTCTAATTAGATTTCATGAAAATAAAATTATTTAAACAAAATTTACATTGTTTTATGAAAAAATAAAAAAGTTTCTGCAGTTTTTGTGTGATTTTTAAGAAAAACGTTTTTTCTTGTATAATTTTAAAATTAATCGTCCGAAAAATTTTAAAACGACATTTCTAATTAGATTTCATGAAAATAAAATTATTTAAATAAAATTTACATTTTTTTATGAAGAAATAAAAAAGTTACAGCAGTTTTTGTTTGATTTTTAAGAAAAACGCATTATTTCTTAAAAATAACGTTTTGTTTTGTATAATTTTAAAATTAATCGTCCGAAAAATTTTAAAACGGCATTTCTAATTAGATTTTATGAAAATAAAATAATTTAAATAAAATTTACATTTTTTTATAAAGAAATAAAAAAGTTACAGCAGTTTTTGTTTGATTTCTAAGAAAAACGCAATATTTCTGAAAACTAACGTTTTTTTTGTATAATTTTAAAATTAATCGTCCAAAAAATTTTTAAACGACATTTCTAATTAGATTTCATGAAAATAAAATTATTTAAACAAAATTTACATTGTTTTATGAAGAAATAAAAAAATTTCTGCAGTTTTTGTGTGATTTTTACGAAAAAGGTTGTTTTTGTATAATTTTAAAATTAATCGTTCGAAAAATTTTAAAACGACATTTCTAATTAGATTTTATGAAAATAAAATTATTTAAACAAAATTTACATTTTTTTATAAAGAAATAAAAAAGTTACATCAGTTTTTGTTTGATTTTTAAGAAAAACGTATTATTTCTTAAAAATAACGTTTTTTTGTATAATTTTAAAATTAATCGTCCGAAAAATTTTAAAACGACATTTCTAATTAGATTTCATGAAAATAAAATTATTTAAACAAAATTTACATTGTTTTATGAAGAAATAAAAAAATTTCTGCAGTTTTTGTGTATGTTTAAAGAAATAAAAAAGTTACAGCAGTTTTTGTTTGATTTCTAAGAAAAACGCAATATTTATTAAAAATAACGTTTTTTTTTGTATAATTTTAAAATTAATAGTCCGAAAAATTTTAAAACGGCATTTCTAATTAGATTTTATGAAAATAAAATAATTAAAATAAAATTTACATCTTTTTATAAAGAAATAAAAAAATTACAGCAGTTTTTGTTTGATTTCTAAGAAAAACGCAATATTTCTTAAAAATAACGTTTTTTTTTGTATAATTTTAAAATTAATCGTCCGAAAAATTTTAAAACGGCATTTCTAATTAGATTTTATGAAAATAAAATAATTAAAATAAAATTTACATCTTTTTATAAAGAAATAAAAAAGTTACAGCAGTTTTTGTTTGATTTTTAAGAAAAACGCATTGTTTCTAAAAAATAACGTTTTTTGGTATAATTTTAAAATTAATCGTCCGAAAAATTTTAAAACGACATTCTAATTAGATTTCATAAAAATAAAATTATTTAAACAAAATTTACATTTTTTAATAAAGAAATAAAAAAGTTACAGCACTTTTTGTTTGCTTTTTAAGAAAAACGCATTATTTCTTAAAAATAACGTTTTTTTGTATAATTTTAAAATTAATCGTCCGAAAAATTTTAAAACGACATTTCTAATTAGATTCCATGAAAATAAAATAATTTAAACAAAATTTACATTTTTTTATAAAGAAATAAAAAAGTTGCAGCAGTTTTTGTTTGATTTGTAAGAAAAACGCAATATTTCTTAAAAATAACGTTTTTTTTGTATAATTTTAAAATTAATCGTCCAAAAAATTTTAAAACGACATTTCTAATTAGATTTCATGAAAATAAAATTATTTAAACAAAATTGACATTGTTTTATGAAGAAATAAAAAAATTTCTGCAGTTTTTGTGTGATTTTTAAGAAAAAGGTTTTTTTTGTATAATTTTAAAATTATTCGTCCGAAAAATTTTAAAACGACATTTCTAATTAGATTTCTTGAAAATAAAATTATTTAAACAAAATTTACATTTTTTTATGAAGAAATAAAAAAGTTACAGCAGTTTTTGTTTGATTTTTAAGAAAAACGCATTATTTCTAAAAAATAAAGTTTTTTTTGGTATAATTTTAAAATTAATCGTCCGAAGAATTTTAAAATGACATTTCGAATTAGATTTCATGAAAATAAAATTATTTAAACAAAATTTACATTTTTTTATAAAGAAATAAAAAAGTTACAGCAGTATTTGTGTGATTTTTAAGAAAAAGGTTTTTTTTGTATAATTTTAAAGTTAATCGTCCGAAAAATTTTAAAACGACATGTCTAATTAGATTTCATGAAAATAAAATTATTTAAACAATATTTACATATTTTTATGAAGAAATAAAAAAGTTACAGCAGTTTTTGTTTGATTTTTAAGAAAAACGCATTATTTCTAAAAATAAAGTTTTTTTTTGGTATAATTTTAAAATTAATCGTCCGAAAAATTTTAAAACGACATTTCGAATTAGATTTTATGAAAATAAAATAATTTAAACAAAATTTACATCTTTTTATAAAGAAATAAAAAAGTTACAGCAGTTTTTGTTTGATTTTTAAGAAAAACGCATTATTTCTTAAAAATAACGTTTTTTTTGTATAATTTTTAAATTAATCGTCCAAAAAAATTTAAAACGACATTTCTAATTAGATTTCATGAAAATAAAATTATTTAAACAATATTTACATTGTTTTATGAAGAAATAAAAAAGTTTCTGCAGTTTTTGTGTGATTTTTAAGAAAAAGTTTTTTTTGTATAATTTTAAAATTAATCGTCCGAAAAATTTTAAAACGACATTTCTAATTAGATTTCTTGAAAATAAAATTATTTAAACAAAATTTACATTTTTTTATGAAGAAATAAAAAAGTTACAGCAGTTTTTGTTTGATTTTTAAGAAAAACGCATTATTTCTAAAAAATAAAGTTTTTTTTGGTATAATTTTAAAATTAATCGTCCGAAGAATTTTAAAATGACATTTCGAATTAGATTTCATGAAAATAAAAATATTTAAACAAAATTTCCATTTTTTTATAATGAAATAAAAAAGTTACAGCAGTTTTTGTTTGATTTTTAAGAAAAACGCATTATTACTTAAAAATAACTTTTTTTTTTGTATAATTTTAAAATTAAACGTCCAAAAAATTTTAAAACGGCATTTCTAATTAGATTTCATGAAAATAAAATTATTTAAACAAAATTTAAATTTTTTTATAAAGAAATAAAAAAGTTACAGCAGTTTTTGTTTGATTTTTAAGAAAAACGCATTATTTCTTAAAAATAACTTTTTTTTTGTGTATAATTTTAAAATTATTCGTCCGAAAAATTTTAAAACGGCATTTCTAATTAGGTTTAATGAAAATAAAATAATTTAAACAAAATTTACATTTTTTTATAATGAATTAAAAAAGTTACAGCAGTTTTTGTTTGATTTTTAAGAAAAACGCATTATTTCTTAAAAATAAGGTTTTTTTGGTATAATTTTAAAATTAATCGTCCGTAAAATTTTAAAACGACATTTCTAATTAGATTTCATGAAAATAAAATTATTTAAACAAAATTTACATTTTTTTATAAAGAAATAAAAAAGTTACATCAGTTTTTGTTTGATTTTTAAGAAAAACGCATTATTTCTTAAAAATAACTTTTTTTTTTGTATAATTTTAAAATTATTCGTCCGAAAAATTTTAAAACGGCATTTCTAATTAGATTTTATGAAAATAAAATAATTTAGACAAAATTTACATCTTTTTATAAAGAAATAAAAAAGTTACAGCAGTTTTTGTTTGATTTTTAAGAAAAACGCATTATTTCTTAAAAATAACGTTTTGTTTTGTATAATTTTAAAATTAATCGTCCGAAAAATTTTAAAACGACATTTCTAATTAGATTTCATGAAAATAAAATAATTTAAACAAAATTTACATCTTTTTATAAAGAAATAAAAAAGTTACAGCAGTTTTTGTTTGATTTTTAAGAAAAACGCATTATTTCTTAAAAATAACGTATTGTTTTGTATAATTTTAAAATTAATCGTCCGAAAAATTTTAAAACGACATTTCTAATTAGATTTCATGAAAATAAAATTATTTAAACAAAATTTACATTGTTTTATAATGAAATAAAAAAGTTACAGCAGTTTTTGTTTGATTTTTAAGAAAAACGCATTATTTCTTAAAAATAAGGTTTTTTTGGTATAATTTTAAAATTAATCGTCCGAAAAATTTTAAAACGACATTTCGAATTAGATTTCATGAAAATAAAAATATTTAAACAAAATTTCCATTTTTTTATAATGAAATAAAAAAGTTACAGCAGTTTTTGTTTGATTTTTAAGAAAAACGCATTATTACTTAAAAATAACTTTTTTTTTTGTATAATTTTAAAATTAAACGTCCAAAAAATTTTAAAACGGCATTTCTAATTAGATTTCATGAAAATAAAATTATTTAAACAAAATTTACATTTTTTTATAAAGAAATAAAAAAGTTACAGCAGTTTTTGTTTGATTTTTAAGAAAAACGCATTATTTCTTAAAAATAACTTTTTTTTTTGTATAATTTTAAAATTATTCGTCCGAAAAATTTTAAAACGGCATTTCTAATTAGATTTTATGAAAATAAAATAATTTAAACAAAATTTACATCTTTTTATAAAGAAATAAAAAAGTTACAGCAGTTTTTGTTTGATTTTTAAGAAAAACGCATTATTTCTTAAAAATAACGTTTTGTTTTGTATAATTTTAAAATTATTCGTCCGAAAAATTTTAAAACGACATTTCTAATTAGATTTCATGAAAATAAAATTATTTAAACAAAATTTACATTTTTTTATAAAGAAATAAAAAAGTTACAGCAGTTTTTGTTTGATTTTTAAGAAACACGCATTATTTCTTAAAAATAACGTTTTTTTTGTATAATTTTTAAATTAAACGTCCGAAAAATTTAAAAACGGCATTTTTAATTAGATTTTATGAAAATAAAATAATTTAAACAAAATTTACATTTTTTTAAAAAGAAATAAAAAAGTTACAGCAGTTTTTGCTTGATTTTTAAGAAAAACGCATTATTTCTTAAAAATAACGTTTTTTTTGTATAATTTTAAAAACAATCGTCCAAAAAATTTTAAAACGACATTTCTAATTAGATTTCATGAAAATAAAATTATTTAAACAAAATTTACATTGTTTTATGAAGAAATAAAAAAGTTTCTGCAGTTTTTGTGTGATTTTTAAGAAAAACGTTTTTTTTGTATAATTTTAAAATTAATCATCTGAAAAATTTTAAAACGACATTTCTAATTAGATTTTTTGAAAATAAAATAATTTAAACAAAAAATTTACATTTTTTTAAAAAGAAATAAAAAAGTTACAGCAGTTTTTGTTTGATTTCTAAGAAAAACGCAATATTTCTTAAAAATAACGTTTTTTTTTGTATAATTTTAAAATTAATCGTCCGAAAAATTTTAAAACGGCATTTCTAATTAGATTTTATGAAAATAAAATAATTAAAATAAAATTTACATCTTTTTATAAAGAAATAAAAAAGTTACAGCAGTTTTTGTTTGATTTTTAAGAAAAACGCATTGTTTCTAAAAAATAACGTTTTTTGGTATAATTTTAAAATTAATCGTCCGAAAAATTTTAAAACGACATTCTAATTAGATTTCATAAAAATAAAATTATTTAAACAAAATTTACATTTTTTAATAAAGAAATAAAAAAGTTGCAGCAGTTTTTGTTTGATTTGTAAGAAAAACGCAATATTTCTTAAAAATAACGTTTTTTTTGTATAATTTTAAAATTAATCGTCCAAAAAATTTTAAAACGACATTTCTAATTAGATTTCATGAAAATAAAATTATTTAAACAAAATTGACATTGTTTTATGAAGAAATAAAAAAATTTCTGCAGTTTTTGTGTGATTTTTAAGAAAAAGGTTTTTTTTGTATAATTTTAAAATTATTCTTCCGAAAAATTTTAAAACGACATTACTAATTAGATTTCATGAAAATAAAATTATTTAAACAAAATTTACATTTTTTTATAAAGAAATAAAAAAGTTACAGCAGTATTTGTGTGATTTTTAAGAAAAAGGTTTTTTTTGTATAATTTTAAAGTTAATCGTCCGAAAAATTTTAAAACGACATGTCTAATTAGATTTCATGAAAATAAAATTATTTAAACAATATTTACATATTTTTATGAAGAAATAAAAAAGTTACAGCAGTTTTTGTTTGATTTTTAAGAAAAACGCATTATTTCTAAAAAATAAAGTTTTTTTTTGGTATAATTTTAAAATTAATCGTCCGAAAAATTTTAAAACGACATTTCGAATTAGATTTTATGAAAATAAAATAATTTAAACAAAATTTACATCTTTTTATAAAGAAATAAAAAAGTTACAGCAGTTTTTGTTTGATTTTTAAGAAAAACGCATTATTTCTTAAAAATAACGTTTTTTTTGTATAATTTTTAAATTAATCGTCCAAAAAAATTTAAAACGACATTTCTAATTAGATTTCATGAAAATAAAATTATTTAAACAATATTTACATTGTTTTATGAAGAAATAAAAACGTTTCTGCAGTTTTTGTGTGATTTTTAAGAAAAAGTTTTTTTTGTATAATTTTAAAATTAATCGTCCGAAAAATTTTAAAACGACATTTCTAATTAGATTTCTTGAAAATAAAATTATTTAAACAAAATTTACATTTTTTTATGAAGAAATAAAAAAGTTACAGCAGTTTTTGTTTGATTTTTAAGAAAAACGCATTATTTCTAAAAAATAAAGTTTTTTTTGGTATAATTTTAAAATTAATCGTCCGAAGAATTTTAAAATGACATTTCGAATTAGATTTCATGAAAATAAAAATATTTAAACAAAATTTCCATTTTTTTATAATGAAATAAAAAAGTTACAGCAGTTTTTGTTTGATTTTTAAGAAAAACGCATTATTACTTAAAAATAACTTTTTTTTTTGTATAATTTTAAAATTAAACGTCCAAAAAATTTTAAAACGGCATTTCTAATTAGATTTCATGAAAATAAAATTATTTAAACAAAATTTAAATTTTTTTATAAAGAAATAAAAAAGTTACAGCAGTTTTTGTTTGATTTTTAAGAAAAACGCATTATTTCTTAAAAATAACTTTTTTTTTTTGTATAATTTTAAAATTATTCGTCCGAAAAATTTTAAAACGGCATTTCTAATTAGGTTTAATGAAAATAAAATAATTTAAACAAAATTTACATTTTTTTATAATGAATTAAAAAAGTTACAGCAGTTTTTGTTTGATTTTTAAGAAAAACGCATTATTTCTTAAAAATAAGGTTTTTTTGGTATAATTTTAAAATTAATCGTCCGTAAAATTTTAAAACGACATTTCTAATTAGATTTCATGAAAATAAAATTATTTAAACAAAATTTACATTTTTTTATAAAGAAATAAAAAAGTTACATCAGTTTTTGTTTGATTTTTAAGAAAAACGCATTATTTCTTAAAAATAACGTTTTGTTTTGTATAATTTTAAAATTAATCGTCCGAAAAATTTTAAAACGACATTTCTAATTAGATTTCATGAAAATAAAATAATTTAAACAAAATTTACATCTTTTTATAAAGAAATAAAAAAGTTACAGCAGTTTTTGTTTGATTTTTAAGAAAAACGCATTATTTCTTAAAAATAAGGTTTTTTTGGTATAATTTTAAAATTAATCGTCCGAAAAATTTTAAAACGACATTTCTAATTAGATTTCATGAAAATAAAATTATTTAAACAAAATTTACATTGTTTTATAATGAAATAAAAAAGTTACAGCAGTTTTTGTTTGATTTTTAAGAAAAACGCATTATTTCTTAAAAATAAGGTTTTTTTGGTATAATTTTAAAATTAATCGTCCGAAAAATTTTAAAACGACATTTCGAATTAGATTTCATGAAAATAAAAATATTTAAACAAAATTTCCATTTTTTTATAATGAAATAAAAAAGTTACAGCAGTTTTTGTTTGATTTTTAAGAAAAACGCATTATTACTTAAAAATAACTTTTTTTTTTGTATAATTTTAAAATTAAACGTCCAAAAAATTTTAAAACGGCATTTCTAATTAGATTTCATGAAAATAAAATTATTTAAACAAAATTTACATTTTTTTATAAAGAAATAAAAAAGTTACAGCAGTTTTTGTTTGATTTTTAAGAAAAACGCATTATTTCTTAAAAATAACTTTTTTTTTTGTATAATTTTAAAATTATTCGTCCGAAAAATTTTAAAACGGCATTTCTAATTAGATTTTATGAAAATAAAATAATTTAAACAAAATTTACATCTTTTTATAAAGAAATAAAAAAGTTACAGCAGTTTTTGTTTGATTTTTAAGAAAAACGCATTATTTCTTAAAAATAACGTTTTGTTTTGTATAATTTTAAAATTAATCGTCCGAAAAATTTTAAAACGACATTTCTAATTAGATTTCATGAAAATAAAATTATTTAAACAAAATGTACATTGTTTTATGAAAAAATAAAAAAGTTTCTGCAGTTTTTGTGTGATTTTTAAGAAAAACGTTTTGTTTGTATAATTTTAAAATTAATCGTCCGAAAAATTTTAAAACGGCATTTCTAATTAGAGTTTATGAAAATAAAATAATTTAAACAAAATTTACATCTTTTTATAAAGAAATAAAAAAGTTACAGCAGTTTTTGTTTGATTTTTAAGAAAAACGCATTATTTCTTAAAAATAACGTTTTTTTGGTATAATTTTAAAATTAATCGTCCGAAAAATTTTAAAACGACATTTCTAATTAGATTTCATGAAAATAAAATTATTTAAACAAAATTTACATTTTTTTATAAAGAAATAAAAAAGTTACAGCAGTTTTTGTTTGATTTTTAAGAAAAACGCAATATTTCTTATAAATAACGTTTTTTTTGTTTAATTTTAAAATAATTCGTCCGAAAAATTTTAAAACGACATGTCTAATTAGATTTTATAAAAATAAAATAATTTAAACAAAATTTACATTTTTTTATAAAGAAATAAAAAAGTTACAGCAGTTTTTGTTTGATTTTTAAGAAAAACGCATTATTACTTAAAAATAACTTTTTTTTTTGTATAATTTTAAAATTAAACGTCCAAAAAATTTTAAAACGGCATTTCTAATTAGATTTCATGAAAATAAAATTATTTAAACAAAATTTAAATTTTTTTATAAAGAAATAAAAAAGTTACAGCAGTTTTTGTTTGATTTTTAAGAAAAACGCATTATTTCTTAAAAATAACGTTTTTTTGGTATAATTTTAAAATTAATCGTCCAAAAAATTTTAAAACGACATTTCTAAGTAGATTTCATGAAAATAAAATTATTTAAACAAAATTTACATTGTTTTATAAAGAAATAAAAAGTTTTTGCAGTTTTTGTGTGATTTTTTAGAAAAACATATATTTTGTATAATTTTAAAATTAATCGTCCGAAAAATTTTAAAACGACATTTCTAATTAGATTTCATGAAAATAAAATTATTTAAACAAAATTTACATTTTTTTATAAAGAAATAAAAAAGTTACAGCAGTTTTTGTTTGATTTTTAAGAAAAACGCATTATTTCTTAAAAATAACGTTTTTGTTTGTATAATTTTAAAATTAATCGTCCAAAAAATTTTAAAACAACATTTCTAATTAGATTTCATGAAAATAAAATCATTTAAACAAAATTTACATTGTTTTATAAAGAAATAAAAAGTTTTTGCAGTTTTTGTGTGATTTTTTAGAAAAACATATATTTTGTATAATTTTAAAATTAATCGTCCGAAAAATTTTAAAACGACATTTCTAATTAGATTTCATGAAAATAAAATTATTTAAACAAAATTTACATTTTTTTATAAAGAAATAAAAAAGTTACAGCAGTTTTTGTTTGATTTTTAAGAAAAACGCAATATTTCTTATAAATAACGTTTTTTTTGTATAATTTTAAAATAATTCGTCCGAAAAATTTTAAAACGACATGTCTAATTGGATTTCATGAAAATAAAATTATTTAAACAAAATTTACATTTTTTTAAAAAGAAATAAAAAAGTTACAGCAGTTTTTGTTTGATTTTTAAGAAAAACGCATTATTTCTTAAAAATAACGTTTTATTTTGTATAATTTTAAAATTAATCGTCCAAAAAATTTTAAAACGGCATTTCTAATTAGATTTAATAAAAATAAAATAATTTAAACAAAATTTACATTATTCAAATAATTTGAATTGATCCATGTTATAAGGACTAAGGTATAGGTGAAATTTACATTGTTTTATAAAGAAATAAAAAGTTTTTGCAGTTTTTGTGTGATTTTTTAGAAAAACATATATTTTGTATAATTTTAAAATTAATCGTCCGAAAAATTTTAAAACGACATTTCTAATTAGATTTCATGAAAATAAAATTATTTAAACAAAATTTACATTTTTTTATAAAGAAATAAAAAAGTTACAGCAGTTTTTGTTTGATTTTTAAGAAAAACGCATTATTTCTTATAATTAACGTTTTTTTTTGTATAATTTTAAAATAATTCGTCCGAAAAATTTTAAAACGGCATTTCTAATTAGATTTTATGAAAATAAAATAATTTAAACAAAATTTACATCTTTTTATAAAGAAATAAAAAAGTTACAGCAGTTTTTGTTAGATTTTTAAGAAAAACGCATTATTTCTTAAAAGTAACGTTTTTTTTGTATAATTTTAAAAATAATCGTCCAAAAAATTTTAAAACGACATTTCTAATTAGATTTCATGAAAATAAAATTATTTAAACAAAATTTACATTTTTTTATAAAGAAATAAAAAAGTTACAGCAGTTTTTGTTTGATTTTTAAGAAAAACGCAATATTTCTTATAAATAACGTTTTTTTTGTATAATTTTAAAATTAATCGTCCAAAAAATTTTAAAACGGCATTTCTAATTAGATTTAATAAAAATAAAATAATTTAAACAAAATTTACATTGTTTTATAAAGAAATAAAAAGTTTTTGCAGTTTTTGTGTGATTTTTTAGAAAAACATATATTTTGTATAATTTTAAAATAATTCGTCCGAAAAATTTTAAAACGGCATTTCTAATTAGATTTTATGAAAATAAAATAATTTAAACAAAATTTACATCTTTTTATAAAGAAATAAAAAAGTTACAGCAGTTTTTGTTAGATTTTTAAGAAAAACGCATTATTTCTTAAAAGTAACGTTTTTTTTGTATAATTTTAAAAATAATCGTCCAAAAAATTTTAAAACGGCATTTCTAATTAGATTTTATGAAAATAAAATAATTTAAACAAAATTTACATTTTTTTATAAAGAAATAAAAAAGTTACAGCAGTTTTTGTTTGATTTTTAAGAAAAACGCATTATTTCTAAAAAATAACGTTTTTTTGGTATAATTTTTAAATTAATCGGCCGAAAAAATTTAAAACGACATTTCTAATTACATTACATGAAAATAAAATTATTTAACAAAATTTACATTTTTTTATAAAGAAATAAAAAAGAAACAGCAGTTTTTGTTTGATTTTTAAGAAAAACGCATTATTTCTTAAATATAACGTTTTTTTCGTATAATTTTAAAATTAATCGTCCGAAAAATTTTAAAACGGCATTTCTAATTAGATTTTATGAAAATAAAATAATTTAAACAAAATTTACATTTTATTAAAAAGAAATAAAAAAGTTACAGCAGTTTTTGTTTGATTTTTAAAAAAAACTCATTATTTCTTAAAAATAACGTTTTTTTGGTATAATTTTAAAATTAATCGTCCGAAAAATTTTAAAACGACATTTCTAATTAGATTTCATGAAAATAAAATTATTTAAATAAAATTTACATTGTTTTATGAAGAAATAAAAAAGTTTCTGCAGTTTTTGTGTGATTTTTAAGAAAAACGTTTTTTTTGTATAATTTTTAAATTAATCGTCCGAAAAATTTTAAAACGACATTTCTAATTAGATTTTATGAAACTAAAATAATTTAATCAAAATTTACATCTTTTTATAAAGAAATAAAAAAGTTACAGGAGTTTTTGTTTGATTTTTAAGATAAACGCATTATTTCTAAAAAATAACGTTTTTTTGGTATAATTTTAAAATTAATCGTCCGATAAATTGTAAAACGACATTTCTAATTAGATTTCATGAAAATAAAATTATTTAAACAAAATTTACATTGTTTTATGAAGAAATACAAAAGTTTCTGCAGTTTTTGTGTGATTTTTAGGAAAAACGTTTTTTTTGTATAATTTTAAAATTAATCGTCCGAAAAATTTTAAAACGACATTTCTAATTAGATTTCATGAAAATAAAATTATTTAAACAAAATTTACATCTTTATATAAAGAAATAAAAAAGTTACAGCAGTTTTTGTTTGATTTTTAAGATAAACGCATTATTTCTAAAAAATAACGTTTTTTTGGTATAATTTTAAAATTAATCGTCCGAAAAATTTTAAAACGACATTTCTAATTAGATTTCATGAAAATTAAATTATTTAAACAAAATTTACATTGTTTTATGATGAAATACAAAAGTTTCTGCAGTTTTTGTGTGATTTTTAGGAAAAACGTTTTTTTATGTATAATTTTAAAATTAATCGTCCGAAAAATTTTAAAACGACATTTCTAATTAGATTTCAAGAAAATAAAATTATTTAAACAAAATTTACATTTTTTTATGAAGAAATAAAAAAGTTACAGCAGTTTTTGTTTGATTTTTAAGAAAAACGCATTATTTCTAAAAAATAACGTTTTTTTGGTATAATTTTAAAATTAATCGCCCGAAACATTTTAAAACGACATTTCTAATTAGATTTCATGAAAATAAAATTATTTAAACAAAATTTACATTGTTTTATGAAGAAATAAAAAAGTTTCTGCAGTTTTTGTGTGATTTTTTAGAAAAACATATATTTTGTATAATTTTAAAATTAATCGTCCGAAAAAATATAAAACGACATTTCTAATTAGATTTCATAAAAATAAAATTATTTAAACAAAATTTACATTTTTTTATGAAGAAATAAAAAAGTTACAGCAGTTTTTGTTTGATTTTTAAGAAAAAACGCATTATTTCTTAAAAATAACGTTTTTTTTTGTATAATTTTAAAATTAATCGTCCAAAAAATTTTGAAACGGCATTTCTAATGAGATTTTATAAAAATAAAATAATTTAAACAAAATTTACATTTTTTTATAAAGAAATAAAAAAGTTACGGCAGTTTTTGTTTGATTTTTAAGAAAAACGCATTAATTCTTAAAAATAACGTTTTTTTTTGTATAATTTTAAAATTAATCGTCCAAAAAATTTTAAAACGACATTTCTAAGTAGATTTCATGAAAATAAAATTATTTAAACAAAATTTACATTGTTTTATAAAGAAATAAAAAAGTTTCTGCAGTTTTTGTGTGATTTTTTAGAAAAACATATATTTTGTATAATTTTAAAATTAATAGTCCAAAAATTTTAAAACGACATTTCTAATTAGATTTTATGAAAATAAAATTATTTAAACAAAATTTACATTTTTTTATGAAGAAATAAAAAAGTTACAGCAGTTTTTGTTTGATTTTTAAGAAAAACGCATTATTTCTTATAAATAACGTTCTTTTTTTGTATAATTTTAAAATAATTCGTCCGAAAAATTTTAAAACGACATTTCTAATTGGATTTCATGAAAATAAAATTATTTAAACAAAATTTACATTTTTTTATGAAGAAATAAAAAAGTTACAGCAGTTTTTGTTTGATTTTTAAGAAAAACGCATTATTTCTTAAAAATAATGTGGTTTTTTTGTATAATTTAAAAACTAATCGTCCAAAAAATTTTAAAACGACATTTCTAATTACATTTCATGAAAATAAAATTATTTAAACAAAATTCACGTTTTTTTATGAAGAAATAAAAAAGTTATAGCAGTTTTTGTTTGATTTTTAAGAAAAACGCATTATTTCTTAAAAATAACGTTTATATTTGTATAATTTTAAAATTATTCGTTCAAAAAATTCTAAAACGACATGTCTAATTAGATTTCATGAAAATAAAATTTTTATACAAAATTTACATTTTTTTATGAAGAAATAAAAAAGTTACAGCAGTTTTTGTTTGATTTTTAAGAAAAACGCATTATTTCTAAAAAATAAAGTTTTTTTTTGTATAATTTTAAAATTAATCGTCCGAAAAATTTTAAAACGACATTTCTAATTAGATTTCATCAAAATAAAATTATTTAAACAAAATTTACATATTTTTATAAAGAAATAAAAAAGTTACAGCATTTTTTGTTTGATTTTTAAGAAAAACGCATTATTTCTTCAAAATAAAGTTTTTTTTGTATAATTTTAAAATTAATCGTCCAAAAAATTTTAAATTAATATTTCTAATTAGATTTCATAAAAATAAAATTATTTAAACAAAATTTACATTTTTTTATAAAGAAATAAAAAAGTTACAGCAGTTTATGTTTGATTTTTAAGAAAAACGCATTATATCTAAAAAATAAAGTTTTTTTTTGTATAATTTTAAAATTAATCGTCCGAAAAATTTTAAAACGACATTTCTAATTAGATTTCATCAAAATAAAATTATTTAAACAAAATTTACATATTTTTATAAAGAAATAAAAAAGTTTCTGCAGTTTTTGTGTGATTTTTAAGAAAAACGTTTTTTTTGTATAATTTTAAAATTATTTGTCCGAAAAATTTTAAAACGACATTTCTAATTAGAATTCATGATAATAAAATTATTTAACAAAATTTACATTTTTTTATGAAGAAATAAAAAAGTTACAGCAGTTTTTGTTTGATTTTTAAGAAAAAACGCATTATTTCTTAAAAATAACGTTTTTTTTTGTATAATTTTAAAATTAATCGTCCAAAAAATTTTGAAACGGCATTTCTAATGAGATTTTATAAAAATAAAATAATTTAAACAAAATTTACATTTTTTTATAAAGAAATAAAAAAGTTACGGCAGTTTTTGTTTGATTTTTAAGAAAAACGCATTAATTCTTAAAAATAACGTTTTTTTTTGTATAATTTTAAAATTAATCGTCCAAAAAATTTTAAAACGACATTTCTAAGTAGATTTCATGAAAATAAAATTATTTAAACAAAATTTACATTGTTTTATAAAGAAATAAAAAAGTTTCTGCAGTTTTTGTGTGATTTTTTAGAAAAACATATATTTTGTATAATTTTAAAATTAATAGTCCAAAAATTTTAAAACGACATTTCTAATTAGATTTTATGAAAATAAAATTATTTAAACAAAATTTACATTTTTTTATGAAGAAATAAAAAAGTTACAGCAGTTTTTGTTTGATTTTTAAGAAAAACGCATTATTTCTTATAAATAACGTTCTTTTTTTGTATAATTTTAAAATAATTCGTCCGAAAAATTTTAAAACGACATTTCTAATTGGATTTCATGAAAATAAAATTATTTAAACAAAATTTACATTTTTTTATGAAGAAATAAAAAAGTTACAGCAGTTTTTGTTTGATTTTTAAGAAAAACGCATTATTTCTTAAAAATAATGTGGTTTTTTTGTATAATTTAAAAACTAATCGTCCAAAAAATTTTAAAACGGAATTTCTAATTAGATTTTATGAAAATAAAATAATTTAAACAAAATTTTAATTTTTTTATAAAGAAATAAAAAAGTTACAGCAGTTTTTGTTTGATTTCTAAGAAAAACGCAATATTTCTTAAAAATAACGTTTTTTTTGTATAATTTTAAAATTAATCGTCCAAAAAATTTTAAAACGACATTTCTAATAAGATTTCATGAAAATAAATTTATTTAAACAAAATTTACATTGTTTTATGAAGAAATAAAAAAGTTTCTGCAGTTTTTGTGTGATTTTTAAGAAAAACGTTTTTTTTGTATAATTTTAAAATTAATTGTCCGAAAAATTTTAAAACGACATTTCTAATTAGATTTCATGAAAATAAAATTATTTAAATAATATTTACATTTTTTTATAAACAAATAAAAAAGTTACAGCAGTTTTTGTTTGATTTTTAAGGAAAACGCATTATTTCTTAAAAATAACGTTTTTTTTTGTATAATTTTAAAATTAATCTCCGAAAAATTTTAAAACGGCATTTCTAATTAGATTTTATGAAAATAAAATAATTTAAACAAAATTTACTTTTTTTTATGAAGAAATAAAAAAGTTTCTGCAGTTTTTGTGTGATTTTTAAGAAAAACGTTTTTTTGTAAAATTTTAAAATTAATCGTCCAAAAAATTTTAAAACGACATTTTTAATTAGATTTCATGAAAATAAAATTATTTAAACAAAATTTACATTTTTTTATGAAGAAATAAAAAAGTCACAGCAGTTTTTGTTTGATTTTTAAGAAAAACGCATGATTTCTAAAAAATAACGTTTTTTTGGTATAATTTTTAAATTAATCGTCCGAAAAAATTTAAAACGTCATTTCTAATTAGATTTCATGAAAATTAAATTATTTAACAAAATTTACATTTTTTTATAAAGAAATAAAAAAGAAACAGCAGTTTTTGTTTGATTTCTAAGAAAAACGCAATATTTCTTAAAAATAACGTTTTTTTGGTATAATTTTTAAATTAATCGTCCGAAAAAATTTAAAACGACATTTCTAATTAGATTTAATGAAAATAAAATTATATAACAAAATTTACATTTTTTTATAAAGAAATAAAAAAGAAACAGCAGTTTTTGTTTGATTTTTAAGAAAAAACGCATTATTTCTTAAAAATAACGTTTTTCTTGTATAATTTTAAAATTAATCGTCCGAAAAATTTTAAAACGGCATTTCTAATTAGATTTTATGAAAATAAAATTATTTAAACAAAATTTACATTTTTTTATAAAGAAATAAAAAAGTTACAGCAGTTTTTGCTTGATTTCTAAGAAAAACGCATTATTTCCTAAAAATGACGTTTTTTTTGTATAATTTTAAAAATAATCGTCCAAAAAATTTTAAAACGACATTTCTAATTAGATTTCATGAAAATAAAATAATTTAAACAAAATTTACATTGTTTTATGAAGAAATAAAAAAGTTTCTGCAGTTTTTGTGTGATTTTTAAGAAAAAAGTTTTTTTTGTATAATTTTAAAATTAATCGTCCGAAAAATTTTAAAATTACATTTCTATATAGAATTCATGAAAATAAAATTATTTAAACAAAATTTACATTGTTTTATGAAGAAATAAAAAAGTTTCTGCAGTTTTTGTGTGATTTTTAAGAAAAACGTTTTTTTTGTATAATTTTAAAATTAATCGTCCTAAAAATTTTAAAACGGCATTTCTAATTAGATTTTATGAAAATAAAATAATTTAAACAAAATTTACATCTTTTTATGAAGAAATAAAAAAGTTACAGCAGTTTTTGTTTGATTTTTAAGAAAAACGCTTTATTTCTTATAAATAACGTTTTTTTTGGTATAATTTTAAAATAAATCGTCCGAAAAATTTTAAAACGACATTTCTAATTGGATTTCATGAAAATAAAATTATTTAAACAAAATTTACACTTTTTTATGAAGAAATAAAAAAGTTACAGCAGTTTTTGTTTTATTTTTAAGAAAAAAGCATTATTTCTTAAAAATAACGTTTTTTTTTGTATAATTTAAAAACTAATCGTCCAAAATATTTTAAAACGACATTTCTAATTAGATAAAATGAAAATAAAATTATTTAAACAAAATTTACATTTTCTTATGAAGAAATAAAAAAGTTACAGCAGTTTTTGTTTGATTTTTAAGAAAAACGCATTATTTCTTAAAAATAACGTTTTTTTTTGTATAATTTTAAAATTAATCGTCCGAAAAATTTTAAAACGGCATTTCTAATTAGATTTTATAAAAATAAAATAATTTAATCAAAATGTACGTTTTTTTATGAAGAAATAAAAAAGTACAGCAGTTTTTGTTTGATTTTTAAGAAAAACGTATTATTTCTTAAAAATAACGTTTTTTTTGTAAAATTTTAAAATTAATCGTCCAAAAAATTTTAAAACGACATTTCTAATTGGATTTCATGAAAATAAAATTATTTAAACAAAATTTACATTGTTTTATGAAGAAATAAAAAAGTTTCTGCAGTTTTTGTGTGATTTTTAAGAAAAACGTTTTTTTTGTATAATTTTAAAATTAATCGTCTGAAAAATTTTAAAACGACATTTCTAATTAGATTTTATGAAAATAAAATAATTTAAACAAAATTTACATCTTTTTATAAAGAAATAAAAAAGTAACAGCAGTTTTTGTTTGATTTTTAAGATAAACGCATTATTTCTAAAAAATAACGTTTTTTTGGTATAATTTTAAAATTAATCGTCCGAAAAATTTTAAAACAGCATTTCTAATTAGATTTCATGAAAATAAAATTATTTAAACAAAATTTACATTGTTTTATGAAGAAATACAAAAGTTTCTGCAGTTTTTGTGTGATTTTTAGGAAAAACGTTTTTTTTGTATAATTTTAAAAGTTATTGTCCGAAAAATTTTAAAACGACATTTCTAATTAGATTTCATGAAAATAAAATTATTTAAACAAAATTTACATTTTTTTAAAAAGAAATAAAAAAGTTACAGCAGTTTTTGCTTGATTTTTAAGAAAAACGCATTATTTCTTAAAAATAACGTTTTTTTTGTATAATTTTAAAAATAATCGTCCAAAAAATTTTAAAACGACATTTCTAATTAGATTTGATGAAAATAAAATTATTTAAACAAAATTTACATCTTTTTATAAAGAAATATAAAAGTTACAGCAGTTTTTGTTTGATTTTTAAGATAAACGCATTATTTCTAAAAAATAACGTTTTTTTAATATAATTTTAAAATTAATCGTCCGAAAAATTTTAAAACTACATTTCTAATTAGATTTCATGAAAATAAAATAATTTAAACAAAATTTACGTTTTTATATGAAGAAATAAAAAAGTTACAGCAGTTTTTGTTTGATTTTTAAGAAAAACGCATTATTTCTTAAAAATAACGTTTTTTTTTGTATAATTTTAAAATTAATCGTCCGAAAAATTTTAAAACGGCATTTCTAATTAGATTTTATAAAAATAAAATAATTTAATCAAAATGTACGTTTTTTTATGAAGAAATAAAAAAGTACAGCAGTTTTTGTTTGATTTTTAAGAAAAACGTATTATTTCTTAAAAATAACGTTTTTTTTGTAAAATTTTAAAATTAATCGTCCAAAAAATTTTAAAACGACATTTCTAATTGGATTTCATGAAAATAAAATTATTTAAACAAAATTTACATCTTTTTATAAAGAAATAAAAAAGTTACAGCAGTTTTTGTTTGATTTTTAAGAAAAACGCATTATTTCTTAAAAATAACGTTTTTTTTGTATAATTTTAAAATTAATCGTCCAAAAAAATTTAAAACAATATTTCTAATTAGATTTCATGAAAATAAAAATATTTAAACAATATTTACATTGTTTTATGAAGAAATAAAAAAGTTTCTGCAGTTTTTGTGTGATTTTTAAGAAAAACTTTTTTTTGTATAATTTTAAAATTAATCGTCCGAAAAATTTTAAAATGATATTTCTATATAGAATTCATGAAAATAAAATTATTTAAACAAAATTTACATTTTTTTATGAAGAAATAAAAAAGTTACAGCAGTTTTTGTTTGATTTTTAAGAAAAAGGCATTATTTCTTAAAAATAACGTTTTTTTTTTGTATAATTTTTAAATTAATCGTCCGAAAAATTTTAAAACGGCATTTCTAATTAGATTTTATGAAAATAAAATAATTTAAACAAAATTTACGTTTTTTTATAAAGAAATAAAAAAGTACAGCAGTTTTTGTTTGATTTGTAAGA
Source organism: Stenus bimaculatus (assembly GCA_963971135.1). Lineage (NCBI taxonomy): Eukaryota > Metazoa > Arthropoda > Insecta > Coleoptera > Staphylinidae > Stenus > Stenus bimaculatus. The sequence continues at coordinate 34,892,089 of OZ020183.1, read as the reverse complement.
AAAACGTATTATTTCTTAAAAATTACGTTTTTTTTGTAAAATTTTAAAATTAATCGTCCAAAAAATTTTAAAATTACATTTCTAATTAGATTTCATGAAAATAAAATTATTTAAACAAAATATACATTTTTTTATGAAGAAATAAAAAAGTTACAGCAGTTTTGGTTTGATTTTTAAGAAAAACGTATTATTTCTTAAAAATAACGTTTTTTTTGTAAAATTTTAAAATTAATCGTCCAAAAAATTTTAAAACGACAGTTCTAATTAGATTTCATGAAAATAAAATTATTTAAACAAAATTTACATTGTTTTATGAAGAAATAAAAAAGTTTCTGCAGATTTTGTGTGATTTTTAAGAAAAAGGTTTTTTTTGTATAATTTTTAAATTAATCGCCCGAAAAATTTTAAAACGACATTTCTAATTAGATTTTATGAAAATAAAAATATTTAAACAAAATTTACATTTTTTTATGAAGAAATAAAAAAGTTACAGCAGTTTTTGTTTGATTTTTAAGAAAAACGCATTATTTCTTAAAAATAACGTTTTTTTTGTATAATTTTAAAATTAATCGTCCGAAAAATTTTAAAACGGCATTTCTAATTAGATTTCATGAAAATAAAATTATTTAAACAAAATTTACATTGTTTTATGAAGAAATAAAATAATTTAAACAAAATTTACGTTTTTTTATAAAGAAATAAAAAAGTACAGCAGTTTTTGTTTGATTTTTAAGAAAAACGTATTATTTCTTAAAAATAACGTTTTTTTTGTAAAATTTTAAAATTAATCGTCCAAAAAATTTTAAAACGACAGTTCTAATTAGATTTCATGAAAATAAAATTATTTAAACAAAATTTACATCTTTTTATGAAGAAATAAAAAAGTTACAGCAGTTTTTGTTTGATTTTTAAGAAAAACGCTTTATTTCTTATAAATAACGTTTTTTTTTGTATAATTTTAAAATAAATCGTCCGAAAAATTTTAAAACGACATTTCTAATTGGTTTTCATGAAAATAAAATTATTTAAACAAAATTTACACTTTTTTATGAAGAAATAAAAAAGTTACAGCAGTTTTTGTTTTATTTTTAAGAAAAAAGCATTATTTCTTAAAAATAACGTTTTTTTTTGTATAATTTAAAAACTAATCGTCCAAAATATTTTAAAACGACATTTCTAATTAGATAAAATGAAAATAAAATTATTTAAACAAAATTTACATTTTTTTATGAAGAAATAAAAAAGTTACAGCAGTTTTTGTTTGATTTTTAAGAAAAACGCATTATTTCTTAAAAATAACGTTTTTTTTTGAATAATTTTAAAATTAATCGTCCGAAAAATTTTAAAACGGCATTTCTAATTAGATTTTATGAAAATAAAATAATTTAATCAAAATGTACGTTTTTTTATGAAGAAATAAAAAAGTACAGCAGTTTTTGTTTGATTTTTAAGAAAAACGTAATATTTCTTAAAAATAACGTTTTTTTTGTAAAATTTTAAAATTAATCGTCCAAAAAATTTTAAAACGACATTTCTAATTGGATTTCATGAAAATAAAATTATTTAAACAAAATTTACATTGTTTTATGAAGAAATAAAAAAGTTTCTGCAGTTTTTGTGTGATTTTTAAGAAAAACGTTTTTTTTGTATAATTTTAAAATTAATCGTCTGAAAAATTTTAAAACGACATTTCTATTTAGATTTTATGAAAATAAAATAATTTAAACAAAATTTACATCTTTTTATAAAGAAATAAAAAAGTAACAGCAGTTTTTGTTTGATTTTTAAGATAAACGCATTATTTCTAAAAAATAACGTTTTTTTGGAATAATTTTAAAACAGCATTTCTAATTAGATTTCATGAAAATAAAATTATTTAAACAAAATTTACATTGTTTTATGAAGAAATACAAAAGTTTCTGCAGTTTTTGTGTGATTTTTAGGAAAAACGTTTTTTATGTATAATTTTAAAATTAATCGTCCGAAAAATTTTAAAACGACATTTCTAATTAGAATTCATGAAAATAAAATTATTTAAACAAAATTTACATTTTCTTATGAAGAAATAAAAAAATTACAGCAGTTTTTGTTTGATTTTTAAGAAAAACGCATTATTTCTTAAAAATAACGTTTTTTTTGTATAATTTTAAAATTAATCGTCCGAAAAATTTTAAAACGACATTTCTAATTAGATTTCATAAAAATAAAATTACTTAAACAAAATTTACATTGTTTTATGAAGAAACAAAAAAGTTTCTGCAGTTTTTGTGTGATTTTTAAGAAAAACGTTTTTTTTGTATAATTTTAAAAGTTATTGTCCGAAAAATTTTAAAACGACATTTCTAATTAGATTTCATGAAAATAAAATTATTTAAACAAAATTTACATTTTCTTATGAATAAATAAAAAAGTTACAGCAGTTTTTGTTTGATTTTGAAGAAAGACGCATTATTTCTTGAAAATAAAGTTTTTTTTGTATAATTTTAAAATTAATCGTCCGAAAAATTTTAAAACGCCATTTCTAATTCGATTTTATGAAAATAAAATAATTTAAACAAAATTTACATTTTTTTATAAAGAAATAAAAAAGTTACAGCAGTTTTTGCTTGATTTCTAAGAAAAACGCATTATTTCTTAAAAATATCGTTTTTTTTGTATAATTTTAAAAATAATCGTCTAAAAAATTTTAAAACAACATTTCTAATTAGATTTCATGAAAATAAAATTACATAAACAAAATTTACATTTTTTTATGAAGAAATAAAAAAGTTTCTGCAGTTTTTGTGTGATTTTTAAGAAAAAGGTTTTTTTATATAATTTTAAAATTAATCGTCCGAAAAAGTTTAAAACGACACTTCTAATTAGATTTTATGAAAATAAAATTATTTAAACAAAATTTACATTTTTTTATAAAGAAATAAAAAAGTTACAGCAGTTTTTGTTTGATTGTTAAGAAAGACGCATTATTTCTTAAAAATAACGTTTTTTTTGTATAATTTTAAAATTAAACGTCCGAAAAATTTAAAAACGGCATTTCTAATTAGATTTCATGAAAATAAAATTATTTAAACAAAATTTACATTGTTTTATGAAGAAATAAAAAAGTTTCTGCAGTTTTTGTGTGATTTTTAAGAAAAACGTTTTTTTGTATAATTTTAAAATTATTCGTCTGAAAAATTTTAAAACGACATTTCTAATTAGATTTCATGAAAATAAAATAATTTAAATAAAATTTACATCTTTTTATAAAGAAAAAAAAAAGTTACATCAGTTTTTGATTGATTTTTAAGAAAAACCCATTATTTCTAAAAAATAACGTTTTTTTGGTATAATTTTAAAATTAATCATCCGAAACATTTTAAAACGACATTTCTAATTAGATTTCATGAAAATAAAATTATTTAAACAAAATTTACATTGTTTTATGAAGAAGTAAAAAAGTTTCTGCAGTTATTGTGTGATTTTTAAGAAAAACGTATTTTTTGTATAATTTTAAAAATTAATCGTCCGAAAAATTTTAAAACGACATTTCTAATTATATTTCATGAAAATAAAATAATTTAAACAAAATTTACATTTTTTTATGAAGAAATAAAAAAGTTACAGCAGTTTTTGTTTGATTTTTAAGAAAAACGCATTATTTCTTGCAAATAACGTTTTTTTTTGTATAATTTTAAAATTAATCGTCCAAAAAAATTTAAAACGACATTTCTAATTGGATTTTATGAAAATAAAATTATTTAAACAAAATTTACATTTTTTTATAAAGAAATAAAAAAGTTACAGCAGTTTTTGTTTGATATTTAAGAAAAACGCATTATTTATTGAAAATAATGTTTTTTTTGAATAATTTTAAAATTAATCGTCCAAAAAATTTTAAAACGACATTTCTAATTAGATTTTATGAAAATAAAATTATTTAAACAAAATTTACATTTTTTTATAAAGAAATAAAAAAGTTACAGCAGTTTTTGTTTGATTTTTAAGAAAAATGCATTATTTCTAAAAAATAACGTTTTTTTTGTACTATTTTAAAATTAATCGTCCAAAAAATTTTAAAACGGCATTTCTAATTAGATTTTATTAAAATAAAATAATTTAAACAAAATTTACATTTTTTCATAAAGAAATAGAAAAGTTTCTGCAGTTTTTGTGTGATTTTTAAGAAAAACGTTTTTTTTGTATAATTTTAAAATTATTCGTCCGAAAAATTTTAAAACGACATTTCTAATTAGATTTCATGAAAATAAAATTATTTAAACAAAATTCACATTTTTTTATGAAGAAATAAAAAAGTTACAGCAGTTTTTGTTTGATTTTTAAGAAAAACGAATTATTTCTTAAAAATAACGTTTTTTTTTGTATAATTTTAAAATTAATCGTCCGAAAAATTTTTGAACGGCATTTCTAATTAGATTTTATGAAAATAAAATAATATAAATAAAATTTACAATTTTTTATAAAGAAATAAAAAAGTTACAGCAGTTTTTGTTTGATTTTTAAGAAAAACGCAATATTTCTTAAAAATAACGTTTATTTTTGTATAATTTTAAAATTAGTCGTTCAAAAAACTCTAAAACGACATTTCTAATTAGATTTCATGAAAATAAAATTATTTAAACAAAATTTACATTTTTTTATGAAGAAATAAAAAAGTTACAGCAGTTTTTGTTTGATATTTAAAAAAAACGCATTATTTCTAAAAAATAAAGTTTTTTTTTGTATAATTTTAAAATTAATCGTCCGAAAAATTTTAAATTAATATTTCTAATTAGATTTCATGAAAATAAAATTATTTAAACAAAATTTACATATTTTTATAAAGAAATACAGCAGTTTTTGTTTGATTTTTAAGAAAAACGCATTATTTCTTCAAAATAAAGTTTTTTTTGTATAATTTTAAAATTAATCGTCCAAAAAATTTTAAATTAATATTTCTAATTAGATTTCATGAAAATAAAATTATTTAAACAAAATTTACATTTTTTTATAAAGAAATAAAAAAGTTACAGCAGTTTTTGTTTGATTTTTAAGAAAAACGCATTATTACTTAAAAATAATGTTTTTTTTTGTATAATATTAAAATTAATCGTCCGAAAAATTTTAAAATGACATTTCTAATTGGATTTTATGAAAATAAAATAATTTAAACAAAATTTACATTTTTTTATAAAGAAATAAAAAAGTTACAGCAGTTTTTGTTTGATATTTAAGAAAAACGCATTATTTCTTAAAAATAATGTTTTTTTTGTATAATTTTAAAATTAATCGTCCGAAAAATTTTTAAACGGCATTTCTAATTAGATTTTATGAAAATAAAATAATTTAAACAAAATTTACATCTTTTTATAAAGAAAAAAAAAAGTTACATCAGTTTTTGATTGATTTTTAAGAAAAACCCATTATTTCTAAAAAATAACGTTTTTTTGGTATAATTTTAAAATTAATCATCCTAAACATTTTAAAACGACATTTCTAATTAGATTTCATGAAAATAAAATAATTTAAACAAAATTTTCATAATTTTATGAAGAAATAAAAAAGTTTCTGCAGTTTTGTGACGCGTAATTTTTTTTTTTGATATTGAAATCCCATCAATTATTGACCGATTAGTGATAGAATCGTCGACTCAGCTACACTCAGTGAAGTGGGAGTGAATATATTAAAGTGATGAACCGGTTAAGCGCCACTTGGTCTCACGACGAATCTACATTAATGAAAGACCAAGAAACCATTAAATCACTATTTACAAATAGGTCAATAAATAACCAGATACTACAGATAAACTCTTCCAATGGTAAGTAACAGATACTAAGGTAAGTTCAAATAAATATTCAAAACAATTTATATAATATACTTTGGCTTTGATTAGGAAAGAGGGTCTATAATTAAATACTTCGACAAGTTACGAAAAGTTATCACCTTTTTATTTCCAACAAATTCACCAAAATTAATTATGCAAAAATATAAACAAAATCATCCAATAGCTATCAACTCTCAAAGCAAATAATTATACTTTTCGACACAGGTTTTTAAAACGCATCAATACAAATACAGATCAAATAAGATTATAAAGATTTTGCCCAAGAATAATTTCTTAGGACTACAAAAAGGTAAGTATATTTTTATGAAGGTACTTTTGTGTTCGATAACGTTATGTCCCACTTACAGGTAAGTAAAATGCTTTAATTGTTAAATGTGTTAATTTTTCAATTATATATTTTCAGGAATCAAATGTTGAACACTTTCAACGTATAACGATACTACAATATTCCTGAATTAAACTTTATAAAAGAAGGCAGCAAACTATTTTGTACAATCAAGTTCAATGTAACGTTTGCAAGTTAATAATAATGTATACTTATTTGCAATAAATGAAAGTTACTGCTATTGTTTTTTTTTTCTCAATAATCACAATTCCAAATAATCTAATGTTATGACTTAAACAGAAACAAATTTTGTCCAAAATATTATCAGTGATAATTCAATATTTATTTAATTGTGAATAACCGAAAACTATAATGTAAGTTCTTATCTGCTGTTAATCCTGAATCTCTCCAGCGTCCAACTCGATAACCTCAAATTCCAAATCCAAAACAAAACCAAAACCAGAAATGACAACGTCAACGTCAACGCCGCCAACCTCAGCAATATCGCCAACTTAAAACTGCTGTCCGGTAAATATCCCAAGGTCTAACTTCCCAGGAACCGGAACCAAAATGGCCGACGTCAAAATTTGACTAATTTCTAGAACCCAGATGGACGGGGTTCTGCACTTCCAGTAGATTAATTTGCTGTGAAAATAACTTCGCCACGAGGAGATCACTAGCGACCAAAACCGCAAAGCGAACCAAGGATGCAGCCAACACCAATATAAATCCAAAATATCCGAACTGCTACTCCTTGTAATCACCAGCAATATAAAACAATTATGATTTATCCGTATCTAACGATAATTAACACCAGTTAATTTTCACTTCATAAATTGCTTTGCACCTCTCGAGTTAAAATCTCAATTACGAATGTCCGCAAAAATGCGAAATACAATAAAATTGTGAACAATACCAAGTACCAGATGTTGCCTTTAAAAACAAATTTGACGAAGATGCGAAAATAACGTAGACCACCCAACCTACATAAAATAAAACGTTACAGTTTTTGTGTGATTTTTAAGAAAAACGTTTTTGTTTGTATAATTTTAAAGTTAATCGTCCGAATAATTTTAAAACGACATTTCTAATTGGATTTCATAAAAATAAAATTATTTAAACAAAATTTACATTTTTTTATGAAGAAATAAAAAAGTTACAGCAGTTTTTGTTTGATTTTTAAGAAAAACGCATTATTTCTTATAAATAACGTTTTTTTTGTATAATTTTAAAATAATTCGTCCGAAAAATTTTAAAACGACATTTCTAAATAGATTTCATGAAAATAAAATTATTTAAACAAAATTTACATTTTTTTAAAAAGAAATAAAAAAGTTACAGCAGTTTTTGTTTGATTTTTAAGAAAAATGCATTATTTCTTAAAAATAATGTTTTTTTTGTTTAATTTTAAAATTATTCGTCCGAAAAATTTTAAAACGGCATTTCTAATTAGATTTTATGAAAATAAAATAATTTAAACAAAATTTACATCTTTTTATAAAGAAAAAAAAAAGTTACATCAGTTTTTGATTGATTTTTAAGAAAAACCCATTCTTTCTAAAAAATAACGTTTTTTTGGTATAATTTTAAAATTAATCATCCTAAACATTTTAAAACGACATTTCTAATTAGATTTCATGAAAATAAAATTATTTAAACAAAATTTACATTTTTTTAAAAAGAAATAAAAAAGTTACAGCAGTTAATGTGTGATTTTTAAGAAAAACGTATTTTTTGTATAATTTTAAAAATTAATCGTCCGAAAAATTTTAAAACGACATTTCTAATTAGATTTCATGAAAATAAAATAATTTAAACAAAATTTTCATAATTTTATGAAGAAATAAAAAAGTTTCTGCAGTTTTTGTGTGATTTTTAAGAAAAAAGTTTTTGTTTGTATAATTTTAAAGTTAATCGTCCGAATAATTTTAAAACGACATTTCTAATTAGATTTCATAAAAATAAAATTATTTAAACAAAATTTACATTTTTTTATGAAGAAATAAAAAAGTTACAGCAGTTTTTGTTTGATTTTTAAGAAAAACGCATTATTTCTTATAAATAACGTTTTTTTTGTATAATTTTAAAATAATTCGTTCGAAAAATTTTAAAACCACATTTCTAATTAGATTTCATGAAAATAAAATTATTTAAACAAAATTTACATTTTTTTAAAAAGAAATAAATAAATAAATAAATAAATAAATAAATAAATCTTTATTTTCCAACAGACCAATGGTCCAATTACAGGATAATGTAAATACTATTCGTTTTCATAATAACGCTTATATAAAAGTGAATATAAAATTAAAATATTAGAATAATAGTAAGATATAGGTATACATATATAAAGGATTGAACACAATGAGAACATAATGAACATAAACATAATAGAGCTTAAAATTACAGAAAACATTTTACAAAATAGCTTCCGATAAAGATTTTTTGAAATTATTAAAATTATCTCCAAAGATATCAACACAACTTTGCATCTCATTATAAATTTTTGACAAACGATTCACTGGTGAGTTGCTATAGTGGGTTGTATGCGAAGTATTAGTATAAAAAGTTGCACAGTGTCTTATTGATAAGCGAGGAATATGAAAGTTAAACTTTGATAGCGTTAAGGGATCATCTATGAAATTATTTATCAACTTAAACAGATAGCATGCGCTTAAATATTTGTGTCTCTGCTGGATTGATATATATCCAAATTCAGTTAACAATTCAGTATATGTAATAATATAATCAGGGTAGGTACCATGCTTCCAGAAATATAAGTATCGCAAAAATTTCTTTTGCACACTTTCCAATAAGTTAATATACTTTAAATAACATGGGGTCCACACCACAAAACAATATTCAAGCTTTGACATTACGTACGCATTGTATAGAGTCTCCAACGTCTTAATATTTGAAAAATCGCGAGCGTTTCTTATAATGAAACCTAGAGAACGAAAACAACTTTTATTTAGCATCATTATGTGATTGTTAAAATTTAGTTTTGGATCAAAAAAAACACCTAAGTCTTTAAGATTATCAACCCTAACTAGATCAACATTGTTTATATTATACGTAAACTTTAAGCACTGATTCCTCCTAGTATACGACATCACACAGCATTTACTGACATTTAGCTTAAGTCTATTAGTTTCACACCAGGTTTGTAGACTATCCAAATCTTTTTGAAGTATAGACGCATCCGTTTAATTTCTAATCTCCTTAATAAGTTTCAAATCATCCGCAAACAAAAGCTCAAACGAGTCTAGAATCTCACAGACATCGTCAATATAAATGAGAAACAAAAGTGGTCCAAGATTGGATCCCTGAGGCACACCACTACTAGGTATATAACTCCACGAACTTACATTGCAATAAGTAACAATCTGCTTTCTATCCTGTAGATACGATTCAATGACATTAATTACATTATTGTATACACCAAACGACTGTAGCTTAGCAATAAGAATTTCGTGGCAAATCTTGTCGAACGCCTTACTTAGATCGGTGTATATCACATCGACCTGTGAGTTCTCTTCTAGCTTCTCAGAGATAAATTGAGTCACACCCATTAGATTCGTCGCAGTAGAACGTTTAGCAAGAAATCCATGTTGACTATTGGAAATCCGCGGCCTAACCAAGCACATGATCCTATCGGCTAAGATGGATTCGAAGACTTTTGAAAAGTTGCTGATCAGGGCAATAGGTCTGTAGTTGGCAACATTGGATCTGTCACCTGATTTAAAAACCGGACACACCTTCACATTTTTCCACAGTGCAGGAAATTCTCCATTCTTTAGGATCAAGTTGTAAACAAACGTCAGCGGTTTTGATAACAAGGGAGCACAGTCCTTTAAGAAAAATGAAGGGACTTGATCTAAACCCATTGTGAGTGCAGGCTTCAGCTTTTTTAACGTAGACAAAACAATTTCTTCATCAATTAGATAGTCCCCTAGTCTGGAAAGTCGGGATTTCTTTAATGGTTTGGTCGGCACATCCTCATAAACACTGTTAAAATATGTAGCAAAACCATTTACAATATCGTTATCCTCAGCCAGAATCTTCTCATCCAAGTGCATAATCCCAGGAATCCTTGATGTGTTCTTTAAAGAGTCAACAAAGTTCCATAGTGCTTTAGGATCCTTATTAATATTACTCTCAGCATTCCTTACATAGAAACGTTTAGCATTCCTGACTAGATAATTTAGCTCATGTCTTAACTCCTCAAACTCTCTTTTGTGTTCCTCACGCGATGACTTCAAATATTTCGCTCTAAGCCGATCTTTTAGCTTCATCGTTTGAACAATATTGCTGTTAAACCAAGGAGGATATGTACTTTTAATATTCCTTTTCTTATACAAAGGCACAAATGAATCAAATAAATCACAAAGAACAGAATAAATAATGTCACATGCCTTAGAAACATCATTGGTGCAGTAGAGTGTCTCCCATTCAACATCACAAAGAGCCAAGTATAGTCCCTCTAAGTTAGCTTTCTTAAAGTTGTAGTTTCTGTTTTCAGCAGATGTATTTCGAAAGTTGTGGTTAATTGTAGTTGGAATACCAACCTTCACAAGTAATGTGGGGTGGTGGCCATCTTCAGCAACGAAACTATCAATATGACGGTTAGTATAGCATGTTATGCCTGGCGAATGTAAACATAAATCAAGGATTCTATTATTTACATTAGGAACAAGATTGCTTTGACTTAGATTCCAGAAGTTCATAAAGTTGTCTAGCAAGATAAATTGTTGACTGGAAAGTTGATCAAAGTTCACTCCTGCTGTGTACCCATAGTATTCCGGGATATTAAAGTCTCCTACAATTACGACTTCACTTTCAAGGTGTAAGACCTTATCAAGAAGATGAAAAAGTTACTCATAAATATCTACTGGCTGGGATGGAGGAATATATAAGCACACAATTATTATTGATTTTTTCTCTAAGTGCAACTTCACTGCAGACAGCTCAAACTTATTATTTTCACAAGTAATATCTACTAGCCCACTCCTCCATTTAGAGTTAACAGATAGAAGGACGCCTCCTCCTCTTTGTTTTAGACGATCACAACGATAAACATTATATTGACTCGGAAAAAGTTCACAATTAGACACACCAGCAGTCAACCAAGTTTCCGATAGACATATGACATCATAATTGTTAATAGTGACGTTAGTGTAAAATTCGGCTGTTTTCGAGTTGAGGCCCCGAACATTTTGGTAACAAATATTAAGGTAGGTCTGTTGGATAGAATCTAGTTTTTTGACATGCTTATATTATTTTTTGCAGATATGACGGGAGACCCATTAACATAGCGTAAGAACAACTCCTTTTCACCCCCATCCTGTCTTAACTTAAGCTCATTTAGCACCTTCTTTAACTCAGTACGCTGTATAACCGTACGATCTGCTCCAATTTTAATGCCGTCAGGAATCCTACTCTTAGATTTAAGCAGGTCGCTGACAAACTTACAACTCGGGAGTGAGACTTTCAATGGTCTAATCTTATCTGTCTTTTTCCCAACTCTAAATAAGTTATTTATGTTGACTAAGCCTAATATTGGCTGCATAACCGCGGAAACTTTTTGGGTATCTTCAGATTTTCGAGTTGCACCATCGGCACTTAAGGATTCAGGAACATTATAAAACATTATATTGACTTCCCTTCTCTTACGATCCTCTAACTCATTAATTACTGAAACATTCGAAGTCCCATCACCGTCATTTCCAACACCATTCCTCTTCAATAGATTTTGCTCCAAGTTCGAAACAGTAGCTTTTAGCAATTCAATTTCAGATCTCATTTCTTTGTTTTCAGATATGTGGTTCTCAATCGATTCTAACACTAATTTAATGTCATTAATTGATTCCCTTTGCTGCTTAAATTCGATTGCTAACATCTGAACAGTGTTATGTATTGATGATAATGTTTTATTAAAGTCGGTATTAGTGGCCTCGCTTTTACTAAACTTGAATTGGGTAGCTAACCAATCAAGATTCATACTGGAACTGGATTGGCTGCAATCAGAAGCCACTGGATGTTCATCCTGACAGCAAACAAACTCATCCTCGCTCAGGTATCTGCCAGTTTTCATGTATGTCGCACAACTTGGATGGTAGGACAATGCACATTTTGAGCAGCTTACACGAGAATTAATCGTAGGTTTCTTACACCTATTGCAGTTTTTTACCTCGTTTCCCATCTAAAACAGACTCACGATAACCATAAATTTAAGCGAGATGAAAAGAAAAGGAAAGTCGATACAGGGATACAAAGCACCACACTGCCTGTCGTGGTGACTGATAGAACACAAGCACAGGTAGGCAACGGACAGGTAAACACAAGAGATACAGAGGAAAAGAACGCCGTACGGTTAATTATAAATTTAGTTTAGGTCACAAAGTTTTTGAAGTATATGCAACTCAACATACCACAACAGTTTTGAGTTAAGCCGATAGATGGCGCCGCGAGCCAATAAAGCAAAACCCCTAGAAAGAAGGGTGTGTTTCGAAAAAATATTTACGCGTAAATTAGGCTTAGTTCTTATAGGTTGTTATAAAATTGTTTTTAAGTTAATACGTGCTTCCATTGGCCCGATGTTTGCATTATTCGTTGAATGTTGAGTTAGAGTTAACAACCCTTGCTGTACCGCCAGGGGGGTGGGGCATTACCAGAAAACACTAGATTTCTAATCACTTATACCTCACCTATTCGATTTCCGTATTCACCATCCCATACGTACAATTAAAATGAATACCTTTTTAAATAAAAAAGTTACAGCAATTTTTGTTTGATTTTTAAGAAAAATGCATTATTTCTTAAAAATAACGTTTTTTTTTGTATAATTTTAAAATTAATCGTCCAAAAAAATTTAAAACGACATTTCTAATTAGATTTTATGAAAATAAAATTATTTAAACAAAATTTACATTTTTTTATAAAGAAATAAAAAAGTTACAGCAGTTTTTGTTTGATATTTAAGAAAAACGCATTATTTCTTAAAAATAATGTTTTTTTTGTATAATTTTAAAATTATTCGTCCAAAAAATTTTAAAACGACATTTCTAATTAGATTTTATGAAAATAAAATTATTTAAACAAAATTTACATTTTTTTATAAAGAAATAAAAAAGTTACAGCAGTTTTTGTTTGATATTTAAGAAAAACGCATTATTTCTTAAAAATAATGTTTTTTTTGTATAATTTTAAAATTATTCGTCCAAAAAATTTTAAAACGGCATTTCTAATTAGATTTTATTAAAATAAAATAATTTAAACAAAATTTACATTTTTTTATAAAGAAATAAAAAAGTTTCTGCAGTTTTTGTGTGATTTTTAAGAAAAGCGTTTTTTTTGTATAATTTTAAAAATAATCGTCCAAAAAATTTTAAAACGACATTTCTAATTAGATTTCATAAAAATAAAATTATTTAAAAATAATTTACATTGTTTTATGAAGAAATAAAAAAGTTTCAGCAGTTTTTGTGTGATTTTTAAGAAAAACGTTTTTTTTGTATAATTTTAAAATTAATCGTCCGAAAAATTTTAAAACGACATTTCTAATTAGATTTCATGAAAATAAAATTATTTAAACAAAATTCACATTTTTTTATGAAGAAATAAAAAAGTTACAGCAGTTTTTGTTTGATTTTTAAGAAAAACGCATTATTTCTTAAAAATAACGTTTTTTTTTGTATAATTTTAAAATTAATCGACCGAAAAATTTTTAAACGGCATTTCTAATTAGATTTTATGAAAATAAAATAATATAAATAAAATTTACATTTTTTTATAAAGAAATAAAAAAGTTACAGCAGTTTTTGTTAGATTTTTAAGAAAAACGCATTATTTCTTAAAAATAACGTTTATTTTTGTATAATTTTAAAATTAATCGTTTAAAAAATTCTAAAACGACATGTCTAATTAGATTTCATGAAAATAAAATTTTTAAACAAAATTTACATTTTTTTATGAAGAAATAAAAAAGTTACAGCAGTTTTTGTTTGATTTTTAAGAAAAACGCATTATTTCTAAAAAATAAAGTTTTTTTTTGTATAATTTTAAAATTAATCGTCCAAAAAAATTTAAAACGACATTTCTAATTAGATTTTATGAAAATAAAATTATTTAAACAAAATTTACATTTTTTTATAAAGAAATAAAAAAGTTACAGCAGTTTTTGTTTGATATTTAAGAAAAACGCATTATTTCTTAAAAATAATGTTTTTTTTGTATAATTTTAAAATTATTCGTCCAAAAAATTTTAAAACGACATTTCTAATTAGATTTTATGAAAATAAAATTATTTAAACAAAATTTACATTTTTTTATAAAGAAATAAAAAAGTTACAGCAGTTTTTGTTTGATATTTAAGAAAAACGCATTATTTCTTAAAAATAATGTTTTTTTTGTATAATTTTAAAATTATTCGTCCAAAAAATTTTAAAACGGCATTTCTAATTAGATTTTATTAAAATAAAATAATTTAAACAAAATTTACATTTTTTTATAAAGAAATAAAAAAGTTTCTGCAGTTTTTGTGTGATTTTTAAGAAAAGCGTTTTTTTTGTATAATTTTAAAAATAATCGTCCAAAAAATTTTAAAACGACTTTTCTAATTAGATTTCATAAAAATAAAATTATTTAAAAATAATTTACATTGTTTTATGAAGAAATAAAAAAGTTTCAGCAGTTTTTGTGTGATTTTTAAGAAAAACGTTTTTTTTGTATAATTTTAAAATTAATCGTCCGAAAAATTTTAAAACGACATTTCTAATTAGATTTCATGAAAATAAAATTATTTAAACAAAATTCACATTTTTTTATGAAGAAATAAAAAAGTTACAGCAGTTTTTGTTTGATTTTTAAGAAAAACGCATTATTTCTTAAAAATAACGTTTTTTTTTGTATAATTTTAAAATTAATCGTCCGAAAAATTTTTAAACGGCATTTCTAATTAGATTTTATGAAAATAAAATAATATAAATAAAATTTACATTTTTTTATAAAGAAATAAAAAAGTTACAGCAGTTTTTGTTAGATTTTTAAGAAAAACGCATTATTTCTTAAAAATAACGTTTATTTTTGTATAATTTTAAAATTAATCGTTTAAAAAATTCTAAAACGACATGTCTAATTAGATTTCATGAAAATAAAATTTTTAAACAAAATTTACATTTTTTTATGAAGAAATAAAAAAGTTACAGCAGTTTTTGTTTGATTTTTAAGAAAAACGCATTATTTCTAAAAAATAAAGTTTTTTTTTGTATAATTTTAAAATTAATCGTCCAAAAAAATTTAAAACGACATTTCTAATTAGATTTTATGAAAATAAAATTATTTAAACAAAATTTACATTTTTTTATAAAGAAATAAAAAAGTTACAGCAGTTTTTGTTTGATATTTAAGAAAAACGCATTATTTCTTAAAAATAATGTTTTTTTTGTATAATTTTAAAATTATTCGTCCAAAAAATTTTAAAACGACATTTCTAATTAGATTTTATGAAAATAAAATTATTTAAACAAAATTTACATTTTTTTATAAAGAAATAAAAAAGTTTCTGCAGTTTTTGTTAGATTTTTAAGAAAAACGCATTATTTCTAAAAAATAACGTTTTTTTGGTATAATTTTAAAATTAATCGTCCGAAAAATTTTAAAACGGCATTTCTAATTAGATTTTATGAAAATAAAATAATATAAATAAAATTTACATTTTTTTATAAAGAAATAAAAAAGTTACAGCAGTTTTTGTTTGATTTTTAAGAAAAACGCATTATTTCTTAAAAATAACGTTTTTTTTTGTATAATTTTAAAATTAATCGTCCGAAAAATTTTTAAACGGCATTTCTAATTAGATTTTATGAAAATAAAATAATATAAATAAAATTTACATTTTTTTATAAAGAAATAAAAAAGTTACAGCAGTTTTTGTTAGATTTTTAAGAAAAACGCATTATTTCTTAAAAATAACGTTTATTTTTGTATAATTTTAAAATTAATCGTTTAAAAAATTCTAAAACGACATGTCTAATTAGATTTCATGAAAATAAAATTTTTAAACAAAATTTACATTTTTTTATGAAGAAATAAAAAAGTTACAGCAGTTTTTGTTTGATTTTTAAGAAAAACGCATTATTTCTAAAAAATAAAGTTTTTTTTTGTATAATTTTAAAATTAATCGTCCGAAAAATTTTAAAACGACATTTCTAATTAGATTTCATCAAAATAAAATTATTTAACCAAAATTTACATATTTTTATAAAGAAATAAAAAAGTTACAGCAGTTTTTGTTTGATTTTTAAGAAAAACGCATTATTTCTTCAAAATAAAGTTTTTCTTGTATAATTTTAAAATTAATCGTCCAAAAAATTTTAAATTAATATTTCTAATTAGATTTCATGAAAATAAAATTATTTAAACAAAATTTACATTTTTTTATAAAGAAATAAAAAAGTTAAAGCAGTTTATGTTTGATTTTTAAGAAAAACGCATTATTTCTAAAAAATAACGTTTTTTTGGTATAATTTTAAAATTAATCGTCCGAAAAATTTTAAAACGGCATTTCTAATTAGATTTTATGAAAATAAAATAATTTAAACAAAATCTACATCTTTTTATAAAGAAATAAAAAAGTTACAGCAGTTTTTGTTAGATTTTTAAGAAAAACGCATTATTTCTTAAAAGTAAAGTTTTTTTTGTATTATTTTAAAATTAATCGTCCAAAAAATTTTAAAACGACATTTCTAATTAGATTTCATGAAAATAAAATTATTTAATCAAAATTTACATTGTTTTATGAAGAAATAAAAAAGTTTCTGCAGTTTTTGTGTGATTTTTAAGAAAAACGTTTTTTTTGTATAATTTTAAAATTAATTGTCCGAAAAATTTTAAAACGACATTTCTAATTAGATTTCATGAAAATAAAATTATTTAACAAAATTTACATTTTTTAATAAAGAAATAAAAAAGTTACAGCAGTTTTTGTTTGATTTTTAAGAAAACCGCATTATTTCTTAAAAATAACGTTTTTTTTGTATAATTTTAAAATTAATCGTCCGAAAAATTTTAAAACGGCATTTCTAATTAGATTTTATAAAAATAAAATAATTTAATCAAAATTTACGTTTTTTTATAAAGAAATAAAAAAGAAACAGCAGTTTTTGTTAGATTTTTAAGAAAAACGCATTATTTCTTAAAAATAACGTTTTTTTTGTATAATTTTAAAATTAATCGTCCGAAAAATTTTAAAACGGCATTTCTAATTAGATTTTATTGAAATTAAATAATTTAAACAAAATTTACATTTTTTTATAAAGAAATAAAAAAGTTACAGCAGTTTTTGTTTGATTTTTAAGAAAAACGCATTATTTCTTAAAAATAACGTTTTTTTTTGTATAATTTTAAAATTAATCGTCCAAAAAATTTTAAAACGGCATTTCTAATTAGATTTTATGAAAATAAAGTAATTTAAACAAAATTTGAATTTTTTAATAAAGAAATAAAAAAGTTACAGCAGTTTTTGTTTGATTTTTAAGAAAAACGCATTATTTCTTAAAAATAACGTTTTTCTTGTATAATTTTAAAATTAATCGTCCGAAATATTTTAAAATTAAATTTCTATATAGAATTCATGAAAATAAAATTATTTAAACAAAATTTACATTGTTTCATGAAGAAATAAAAAAGTTTCTGCAGTTTTTGTGTGATTTTTAAGAAAAACGTTTTTTTTGTATAATTTTAAAATTATTCGTCGGAAAAATTTTAAAACAACATTTCTAATTAGATTTCATGAAAATAAAATTATTTAAACAAAATTTACATTTTTTTATGAAGAAATAAAAAAGTTACAGCAGTTTTTGTTTGATTTTTAGGAAAAACGCATTATTTCTAAAAAATAAAGTTTTTTTTGGTATAATTTTAAAATTAATCGTCCGAAAAATTTTAAAATGACATTTCAAATTAGATTTCATGAAAATAAAATAATTGAAACAAAATTTTAATTTTTTTATAAAGAAATAAAAAAGTTACAGCAGTTTTTGTTTGATTTTTAAGAAAAACGCATTAATTCTTAAAAATAACGTTTATTTTTGTATAATTTTAAAATTAATCGTTCAAAAAATTTTAAAACGACATTTCTAATTAGATTTCATGAAAATAAGATTATTTAAACAAAATTTACATTGTTTCATGAAGAAATAAAAAAGTTTCTGCAGTTTTTGTATGATATTTAAGAAAAACGCATTATTTCTTCAAAATAAAGTTTTTTTTGTATAATTTTAAAATTAATCATCCAAAAAAATTTAAAACAATATTTCTAATTAGATTTCATGAAAATAAAAATATTTAAACAAAATTTACATTTTTTTATAATGAAATAAGAAAGTTACAGCAGTTTTTGTTTGATTTTTAAGAAAAACGCATTATTACTTAAAAATAACTTTTTTTTTTTGTATAATTTTAAAATTAAACGTCCAAAAAATTTTAAAACGGCATTTCTAATTAGATTTTATGAAAATAAAATAATTTAAACAAAATTTACATTTTTCTATAAAGAATTAAAAAAGTTACAGCAGTTTTTGTTTGATTTTTAAGAAAAACGCATTATTTCTAAAAAATAAGGTTTTTTTGGTATAATTTTAAAACTAATCGTCCGTAAAATTTTAAAACGGCATTCCTAATTAGATTTTATGAAAATAAAATAATTTAAACAAAATTTACATCTTTTTATAAAGAAATAAAAAAGTTACAGCAGTTTTTGTTTGATTTTTAAGAAAAAACGCATTATTTCTTAAAAATAACGTTTTGTTTTGTATAATTTTAAAATTAATCGACCGAAAAATAAAAAAGTTTCTGCAGTTTGTTTGTAATTTTTAAGAAAAACTTTTTTTTTGTATAATTTTAAAATTAATTGTCCGAAAAATTTAAAACGACATTTCTAATTAGATTTCATGAAAATAAAATTATTTAAACAATATTTACATATTTTTATGAAGAAATAAAAAAGTTACAGCAGTTTTTGTTTGATTTTTAAGAAAAACGCATTATTTCTAAAAAATAAAGTTTTTTTTGGTATAATTTTAAAAATATTCGTCCGAAAAATTTTTAAACGACATTTCGAATTAGATTTTATGAAAATAAAATAATTTAAACAAAATTTACATATTTTTATGAAGAAATAAAAAAGTTACAGCAGTTTTTGTTTGATTTTTAGGAAAAACGCATTATTTCTAAAAAATAAAGTTTTTTTTGGTATAATTTTAAAATTAATCGTCCGAAAAATTTTAAAATGACATTTCAAATTAGATTTCATGAAAATAAAATAATTTAAACAAAATTTTAATTTTTTTATAAAGAAATAAAAAAGTTACAGCAGTTTTTGTTTGATTTTTAAGAAAAACGCATTAATTCTTAAAAATAACGTTTATTTTTGTATAATTTTAAAATTAATCGTTCAAAAAATTTTAAAACGACATTTCTAATTAGATTTCATGAAAATAAGATTATTTAAACAAAATTTACATTGTTTCATGAAGAAATAAAAAAGTTTCTGCAGTTTTTGTGTGATTTTTAAGAAAAACGTTTTTTTTGTATAATTTTAAAATTAATCGTCCGAAAAATTTTAAAACAACATTTCTAATTAGATTTCATGAAAATAAAATTATTTAATCAAAATTTACATTGTTTTATGAAGAAATAAAAAAGTTTCTGCAGTTTTTGTGTGATTTTTAAGAAAAACGTTTTTTTTGTATAATTTTAAAATTAATTGTCCGAAAAATTTTAAAACGACATTTCTAATTAGATTTCATGAAAATAAAATTATTTAACAAAATTTACATTTTTTAATAAAGAAATAAAAAAGTTACAGCAGTTTTTGTTTGATTTTTAAGAAAAACGCATTATTTCTTAAAAATAACGTTTTTTTTTGTATAATTTTAAAATTATTCGTCCAAAAAACTTTAAAACGGCATTTCTAATTAGATTTTATGAAAATAAAATAATTTAAACAAAATTTAAATTTTTTTATAAAGAAATAAAAAAGTTACAGCAGTTTTAGTTTGATTTCTAAGAAAAACGCAATATTTCATAAAAATAAAGTTTTTTTTGTATAATTTAAAAATTAATCGTCCAAAAAATTTTAAAACGACATTTCTAATTAGATTTCATGTAAATAAATTTATTTAAACAAAATTTACATTGTTTTATGAAGAAATAAAAAAGTTTCTGCAGTTTTTGTGTGATTTTTAAGAAAAACGATTTTTTTGTATAATTTTAAAATTAATCGCCCGAAACATTTTAAAACGACATTTCTAATTAGATTTCATAAAAATAAAATTATTTAAAAATAATTGACATTGTTTTATGAAGAAATAAAAAAGTTTCTGCAGTTTTTGTGTGATTTTTAAGAAAAACTTTTTTTTGTATAATTTTAAAATTAATCGTCCGAAAAATTTTAAAATGATATTTCTATATAGAATTCATGAAAATAAAATTATTTAAACAAAATTTACATTTTTTTATGAAGAAATAAAAAAGTTACAGCAGTTTTTGTTTGATTTTTAAGAAAAAGGCATTATTTCTTAAAAATAACGTTTTTTTTTTGTATAATTTTTAAATTAATCGTCCGAAAAATTTTAAAACGGCATTTCTAATTAGATTTTATGAAAATAAAATAATTTAAACAAAATTTACGTTTTTTTATAAAGAAATAAAAAAGTACAGCAGTTTTTGTTTGATTTTTAAGAAAAACGTATTATTTCTTAAAAATAACGTTTTTTTTGTAAAATTTTAAAATTAATCGTCCAAAAAATTTTAAAATTACATTTCTAATTAGATTTCATGAAATTTTTGTTTAAATAATTTTAATTATTTAAACAAAATATACATTTTTTTATGAAGAAATAAAAAAGTTACAGCAGTTTTGGTTTGATTTTTAAGAAAAACGTATTATTTCTTAAAAATAACGTTTTTTTTGTAAAATTTTAAAATTAATCGTCCAAAAAATTTTAACACGACAGTTCTAATTAGATTTCATGAAAATAAAATTATTTAAACAAAATTTACATTGTTTTATGAATAAATAAAAAAGTTTCTGCAGATTTTGTGTGATTTTTAAGAAAAAGGTTTTTTTTGTATAATTTTAAAATTAATCGCCCGAAAAATTTTAAAACGACATTTCTAATTAGATTTTATGAAAATAAAATTATTTAAACAAAATTTACATTTTTTTATGAAGAAATAAAAAAGTTACAGCAGTTTTTGTTTGATTTTTAAGAAAAACGCATTATTTCTTAAAAATAACGTTTTTTTTGTATAATTTTAAAATTAATCGTCCGAAAAATTTTAAAACGGCATTTCTAATTAGATTTTATAAAAATAAAATAATTTAATCAAAATTTACGTTTTTTTATAAAGAAATAAAAAAGAAACAGCAGTTTTTGTTAGATTTTTAAGAAAAACGCATTATTTCTTAAAAATAACGTTTTTTTTGTATAATTTTAAAATTAATCGTCCGAAAAATTTTAAAACGGCATTTCTAATTAGATTTTATTGAAATTAAATAATTTAAACAAAATTTACATTTTTTTATAAAGAAATAAAAAAGTTACAGCAGTTTTTGTTTGATTTTTAAGAAAAACGCATTATTTCTTAAAAATAACGTTTTTTTTTGTATAATTTTAAAATTAATCGTCCAAAAAATTTTAAAACGGCATTTCTAATTAGATTTTATGAAAATAAAGTAATTTAAACAAAATTTGAATTTTTTAATAAAGAAATAAAAAAGTTACAGCAGTTTTTGTTTGATTTTTAAGAAAAACGCATTATTTCTTAAAAATAACGTTTTTCTTGTATAATTTTAAAATTAATCGTCCGAAATATTTTAAAATTAAATTTCTATATAGAATTCATGAAAATAAAATTATTTAAACAAAATTTACATTGTTTCATGAAGAAATAAAAAAGTTTCTGCAGTTTTTGTGTGATTTTTAAGAAAAACGATTTTTTTGTATAATTTTAAAATTAATCGCCCGAAACATTTTAAAACGACATTTCTAATTAGATTTCATAAAAATAAAATTATTTAAAAATAATTGACATTGTTTTATGAAGAAATAAAAAGTTTCTGCAGTTTTTGTGTGATTTTTAAGAAAAAGGCATTATTTCTTAAAAATAACGTTTTTTTTTTGTATAATTTTTAAATTAATCGTCCGAAAAATTTTAAAACGGCATTTCTAATTAGATTTTATGAAAATAAAATAATTTAAACAAAATTTACGTTTTTTTATAAAGAAATAAAAAAGTACAGCAGTTTTTGTTTGATTTTTAAGAAAAACGTATTATTTCTTAAAAATAACGTTTTTTTTGTAAAATTTTAAAATTAATCGTCCAAAAAATTTTAAAATTACATTTCTAATTAGATTTCATGAAATTTTTGTTTAAATAATTTTAATTATTTAAACAAAATATACATTTTTTTATGAAGAAATAAAAAAGTTACAGCAGTTTTGGTTTGATTTTTAAGAAAAACGTATTATTTCTTAAAAATAACGTTTTTTTTGTAAAATTTTAAAATTAATCGTCCAAAAAATTTTAAAACGACAGTTCTAATTAGATTTCATAAAAATAAAATTATTTAAAAATAATTGACATTGTTTCATGAAGAAATAAAAAAGTTTCTGCAGTTTTTGTGTGATTTTTAAGAAAAACGATTTTTTTGTATAATTTTAAAATTAATCGCCCGAAACATTTTAAAACGACATTTCTAATTAGATTTCATTAAAATAAAATTATTTAAAAATAATTGACATTGTTTTATGAAGAAATAAAAAGTTTCTGCAGTTTTTGTGTGATTTTTAAGAAAAAGGCATTATTTCTTAAAAATAACGTTTTTTTTTTGTATAATTTTTAAATTAATCGTCCGAAAAATTTTAAAACGGCATTTCTAATTAGATTTTATGAAAATAAAGTAATTTAAACAAAATTTGAATTTTTTAATAAAGAAATAAAAAAGTTACAGCAGTTTTTGTTTGATTTTTAAGAAAAACGCATTATTTCTTAAAAATAACGTTTTTCTTGTATAATTTTAAAATTAATCGTCCGAAATATTTTAAAATTAAATTTCTATATAGAATTCATGAAAATAAAATTATTTAAACAAAATTTACATTGTTTCATGAAGAAATAAAAAAGTTTCTGCAGTTTTTGTGTGATTTTTAAGAAAAACGTTTTTTTTGTATAATTTTAAAATTATTCGTCCGAAAAATTTTAAAACAACATTTCTAATTAGATTTCATGAAAATAAAATTATTTAAACAAAATTTACATTTTTTTATGAAGAAATAAAAAAGTTACAGCAGTTTTTGTTTGATTTTTAGGAAAAACGCATTATTTCTAAAAAATAAAGTTTTTTTTGGTATAATTTTAAAATTAATCGTCCGAAAAATTTTAAAATGACATTTCAAATTAGATTTCATGAAAATAAAATAATTTAAACAAAATTTTAATTTTTTTATAAAGAAATAAAAAAGTTACAGCAGTTTTTGTTTGATTTTTAAGAAAAACGCATTATTACTTAAAAATAACTTTTTTTTTTTGTATAATTTTAAAATTAAACGTCCAAAAAATTTTAAAACGGCATTTCTAATTAGATTTTATGAAAATAAAATAATTTAAACAAAATTTACATTTTTCTATAAAGAATTAAAAAAGTTACAGCAGTTTTTGTTTGATTTTTAAGAAAAACGCATTATTTCTAAAAAATAAGGTTTTTTTGGTATAATTTTAAAACTAATCGTCCGTAAAATTTTAAAACGGCATTCCTAATTAGATTTTATGAAAATAAAATAATTTAAACAAAATTTACATCTTTTTATAAAGAAATAAAAAAGTTACAGCAGTTTTTGTTTGATTTTTAAGAAAAAACGCATTATTTCTTAAAAATAACGTTTTGTTTTGTATAATTTTAAAATTAATCGACCGAAAAATAAAAAAGTTTCTGCAGTTTTTGTGTGATTTTTAAGAAAAAGGCATTATTTCTTAAAAATAACGTTTTTTTTTTGTATAATTTTAAAATTAATCGTCCGAAAAGTTTTAAAACGACATTTCCAATTAGATTTCATGAAAATAAAATTATTTAAACAAAATTTACCTTGTTTTATGAAGAACTAAAACAGTTTCTGCAGTTTTTGTGTGATTTTTAAGAAAAACGTTTTTTTTGTATAATTTTAAAATTAATCGTCCGAAAACTTTTAAAACAACATTTCTAATTAGATTTCATGAAAATAAAATTATTTAAACAAAATTTACATTTTTTTATGAAGAAATAAAAAAGTTACAGCAGTTTTTGTTTGATTTTTAAGAAAATCGCATTATTTCTTAAAAATAACGTTTATTTTTGTATAATTTTAAAATTAATCGTTCAAAAAATTTTAAAACGACATTTCTAATTAGATTTTATGAAAATAAAATTATTTAAACAAAATTTACGTTTTTTTATGAAGAAATAAAAAAGTTACAGCAGTTTTTGTTTGATTTTTAAGAGAAACGCATTATTTCTTAAAAATAAAGTTTTTTTTGTATAATTTTAAAATTAATCGTCCGATAAGTTTTAAAACGACATTTCTAATTAGATTTCATGAAAATAAAATTATTTAAACAAAATTTACCTTGTTTTATGAAGAACTAAAACAGTTTCTGCAGTTTTTGTGTGATTTTTAAGAAAAACGTTTTTTTTGTATAATTTTAAAATTAATCGTCCGAAAAATTTTAAAACAACATTTCTAATTAGATTTCATGAAAATAAAATTATTTAAACAAAATTTACATTGTTTTATGAAGAAATAAAAAAGTTTCTGCAGTTTTTGTATGATTTTTAAGAAAAACGTTTTTTTTGTATAATTTTTAAATTAATCGTCCGAAAAATTTTAAAACGACATTTCTAATTAGATTTCATGAAAATAAAATTATTTAAACAAAATTTACATTTTTTTATGTAGAAATAAAAAAGTTACAGCAGTTTTTGTTTGATTTTTAAGAAAAACGCATTATTTCTTAAAAATAACGTTTTTTTTGTATAATTTTAAAATTATTCGTCCAAAAAATTAAGAACGACATTTCTAGTTAGATTTCATGAAAATAAAATTATTAAAACAAAATTTACATTGTTTTATGAAGAAATAAAAAAGTTTCTGCAGTTTTTGTGTGATTTTTAAGAAAAACGTTTTTTTTTGTATAATTTTAAAATTAATCGTCCGAAAAATTTTAAAACGACATTTCTAATTAGATTTCATAAAAATAACATTATTTAAACAAAATTTACATTTTTTTATGAAGAAATAAAAAAGTTACAGCAGTTTTTGTTTGATTTTTAAGAAAAACGTATTATTTCTCAAAAATAAAGTTTTTTTTGTATAATTTTAAAATTAATCGTCCGAAAAGTTTTTAAACGACATTTCTAATTAGATTTCATGAAAATAAAATTATTTAAACAAAATTTACATTGTTTTATGAAGAACTAAAGAAGTTTCTGCAGTTTTTGTGTGATTTTTAAGAAAAATGTTTTTTTTGTATAATTTTAAAATTAATCGTCCGAAAAATTTTAAAACGACATTTCTAATTAGATTCCATGAAAATAAAATAATTTAAACAAAATTTACATTTTTTTATATCGAAATAAAAAAGTTACAGCAGTTTTTGCTTAATTTTTAAGAAAAACGCATTATTTCTTAAAAAAAACGTTTTTTTTGTATAATTTTAAAAATATTCGTCCGAAAAATTTTAAAACGACATTTCTAATTAGATTTTATGAAAATAAAATAATTTAAACAAAATTTTAATTTTTTTATAAAGAAATAAAAAAGTTACAGCAGTTTTTGTTTGATTTTTAAGAAAAACGCATTAATTCTTAAAAATAACGTTTATTTTTGTATAATTTTAAAATTAATCGTTCAAAAAATTTTAAAACGACATTTCTAATTAGATTTCATGAAAATAAAATTATTTAAACAAAATTTTCATTGTTTTATGAAGAAATAAAAAAGTTTCTGCAGTTTTTGTGTGATTTTTAAGAAAAACGTTTTTTTTGTATAATTTTAAAATTAATCGTCCGAAAAATTTTAAAACAACATTTCTAATTAGATTTCTTGAAAATAAAATTATTTAAACAAAATTTACATTTTTTTATGAAGAAATAAAAAAGTTACAGCAGTTTTTGTTTGATTTTTAGGAAAAACGCATTATTTCTAAAAAATAAAGTTTTTTTTGGTATAATTTTAAAATTAATCGTCCGAAAAATTTTAAAATGACATTTCAAATTAGATTTCATGAAAATAAAATTATTTAAACAAAATTTACATATTTTTATAAAGAAATAAAAAAGTTACAGCAGTTTTTGTTTGATTTTTAAGAAAAACGCATTATTTCTTAAAAATAACGTTTATTTTTGTATAATTTTTAAATTAATCGTTCAAAAAATTTTAAAACGACATTTCTAATTAGATTTCATGAAAATAAAATTATTTAAAGAAAATTTACATTGTTTTATGAAGAAATAAAAAAGTTTCTGCAGGTTTTGTGTGATTTTTAAGAAAAATGTTTTTTTTGTATAATTTTAAAATTAATCGTCCGAAAAATTTTAAAACAACATTTCTAATTAGATTTCTTGAAAATAAAATTATTTAAACCAAATTTACATTTTTTTATGAAGAAATAAAAAAGTTACAGCAGTTTTTGTTTGATTTTTAAGAAAAACGCATTATTACTTAAAAATAACTTTTTTTTTTTGTATAATTTTAAAATTAAACGTACAAAAAATTTTAAAACGGCATTTCTAATTAGATTTTATGAAAATAAAATAATCTAAACAAAATTTACATTTTTTTATAAAGAATTAAAAAAGTTACAGCAGTTTTTGTTTGATTTTTAAGAAAAACGCATTATTTCTAAAAAATAAGGTTTTTTTGGTATAATTTTAAAATTAATCGTCCGTAAAATTTTAAAACGGCATTCCTAATTAGATTTTATGAAAATAAAATAATTTAAACAAAATTTACATCTTTTTATAAAGAAATAAAAAAGTTACAGCAGTTTTTGTTTGATTTTTAAGAAAAACGCATTATTACTTAAAAATAACTTTTTTTTTTGTATAATTTTAAAATTAAACGTCCAAAAAATTTTAAAACGGCATTTCTAATTAGATTTCATGAAAATAAAATTATTTAAACAAAATTTACATTTTTTGATAAAGAAATAAAAAAGTTACAGCAGTTTTTGTTTGATTTTTAAGAAAAACGCATTATTTCTTAAAAATAACGTTTTGTTTTGTATAATTTTAAAATTAATCGTCCGAAAAATTTTAAAACGACATTTCTAATTAGATTTCATGAAAATAAAATTATTTAAAAAAAATTTACATTGTTTTATGAAAAAATAAAAAAGTTTCTGCAGTTTTTGTGTGATTTTTAAGAAATACGTTTTTTTTGTATAATTTTAAAATTAATCGTCCGAAAAATTTTAAAACGACATTTCTAATTAGATTTCATGTAAATAAAATTATTAAAGCAAAATTTACATTTTTTTATGAAGAAATAAAAAAGTTACAGCAGTTTTTGTTTGATTTTTAAGAAAAACGCATTATTTCTAAAAAATAAAGTTTTATTTGGTATAATTTTAAAATTAATCGTCCGTAAAATTTTAAAACGACATTTCTAATTAGATTTCATGAAAATAAAATTATTTAAACAAAATTTACATTGTTTTATGAAAAAATAAAAAAGTTTCTGCAGTTTTTGTGTGATTTTTAAGAAATACGTTTTTTTTGTATAATTTTAAAATTAATCGTCCGAAAAATTTTAAAACGACATTCCCAATTAGATTTCATGAAAATAAAATTATTTAAACAAAATTTACATTTTTTTATAATGAAATAAAAAAGTTACAGCAGTTTTTGTTTGATTTTTAAGAAAAACGCATTATTACTTAAAAATAACTTTTTTTTTTGTATAATTTTTAAATTAAACGTCTAAAAAATTTTAAAACGACATTTCGAATTAGATTTCATGAAAATAAAAATATTTAAACAAAATTTACATTTTTTTATAAAGAAATAAAAAAGTTACAGCAGTTTTTGTTTGATTTTTAAGAAAAACGCATTATTTCTTAAAAATAACGTTTTTTTTTTGTATAATTTTAAAATTATTTGTCCGAAAAATTTTAAAACGGCATTTCTAATTAGATTTTATGAAAATAAAATAATTTAAAAAAAATTTACATTTTTTTATAAAGAATTAAAAAAGTTACAGCAGTTTTTGTTTGATTTTTAAGAAAAACGCATTATTTCTAAAAAATAAGGTTTTTTTGGTATAATTTTAAAATTAATCGTCCGTAAAATTTTAAAACGGCATTTCTAATTAGATTTTATGAAAATAAAATAATTTAAACAAAATTTACATCTTTTTATAAAGAAATAAAAAAGTTACTGCAGTTTTTGTTTGATTTTTAAGAAAAACGCATTATTACTTAAAAATAACTTTTTTTTTTGTATAATTTTTAAATTAAACGTCTAAAAAATTTTAAAACGACATTTCGAATTAGATTTCATGAAAATAAAAATATTTAAACAAAATTTACATTTTTTTATAAAGAAATAAAAAAGTTACAGCAGTTTTTGTTTGATTTTTAAGAAAAACGCATTATTTCTTAAAAATAACTTTTTTTTTTGTATAATTTTAAAATTAAACATCCAAAAAATTTAAAACAATAATTCTAATTAGATTTCATGAAAATAAAAATATTTAAACAAAATTTACATTTTTTTATAATGAAATAAAAAAGTTACAGCAGTTTTTGTTTGATTTTTAAGAAAAACGCATTATTACTTAAAAATAACTTTTTTTTTTGTATAATTTTTAAATTAAACGTCTAAAAAATTTTAAAACGACATTTCGAATTAGATTTCATGAAAATAAAAATATTTAAACAAAATTTACATTTTTTTATAAAGAAATAAAAAAGTTACAGCAGTTTTTGTTTGATTTTTAAGAAAAACGCATTATTTCTTAAAAATAACGTTTTTTTTTTGTATAATTTTAAAATTATTTGTCCGAAAAATTTTAAAACGGCATTTCTAATTAGATTTTATGAAAATAAAATAATTTAAAAAAAATTTACATTTTTTTATAAAGAATTAAAAAAGTTACAGCAGTTTTTGTTTGATTTTTAAGAAAAACGCATTATTTCTAAAAAATAAGGTTTTTTTGGTATAATTTTAAAATTAATCGTCCGTAAAATTTTAAAACGGCATTTCTAATTAGATTTTATGAAAATAAAATAATTTAAACAAAATTTACATCTTTTTATAAAGAAATAAAAAAGTTACTGCAGTTTTTGTTTGATTTTTAAGAAAAACGCATTATTTCTTAAAAATAACGTTTTGTTTTGTATAATTTTAAAATTAATCGTCCGAAAAATTTTAAAACGACATTTCTAATTAGATTTCATGAAAATAAAATTATTTAAACAAAATTTACATTGTTTTATGAAAAAATAAAAAAGTTTCTGCAGTTTTTGTGTGATTTTTAAGAAATACGTTTTTTTTGTATAATTTTAAAATTAATCGTCCGAAAAATTTTAAAACGACATTTCTAATTAGATTTCATGAAAATAAAATTATTTAAACAAAATTTACATTGTTTTATGAAAAAATAAAAAAGTTTCTGCAGTTTTTGTGTGATTTTTAAGAAAAACGTTTTTTCTTGTATAATTTTAAAATTAATCGTCCGAAAAATTTTAAAACGACATTTCTAATTAGATTTCATGAAAATAAAATTATTTAAACAAAATTTACATTTTTTTATGAAGAAATAAAAAAGTTACAGCAGTTTTGGTTTGATTTTTAAGAAAAACGTATTATTTCTTAAAAATAACGTTTTTTTTGTAAAATTTTAAAATTAATCGTCCAAAAAATTTTAAAACGACAGTTCTAATTAGATTTCATGAAATTAAAATTATTTAAACAAAATATACATTGTTTTATGAAGAAATAAAAAAGTTTCTGCAGTTTTTGTGTGATTTTTAAGAAAAACGTTTTTTTGTATAATTTTAAAATTAATCGCCCGAAAAATTTTAAAACGACATTTCTAATTAGATTTTATGAAAATAAAATTATTTAAACAAAATTTACATTTTTTTATGAAGAAATAAAAAAGTTACAGAGGTTTTTGTTTGATTTTTAAGAAAAACGCATTATTTCTTATAAATAACTTTTTTTTTTGTATAATTTTAAAATTAATCGTCCAAAAAATTTTAAAACGACATTTCTAATTGGATTTCATGAAAATAAAATTATTTAAACAAAATTTACATTTTTTTATGAAGAAATAAAAAAGTTACAGAGGTTTTTGTTTGATTTTTAAGAAAAACGCATTATTTCTTATAAATAACGTTTTTTTTTGTATAATTTAAAAACTAATCGTCCAAAATATTTTAAAACGACATTTCTAATTAGATTTCATGAAAATAAAATTATTTAAACAAAATTTACATTTTTTTATGAAGAAATAAAAAAGTTACAGCAGTTTTGGTTTGATTTTTAAGAAAAACGTATTATTTCTTAAAAATAACGTTTTTTTTGTAAAATTTTAAAATTAATCGTCCAAAAAATTTTAAAACGACAGTTCTAATTAGATTTCATGAAATTAAAATTATTTAAACAAAATATACATTGTTTTATGAAGAAATAAAAAAGTTTCTGCAGTTTTTGTGTGATTTTTAAGAAAAACGTTTTTTTGTATAATTTTAAAATTAATCGCCCGAAAAATTTTAAAACGACATTTCTAATTAGATTTTATGAAAATAAAATTATTTAAACAAAATTTACATTTTTTTATGAAGAAATAAAAAAGTTACAGAGGTTTTTGTTTGATTTTTAAGAAAAACGCATTATTTCTTAAAAATAAAGTTTTTTTTGTATAATTTTAAAATTAATCGTCCGAAAACATTTAAAACGACATTTCTAATTAGATTTCATGAAAATAAAATTATTTAAACAAAATTTACATTTTTTTATGAAGAAATAAAAAAGTTACAGCAGTTTTTGTTTGATATTTAAGAAAAACGCATTATTTCTTAAAAATAAAGTTTTTTTTGTATAATTTTAAAATTAATCGTCCGAAAAGATTTAAAACGACATTTCTAATTAGATTTCATGAAAATAAAATTATTTAAACAAAATTTACATTGTTTTATGAAGAACTAAAAAAGTTTTTGCAGTTTTTGTGTGATTTTTAAGAACAACGTTTTTTTTGTATAATTTTAAAATTAATCGTCCGAAAAATTTTAAAACGACATTTCTAATTAGATTTCATGAAAATAAAATTATTTAAACAAAATTTACATTTTTTTATAAAGAAATAAAAAAGTTACAGCAGTTTTTGTTTGATTTTTAAGAAAGACGCATTATTTCTTAAAAATAACGTTTTTTTTTTGTATAATTTTAAAATTATTCGTCCGAAAAATTTTAAAACGACATTTCTAATTAGATTTCATGAAAATAAAATTATTTAAACAAAATTTACATTTTTTTATAAAGAAATAAAAAAGTTACAGCAGTTTTTGTTTGATTTTTAAGAAACACGCATTATTTCTTAAAAATAACGTTTTTTTTGTATAATTTTTAAATTAAACGTCCGAAAAATTTAAAAACGGCATTTCTAATTAGATTTTATGAAAATAAAATAATTTAAACAAAATTTACATTTTTTTAAAAAGAAATAAAAAAGTTACAGCAGTTTTTGCTTGATTTTTAAGAAAAACGCATTATTTCTTAAAAATAACGTTTTTTTTGTATAATTTTAAAAACAATCGTCCAAAAAATTTTAAAACGACATTTCTAATTAGATTTCATGAAAATAAAATTATTTAAACAAAATTTACATTGTTTTATGAAGAAATAAAAAAGTTTCTGCAGTTTTTGTGTGATTTTTAAGAAAAACGTTTTTTTTGTATAATTTTAAAATTAATCATCTGAAAAATTTTAAAACGACATTTCTAATTAGATTTTTTGAAAATAAAATAATTTAAACAAAAAATTTACATTTTTTTAAAAAGAAATAAAAAAGTTACAGCAGTTTTTGCTTGATTTTTAAGAAAGACGCATTATTTCTTAAAAATAACGTTTTTTTTTGTATAATTTTAAAATTAATCGTCCGAAAAATTTTAAAACGACATTTCTAATTAAATTTCATGAAAATAAAATTATTTAAACAAAATTTACATTTTTTTATAAAGAAATAAAAAAGTTACAGCAGTTTTTGTTTGATTTTTAAGAAACACGCATTATTTCTTAAAAATAACGTTTTTTTTGTATAATTTTAAAATAATCGTCCAAAAAATTTTAAAACGACATTTCTAATTAGATTTCATGAAAATAAAATTATTTAAACAAAATTTACATTGTGTTATGAAGAAATAAAAAAGTTTCTGCAGTTTTTGTGTGATTTTTAAGAAAAACGTTTTTTTTGTATAATTTTAAAATTAATCATCTGAAAAATTTTAAAACGACATTTCTAATTAGATTTTTTGAAAATAAAATAATTTTAACAAAAAATTTACATCTTTTTATAAAGAAATAAAAAAGTTACAGCAGTTTTTGTTTGATTTTTAAGATAAACGCATTATTTCTAAAAAATAACGTTTTTTTGGTATAATTTTAAAATTAATCGTCCGAAAAATTTTAAAACGACATTTCTAATTAGAATTCATGAAAATAAAATTATTTAAACAAAATTTACATTTTTTTATGAAGAAATAAAAAAGTTTCTGCAGTTTTTGTGTGATTTTTAAGAAAAAGGTTTTTTTGTATAATTTTAAAATTAATCGCCCGAAAAATTTTAAAATGACATTTCTAATTAGATTTTATGAAAATAAAATTATTTAAACAAAATTTACATTTTTTTATGAAGAAATAAAAAAGTTACAGCAGTTTTTGTTTGATTTTTAAGAAAAACGCATTATTTCTTAAAAATAACGTTTATTTTTGTATAATTTTAAAATTAATCGTTCAAAAAATTTTAAAACGACATTTCTAATTAGATTTCATGAAAATAAAATTATTTAAACAAAATTTACGTTTTTTTATGAAGAAATAAAAAAGTTACAGCAGTTTTTGTTTGATTTTTAAGAGAAACGCATTATTTCTTAAAAATAAAGTTTTTTTTGTATAATTTTAAAATTAATCGTCCGAAAAGTTTTAAAACGACATTTCCAATTAGATTTCATGAAAATAAAATTATTTAAACAAAATTTACCTTGTTTTATGAAGAACTAAAACAGTTTCTGCAGTTTTTGTGTGATTTTTAAGAAAAACGTTTTTTTTGTATAATTTTAAAATTAATCGTCCGAAAACTTTTAAAACAACATTTCTAATTAGATTTCATGAAAATAAAATTATTTAAACAAAATTTACATTTTTTTATGAAGAAATAAAAAAGTTACAGCAGTTTTTGTTTGATTTTTAAGAAAATCGCATTATTTCTTAAAAATAACGTTTATTTTTGTATAATTTTAAAATTAATCGTTCAAAAAATTTTAAAACGACATTTCTAATTAGATTTTATGAAAATAAAATTATTTAAACAAAATTTACGTTTTTTTATGAAGAAATAAAAAAGTTACAGCAGTTTTTGTTTGATTTTTAAGAGAAACGCATTATTTCTTAAAAATAAAGTTTTTTTTGTATAATTTTAAAATTAATCGTCCGATAAGTTTTAAAACGACATTTCTAATTAGATTTCATGAAAATAAAATTATTTAAACAAAATTTACCTTGTTTTATGAAGAACTAAAACAGTTTCTGCAGTTTTTGTGTGATTTTTAAGAAAAACGTTTTTTTTGTATAATTTTAAAATTAATCGTCCGAAAAATTTTAAAACAACATTTCTAATTAGATTTCATGAAAATAAAATTATTTAAACAAAATTTACATTGTTTTATGAAGAAATAAAAAAGTTTCTGCAGTTTTTGTGTGATTTTTAAGAAAAACGTTTTTTTTGTATAATTTTTAAATTAATCGTCCGAAAAATTTTAAAACGACATTTCTAATTAGATTTCATGAAAATAAAATTATTTAAACAAAATTTACATTTTTTTATGTAGAAATAAAAAAGTTACAGCAGTTTTTGTTTGATTTTTAAGAAAAACGCATTATTTCTTAAAAATAACGTTTTTTTTGTATAATTTTAAAATTATTCGTCCAAAAAATTAAGAACGACATTTCTAGTTAGATTTCATGAAAATAAAATTATTAAAACAAAATTTACATTGTTTTATGAAGAAATAAAAAAGTTTCTGCAGTTTTTGTGTGATTTTTAAGAAAAACGTTTTTTTTTGTATAATTTTAAAATTAATCGTCCGAAAAATTTTAAAACGACATTTCTAATTAGATTTCATAAAAATAACATTATTTAAACAAAATTTACATTTTTTTATGAAGAAATAAAAAAGTTACAGCAGTTTTTGTTTGATTTTTAAGAAAAACGTATTATTTCTCAAAAATAAAGTTTTTTTTGTATAATTTTAAAATTAATCGTCCGAAAAGTTTTTAAACGACATTTCTAATTAGATTTCATGAAAATAAAATTATTTAAACAAAATTTACATTGTTTTATGAAGAACTAAAGAAGTTTCTGCAGTTTTTGTGTGATTTTTAAGAAAAATGTTTTTTTTGTATAATTTTAAAATTAATCGTCCGAAAAATTTTAAAACGACATTTCTAATTAGATTCCATGAAAATAAAATAATTTAAACAAAATTTACATTTTTTTATATCGAAATAAAAAAGTTACAGCAGTTTTTGCTTAATTTTTAAGAAAAACGCATTATTTCTTAAAAAAAACGTTTTTTTTGTATAATTTTAAAAATATTCGTCCGAAAAATTTTAAAACGACATTTCTAATTAGATTTTATGAAAATAAAATAATTTAAACAAAATTTTAATTTTTTTATAAAGAAATAAAAAAGTTACAGCAGTTTTTGTTTGATTTTTAAGAAAAACGCATTAATTCTTAAAAATAACGTTTATTTTTGTATAATTTTAAAATTAATCGTTCAAAAAATTTTAAAACGACATTTCTAATTAGATTTCATGAAAATAAAATTATTTAAACAAAATTTTCATTGTTTTATGAAGAAATAAAAAAGTTTCTGCAGTTTTTGTGTGATTTTTAAGAAAAACGTTTTTTTTGTATAATTTTAAAATTAATCGTCCGAAAAATTTTAAAACAACATTTCTAATTAGATTTCTTGAAAATAAAATTATTTAAACAAAATTTACATTTTTTTATGAAGAAATAAAAAAGTTACAGCAGTTTTTGTTTGATTTTTAGGAAAAACGCATTATTTCTAAAAAATAAAGTTTTTTTTGGTATAATTTTAAAATTAATCGTCCGAAAAATTTTAAAATGACATTTCAAATTAGATTTCATGAAAATAAAATTATTTAAACAAAATTTACATATTTTTATAAAGAAATAAAAAAGTTACAGCAGTTTTTGTTTGATTTTTAAGAAAAACGCATTATTTCTTAAAAATAACGTTTATTTTTGTATAATTTTTAAATTAATCGTTCAAAAAATTTTAAAACGACATTTCTAATTAGATTTCATGAAAATAAAATTATTTAAAGAAAATTTACATTGTTTTATGAAGAAATAAAAAAGTTTCTGCAGGTTTTGTGTGATTTTTAAGAAAAATGTTTTTTTTGTATAATTTTAAAATTAATCGTCCGAAAAATTTTAAAACAACATTTCTAATTAGATTTCTTGAAAATAAAATTATTTAAACCAAATTTACATTTTTTTATGAAGAAATAAAAAAGTTACAGCAGTTTTTGTTTGATTTTTAAGAAAAACGCATTATTACTTAAAAATAACTTTTTTTTTTTGTATAATTTTAAAATTAAACGTACAAAAAATTTTAAAACGGCATTTCTAATTAGATTTTATGAAAATAAAATAATCTAAACAAAATTTACATTTTTTTATAAAGAATTAAAAAAGTTACAGCAGTTTTTGTTTGATTTTTAAGAAAAACGCATTATTTCTAAAAAATAAGGTTTTTTTGGTATAATTTTAAAATTAATCGTCCGTAAAATTTTAAAACGGCATTCCTAATTAGATTTTATGAAAATAAAATAATTTAAACAAAATTTACATCTTTTTATAAAGAAATAAAAAAGTTACAGCAGTTTTTGTTTGATTTTTAAGAAAAACGCATTATTACTTAAAAATAACTTTTTTTTTTTGTATAATTTTAAAATTAAACGTCCAAAAAATTTTAAAACGGCATTTCTAATTAGATTTCATGAAAATAAAATTATTTAAACAAAATTTACATTTTTTGATAAAGAAATAAAAAAGTTACAGCAGTTTTTGTTTGATTTTTAAGAAAAACGCATTATTTCTTAAAAATAACGTTTTGTTTTGTATAATTTTAAAATTAATCGTCCGAAAAATTTTAAAACGACATTTCTAATTAGATTTCATGAAAATAAAATTATTTAAAAAAAATTTACATTGTTTTATGAAAAAATAAAAAAGTTTCTGCAGTTTTTGTGTGATTTTTAAGAAATACGTTTTTTTTGTATAATTTTAAAATTAATCGTCCGAAAAATTTTAAAACGACATTTCTAATTAGATTTCATGTAAATAAAATTATTAAAGCAAAATTTACATTTTTTTATGAAGAAATAAAAAAGTTACAGCAGTTTTTGTTTGATTTTTAAGAAAAACGCATTATTTCTAAAAAATAAAGTTTTATTTGGTATAATTTTAAAATTAATCGTCCGTAAAATTTTAAAACGACATTTCTAATTAGATTTCATGAAAATAAAATTATTTAAACAAAATTTACATTGTTTTATGAAAAAATAAAAAAGTTTCTGCAGTTTTTGTGTGATTTTTAAGAAATACGTTTTTTTTGTATAATTTTAAAATTAATCGTCCGAAAAATTTTAAAACGACATTCCCAATTAGATTTCATGAAAATAAAATTATTTAAACAAAATTTACATTTTTTTATAATGAAATAAAAAAGTTACAGCAGTTTTTGTTTGATTTTTAAGAAAAACGCATTATTACTTAAAAATAACTTTTTTTTTTGTATAATTTTTAAATTAAACGTCTAAAAAATTTTAAAACGACATTTCGAATTAGATTTCATGAAAATAAAAATATTTAAACAAAATTTACATTTTTTTATAAAGAAATAAAAAAGTTACAGCAGTTTTTGTTTGATTTTTAAGAAAAACGCATTATTTCTTAAAAATAACGTTTTTTTTTTGTATAATTTTAAAATTATTTGTCCGAAAAATTTTAAAACGGCATTTCTAATTAGATTTTATGAAAATAAAATAATTTAAAAAAAATTTACATTTTTTTATAAAGAATTAAAAAAGTTACAGCAGTTTTTGTTTGATTTTTAAGAAAAACGCATTATTTCTAAAAAATAAGGTTTTTTTGGTATAATTTTAAAATTAATCGTCCGTAAAATTTTAAAACGGCATTTCTAATTAGATTTTATGAAAATAAAATAATTTAAACAAAATTTACATCTTTTTATAAAGAAATAAAAAAGTTACTGCAGTTTTTGTTTGATTTTTAAGAAAAACGCATTATTACTTAAAAATAACTTTTTTTTTTGTATAATTTTTAAATTAAACGTCTAAAAAATTTTAAAACGACATTTCGAATTAGATTTCATGAAAATAAAAATATTTAAACAAAATTTACATTTTTTTATAAAGAAATAAAAAAGTTACAGCAGTTTTTGTTTGATTTTTAAGAAAAACGCATTATTTCTTAAAAATAACTTTTTTTTTTGTATAATTTTAAAATTAAACATCCAAAAAATTTAAAACAATAATTCTAATTAGATTTCATGAAAATAAAAATATTTAAACAAAATTTACATTTTTTTATAATGAAATAAAAAAGTTACAGCAGTTTTTGTTTGATTTTTAAGAAAAACGCATTATTACTTAAAAATAACTTTTTTTTTTGTATAATTTTTAAATTAAACGTCTAAAAAATTTTAAAACGACATTTCGAATTAGATTTCATGAAAATAAAAATATTTAAACAAAATTTACATTTTTTTATAAAGAAATAAAAAAGTTACAGCAGTTTTTGTTTGATTTTTAAGAAAAACGCATTATTTCTTAAAAATAACGTTTTTTTTTTGTATAATTTTAAAATTATTTGTCCGAAAAATTTTAAAACGGCATTTCTAATTAGATTTTATGAAAATAAAATAATTTAAAAAAAATTTACATTTTTTTATAAAGAATTAAAAAAGTTACAGCAGTTTTTGTTTGATTTTTAAGAAAAACGCATTATTTCTAAAAAATAAGGTTTTTTTGGTATAATTTTAAAATTAATCGTCCGTAAAATTTTAAAACGGCATTTCTAATTAGATTTTATGAAAATAAAATAATTTAAACAAAATTTACATCTTTTTATAAAGAAATAAAAAAGTTACTGCAGTTTTTGTTTGATTTTTAAGAAAAACGCATTATTTCTTAAAAATAACGTTTTGTTTTGTATAATTTTAAAATTAATCGTCCGAAAAATTTTAAAACGACATTTCTAATTAGATTTCATGAAAATAAAATTATTTAAACAAAATTTACATTGTTTTATGAAAAAATAAAAAAGTTTCTGCAGTTTTTGTGTGATTTTTAAGAAATACGTTTTTTTTGTATAATTTTAAAATTAATCGTCCGAAAAATTTTAAAACGACATTTCTAATTAGATTTCATGAAAATAAAATTATTTAAACAAAATTTACATTGTTTTATGAAAAAATAAAAAAGTTTCTGCAGTTTTTGTGTGATTTTTAAGAAAAACGTTTTTTCTTGTATAATTTTAAAATTAATCGTCCGAAAAATTTTAAAACGACATTTCTAATTAGATTTCATGAAAATAAAATTATTTAAATAAAATTTACATTTTTTTATGAAGAAATAAAAAAGTTACAGCAGTTTTTGTTTGATTTTTAAGAAAAACGCATTATTTCTTAAAAATAACGTTTTGTTTTGTATAATTTTAAAATTAATCGTCCGAAAAATTTTAAAACGGCATTTCTAATTAGATTTTATGAAAATAAAATAATTTAAATAAAATTTACATTTTTTTATAAAGAAATAAAAAAGTTACAGCAGTTTTTGTTTGATTTCTAAGAAAAACGCAATATTTCTGAAAACTAACGTTTTTTTTGTATAATTTTAAAATTAATCGTCCAAAAAATTTTTAAACGACATTTCTAATTAGATTTCATGAAAATAAAATTATTTAAACAAAATTTACATTGTTTTATGAAGAAATAAAAAAATTTCTGCAGTTTTTGTGTGATTTTTACGAAAAAGGTTGTTTTTGTATAATTTTAAAATTAATCGTTCGAAAAATTTTAAAACGACATTTCTAATTAGATTTTATGAAAATAAAATTATTTAAACAAAATTTACATTTTTTTATAAAGAAATAAAAAAGTTACATCAGTTTTTGTTTGATTTTTAAGAAAAACGTATTATTTCTTAAAAATAACGTTTTTTTGTATAATTTTAAAATTAATCGTCCGAAAAATTTTAAAACGACATTTCTAATTAGATTTCATGAAAATAAAATTATTTAAACAAAATTTACATTGTTTTATGAAGAAATAAAAAAATTTCTGCAGTTTTTGTGTATGTTTAAAGAAATAAAAAAGTTACAGCAGTTTTTGTTTGATTTCTAAGAAAAACGCAATATTTATTAAAAATAACGTTTTTTTTTGTATAATTTTAAAATTAATAGTCCGAAAAATTTTAAAACGGCATTTCTAATTAGATTTTATGAAAATAAAATAATTAAAATAAAATTTACATCTTTTTATAAAGAAATAAAAAAATTACAGCAGTTTTTGTTTGATTTCTAAGAAAAACGCAATATTTCTTAAAAATAACGTTTTTTTTTGTATAATTTTAAAATTAATCGTCCGAAAAATTTTAAAACGGCATTTCTAATTAGATTTTATGAAAATAAAATAATTAAAATAAAATTTACATCTTTTTATAAAGAAATAAAAAAGTTACAGCAGTTTTTGTTTGATTTTTAAGAAAAACGCATTGTTTCTAAAAAATAACGTTTTTTGGTATAATTTTAAAATTAATCGTCCGAAAAATTTTAAAACGACATTCTAATTAGATTTCATAAAAATAAAATTATTTAAACAAAATTTACATTTTTTAATAAAGAAATAAAAAAGTTACAGCACTTTTTGTTTGCTTTTTAAGAAAAACGCATTATTTCTTAAAAATAACGTTTTTTTGTATAATTTTAAAATTAATCGTCCGAAAAATTTTAAAACGACATTTCTAATTAGATTCCATGAAAATAAAATAATTTAAACAAAATTTACATTTTTTTATAAAGAAATAAAAAAGTTGCAGCAGTTTTTGTTTGATTTGTAAGAAAAACGCAATATTTCTTAAAAATAACGTTTTTTTTGTATAATTTTAAAATTAATCGTCCAAAAAATTTTAAAACGACATTTCTAATTAGATTTCATGAAAATAAAATTATTTAAACAAAATTGACATTGTTTTATGAAGAAATAAAAAAATTTCTGCAGTTTTTGTGTGATTTTTAAGAAAAAGGTTTTTTTTGTATAATTTTAAAATTATTCGTCCGAAAAATTTTAAAACGACATTTCTAATTAGATTTCTTGAAAATAAAATTATTTAAACAAAATTTACATTTTTTTATGAAGAAATAAAAAAGTTACAGCAGTTTTTGTTTGATTTTTAAGAAAAACGCATTATTTCTAAAAAATAAAGTTTTTTTTGGTATAATTTTAAAATTAATCGTCCGAAGAATTTTAAAATGACATTTCGAATTAGATTTCATGAAAATAAAATTATTTAAACAAAATTTACATTTTTTTATAAAGAAATAAAAAAGTTACAGCAGTATTTGTGTGATTTTTAAGAAAAAGGTTTTTTTTGTATAATTTTAAAGTTAATCGTCCGAAAAATTTTAAAACGACATGTCTAATTAGATTTCATGAAAATAAAATTATTTAAACAATATTTACATATTTTTATGAAGAAATAAAAAAGTTACAGCAGTTTTTGTTTGATTTTTAAGAAAAACGCATTATTTCTAAAAATAAAGTTTTTTTTTGGTATAATTTTAAAATTAATCGTCCGAAAAATTTTAAAACGACATTTCGAATTAGATTTTATGAAAATAAAATAATTTAAACAAAATTTACATCTTTTTATAAAGAAATAAAAAAGTTACAGCAGTTTTTGTTTGATTTTTAAGAAAAACGCATTATTTCTTAAAAATAACGTTTTTTTTGTATAATTTTTAAATTAATCGTCCAAAAAAATTTAAAACGACATTTCTAATTAGATTTCATGAAAATAAAATTATTTAAACAATATTTACATTGTTTTATGAAGAAATAAAAAAGTTTCTGCAGTTTTTGTGTGATTTTTAAGAAAAAGTTTTTTTTGTATAATTTTAAAATTAATCGTCCGAAAAATTTTAAAACGACATTTCTAATTAGATTTCTTGAAAATAAAATTATTTAAACAAAATTTACATTTTTTTATGAAGAAATAAAAAAGTTACAGCAGTTTTTGTTTGATTTTTAAGAAAAACGCATTATTTCTAAAAAATAAAGTTTTTTTTGGTATAATTTTAAAATTAATCGTCCGAAGAATTTTAAAATGACATTTCGAATTAGATTTCATGAAAATAAAAATATTTAAACAAAATTTCCATTTTTTTATAATGAAATAAAAAAGTTACAGCAGTTTTTGTTTGATTTTTAAGAAAAACGCATTATTACTTAAAAATAACTTTTTTTTTTGTATAATTTTAAAATTAAACGTCCAAAAAATTTTAAAACGGCATTTCTAATTAGATTTCATGAAAATAAAATTATTTAAACAAAATTTAAATTTTTTTATAAAGAAATAAAAAAGTTACAGCAGTTTTTGTTTGATTTTTAAGAAAAACGCATTATTTCTTAAAAATAACTTTTTTTTTGTGTATAATTTTAAAATTATTCGTCCGAAAAATTTTAAAACGGCATTTCTAATTAGGTTTAATGAAAATAAAATAATTTAAACAAAATTTACATTTTTTTATAATGAATTAAAAAAGTTACAGCAGTTTTTGTTTGATTTTTAAGAAAAACGCATTATTTCTTAAAAATAAGGTTTTTTTGGTATAATTTTAAAATTAATCGTCCGTAAAATTTTAAAACGACATTTCTAATTAGATTTCATGAAAATAAAATTATTTAAACAAAATTTACATTTTTTTATAAAGAAATAAAAAAGTTACATCAGTTTTTGTTTGATTTTTAAGAAAAACGCATTATTTCTTAAAAATAACTTTTTTTTTTGTATAATTTTAAAATTATTCGTCCGAAAAATTTTAAAACGGCATTTCTAATTAGATTTTATGAAAATAAAATAATTTAGACAAAATTTACATCTTTTTATAAAGAAATAAAAAAGTTACAGCAGTTTTTGTTTGATTTTTAAGAAAAACGCATTATTTCTTAAAAATAACGTTTTGTTTTGTATAATTTTAAAATTAATCGTCCGAAAAATTTTAAAACGACATTTCTAATTAGATTTCATGAAAATAAAATAATTTAAACAAAATTTACATCTTTTTATAAAGAAATAAAAAAGTTACAGCAGTTTTTGTTTGATTTTTAAGAAAAACGCATTATTTCTTAAAAATAACGTATTGTTTTGTATAATTTTAAAATTAATCGTCCGAAAAATTTTAAAACGACATTTCTAATTAGATTTCATGAAAATAAAATTATTTAAACAAAATTTACATTGTTTTATAATGAAATAAAAAAGTTACAGCAGTTTTTGTTTGATTTTTAAGAAAAACGCATTATTTCTTAAAAATAAGGTTTTTTTGGTATAATTTTAAAATTAATCGTCCGAAAAATTTTAAAACGACATTTCGAATTAGATTTCATGAAAATAAAAATATTTAAACAAAATTTCCATTTTTTTATAATGAAATAAAAAAGTTACAGCAGTTTTTGTTTGATTTTTAAGAAAAACGCATTATTACTTAAAAATAACTTTTTTTTTTGTATAATTTTAAAATTAAACGTCCAAAAAATTTTAAAACGGCATTTCTAATTAGATTTCATGAAAATAAAATTATTTAAACAAAATTTACATTTTTTTATAAAGAAATAAAAAAGTTACAGCAGTTTTTGTTTGATTTTTAAGAAAAACGCATTATTTCTTAAAAATAACTTTTTTTTTTGTATAATTTTAAAATTATTCGTCCGAAAAATTTTAAAACGGCATTTCTAATTAGATTTTATGAAAATAAAATAATTTAAACAAAATTTACATCTTTTTATAAAGAAATAAAAAAGTTACAGCAGTTTTTGTTTGATTTTTAAGAAAAACGCATTATTTCTTAAAAATAACGTTTTGTTTTGTATAATTTTAAAATTATTCGTCCGAAAAATTTTAAAACGACATTTCTAATTAGATTTCATGAAAATAAAATTATTTAAACAAAATTTACATTTTTTTATAAAGAAATAAAAAAGTTACAGCAGTTTTTGTTTGATTTTTAAGAAACACGCATTATTTCTTAAAAATAACGTTTTTTTTGTATAATTTTTAAATTAAACGTCCGAAAAATTTAAAAACGGCATTTTTAATTAGATTTTATGAAAATAAAATAATTTAAACAAAATTTACATTTTTTTAAAAAGAAATAAAAAAGTTACAGCAGTTTTTGCTTGATTTTTAAGAAAAACGCATTATTTCTTAAAAATAACGTTTTTTTTGTATAATTTTAAAAACAATCGTCCAAAAAATTTTAAAACGACATTTCTAATTAGATTTCATGAAAATAAAATTATTTAAACAAAATTTACATTGTTTTATGAAGAAATAAAAAAGTTTCTGCAGTTTTTGTGTGATTTTTAAGAAAAACGTTTTTTTTGTATAATTTTAAAATTAATCATCTGAAAAATTTTAAAACGACATTTCTAATTAGATTTTTTGAAAATAAAATAATTTAAACAAAAAATTTACATTTTTTTAAAAAGAAATAAAAAAGTTACAGCAGTTTTTGTTTGATTTCTAAGAAAAACGCAATATTTCTTAAAAATAACGTTTTTTTTTGTATAATTTTAAAATTAATCGTCCGAAAAATTTTAAAACGGCATTTCTAATTAGATTTTATGAAAATAAAATAATTAAAATAAAATTTACATCTTTTTATAAAGAAATAAAAAAGTTACAGCAGTTTTTGTTTGATTTTTAAGAAAAACGCATTGTTTCTAAAAAATAACGTTTTTTGGTATAATTTTAAAATTAATCGTCCGAAAAATTTTAAAACGACATTCTAATTAGATTTCATAAAAATAAAATTATTTAAACAAAATTTACATTTTTTAATAAAGAAATAAAAAAGTTGCAGCAGTTTTTGT
This sequence comes from Stenus bimaculatus, assembly GCA_963971135.1. Taxonomy (NCBI): domain Eukaryota; kingdom Metazoa; phylum Arthropoda; class Insecta; order Coleoptera; family Staphylinidae; genus Stenus; species Stenus bimaculatus. Next base: position 34,847,408 of record OZ020183.1, on the reverse strand, counting down.
TTGATTTGTAAGAAAAACGCAATATTTCTTAAAAATAACGTTTTTTTTGTATAATTTTAAAATTAATCGTCCAAAAAATTTTAAAACGACATTTCTAATTAGATTTCATGAAAATAAAATTATTTAAACAAAATTGACATTGTTTTATGAAGAAATAAAAAAATTTCTGCAGTTTTTGTGTGATTTTTAAGAAAAAGGTTTTTTTTGTATAATTTTAAAATTATTCTTCCGAAAAATTTTAAAACGACATTACTAATTAGATTTCATGAAAATAAAATTATTTAAACAAAATTTACATTTTTTTATAAAGAAATAAAAAAGTTACAGCAGTATTTGTGTGATTTTTAAGAAAAAGGTTTTTTTTGTATAATTTTAAAGTTAATCGTCCGAAAAATTTTAAAACGACATGTCTAATTAGATTTCATGAAAATAAAATTATTTAAACAATATTTACATATTTTTATGAAGAAATAAAAAAGTTACAGCAGTTTTTGTTTGATTTTTAAGAAAAACGCATTATTTCTAAAAAATAAAGTTTTTTTTTGGTATAATTTTAAAATTAATCGTCCGAAAAATTTTAAAACGACATTTCGAATTAGATTTTATGAAAATAAAATAATTTAAACAAAATTTACATCTTTTTATAAAGAAATAAAAAAGTTACAGCAGTTTTTGTTTGATTTTTAAGAAAAACGCATTATTTCTTAAAAATAACGTTTTTTTTGTATAATTTTTAAATTAATCGTCCAAAAAAATTTAAAACGACATTTCTAATTAGATTTCATGAAAATAAAATTATTTAAACAATATTTACATTGTTTTATGAAGAAATAAAAACGTTTCTGCAGTTTTTGTGTGATTTTTAAGAAAAAGTTTTTTTTGTATAATTTTAAAATTAATCGTCCGAAAAATTTTAAAACGACATTTCTAATTAGATTTCTTGAAAATAAAATTATTTAAACAAAATTTACATTTTTTTATGAAGAAATAAAAAAGTTACAGCAGTTTTTGTTTGATTTTTAAGAAAAACGCATTATTTCTAAAAAATAAAGTTTTTTTTGGTATAATTTTAAAATTAATCGTCCGAAGAATTTTAAAATGACATTTCGAATTAGATTTCATGAAAATAAAAATATTTAAACAAAATTTCCATTTTTTTATAATGAAATAAAAAAGTTACAGCAGTTTTTGTTTGATTTTTAAGAAAAACGCATTATTACTTAAAAATAACTTTTTTTTTTGTATAATTTTAAAATTAAACGTCCAAAAAATTTTAAAACGGCATTTCTAATTAGATTTCATGAAAATAAAATTATTTAAACAAAATTTAAATTTTTTTATAAAGAAATAAAAAAGTTACAGCAGTTTTTGTTTGATTTTTAAGAAAAACGCATTATTTCTTAAAAATAACTTTTTTTTTTTGTATAATTTTAAAATTATTCGTCCGAAAAATTTTAAAACGGCATTTCTAATTAGGTTTAATGAAAATAAAATAATTTAAACAAAATTTACATTTTTTTATAATGAATTAAAAAAGTTACAGCAGTTTTTGTTTGATTTTTAAGAAAAACGCATTATTTCTTAAAAATAAGGTTTTTTTGGTATAATTTTAAAATTAATCGTCCGTAAAATTTTAAAACGACATTTCTAATTAGATTTCATGAAAATAAAATTATTTAAACAAAATTTACATTTTTTTATAAAGAAATAAAAAAGTTACATCAGTTTTTGTTTGATTTTTAAGAAAAACGCATTATTTCTTAAAAATAACGTTTTGTTTTGTATAATTTTAAAATTAATCGTCCGAAAAATTTTAAAACGACATTTCTAATTAGATTTCATGAAAATAAAATAATTTAAACAAAATTTACATCTTTTTATAAAGAAATAAAAAAGTTACAGCAGTTTTTGTTTGATTTTTAAGAAAAACGCATTATTTCTTAAAAATAAGGTTTTTTTGGTATAATTTTAAAATTAATCGTCCGAAAAATTTTAAAACGACATTTCTAATTAGATTTCATGAAAATAAAATTATTTAAACAAAATTTACATTGTTTTATAATGAAATAAAAAAGTTACAGCAGTTTTTGTTTGATTTTTAAGAAAAACGCATTATTTCTTAAAAATAAGGTTTTTTTGGTATAATTTTAAAATTAATCGTCCGAAAAATTTTAAAACGACATTTCGAATTAGATTTCATGAAAATAAAAATATTTAAACAAAATTTCCATTTTTTTATAATGAAATAAAAAAGTTACAGCAGTTTTTGTTTGATTTTTAAGAAAAACGCATTATTACTTAAAAATAACTTTTTTTTTTGTATAATTTTAAAATTAAACGTCCAAAAAATTTTAAAACGGCATTTCTAATTAGATTTCATGAAAATAAAATTATTTAAACAAAATTTACATTTTTTTATAAAGAAATAAAAAAGTTACAGCAGTTTTTGTTTGATTTTTAAGAAAAACGCATTATTTCTTAAAAATAACTTTTTTTTTTGTATAATTTTAAAATTATTCGTCCGAAAAATTTTAAAACGGCATTTCTAATTAGATTTTATGAAAATAAAATAATTTAAACAAAATTTACATCTTTTTATAAAGAAATAAAAAAGTTACAGCAGTTTTTGTTTGATTTTTAAGAAAAACGCATTATTTCTTAAAAATAACGTTTTGTTTTGTATAATTTTAAAATTAATCGTCCGAAAAATTTTAAAACGACATTTCTAATTAGATTTCATGAAAATAAAATTATTTAAACAAAATGTACATTGTTTTATGAAAAAATAAAAAAGTTTCTGCAGTTTTTGTGTGATTTTTAAGAAAAACGTTTTGTTTGTATAATTTTAAAATTAATCGTCCGAAAAATTTTAAAACGGCATTTCTAATTAGAGTTTATGAAAATAAAATAATTTAAACAAAATTTACATCTTTTTATAAAGAAATAAAAAAGTTACAGCAGTTTTTGTTTGATTTTTAAGAAAAACGCATTATTTCTTAAAAATAACGTTTTTTTGGTATAATTTTAAAATTAATCGTCCGAAAAATTTTAAAACGACATTTCTAATTAGATTTCATGAAAATAAAATTATTTAAACAAAATTTACATTTTTTTATAAAGAAATAAAAAAGTTACAGCAGTTTTTGTTTGATTTTTAAGAAAAACGCAATATTTCTTATAAATAACGTTTTTTTTGTTTAATTTTAAAATAATTCGTCCGAAAAATTTTAAAACGACATGTCTAATTAGATTTTATAAAAATAAAATAATTTAAACAAAATTTACATTTTTTTATAAAGAAATAAAAAAGTTACAGCAGTTTTTGTTTGATTTTTAAGAAAAACGCATTATTACTTAAAAATAACTTTTTTTTTTGTATAATTTTAAAATTAAACGTCCAAAAAATTTTAAAACGGCATTTCTAATTAGATTTCATGAAAATAAAATTATTTAAACAAAATTTAAATTTTTTTATAAAGAAATAAAAAAGTTACAGCAGTTTTTGTTTGATTTTTAAGAAAAACGCATTATTTCTTAAAAATAACGTTTTTTTGGTATAATTTTAAAATTAATCGTCCAAAAAATTTTAAAACGACATTTCTAAGTAGATTTCATGAAAATAAAATTATTTAAACAAAATTTACATTGTTTTATAAAGAAATAAAAAGTTTTTGCAGTTTTTGTGTGATTTTTTAGAAAAACATATATTTTGTATAATTTTAAAATTAATCGTCCGAAAAATTTTAAAACGACATTTCTAATTAGATTTCATGAAAATAAAATTATTTAAACAAAATTTACATTTTTTTATAAAGAAATAAAAAAGTTACAGCAGTTTTTGTTTGATTTTTAAGAAAAACGCATTATTTCTTAAAAATAACGTTTTTGTTTGTATAATTTTAAAATTAATCGTCCAAAAAATTTTAAAACAACATTTCTAATTAGATTTCATGAAAATAAAATCATTTAAACAAAATTTACATTGTTTTATAAAGAAATAAAAAGTTTTTGCAGTTTTTGTGTGATTTTTTAGAAAAACATATATTTTGTATAATTTTAAAATTAATCGTCCGAAAAATTTTAAAACGACATTTCTAATTAGATTTCATGAAAATAAAATTATTTAAACAAAATTTACATTTTTTTATAAAGAAATAAAAAAGTTACAGCAGTTTTTGTTTGATTTTTAAGAAAAACGCAATATTTCTTATAAATAACGTTTTTTTTGTATAATTTTAAAATAATTCGTCCGAAAAATTTTAAAACGACATGTCTAATTGGATTTCATGAAAATAAAATTATTTAAACAAAATTTACATTTTTTTAAAAAGAAATAAAAAAGTTACAGCAGTTTTTGTTTGATTTTTAAGAAAAACGCATTATTTCTTAAAAATAACGTTTTATTTTGTATAATTTTAAAATTAATCGTCCAAAAAATTTTAAAACGGCATTTCTAATTAGATTTAATAAAAATAAAATAATTTAAACAAAATTTACATTATTCAAATAATTTGAATTGATCCATGTTATAAGGACTAAGGTATAGGTGAAATTTACATTGTTTTATAAAGAAATAAAAAGTTTTTGCAGTTTTTGTGTGATTTTTTAGAAAAACATATATTTTGTATAATTTTAAAATTAATCGTCCGAAAAATTTTAAAACGACATTTCTAATTAGATTTCATGAAAATAAAATTATTTAAACAAAATTTACATTTTTTTATAAAGAAATAAAAAAGTTACAGCAGTTTTTGTTTGATTTTTAAGAAAAACGCATTATTTCTTATAATTAACGTTTTTTTTTGTATAATTTTAAAATAATTCGTCCGAAAAATTTTAAAACGGCATTTCTAATTAGATTTTATGAAAATAAAATAATTTAAACAAAATTTACATCTTTTTATAAAGAAATAAAAAAGTTACAGCAGTTTTTGTTAGATTTTTAAGAAAAACGCATTATTTCTTAAAAGTAACGTTTTTTTTGTATAATTTTAAAAATAATCGTCCAAAAAATTTTAAAACGACATTTCTAATTAGATTTCATGAAAATAAAATTATTTAAACAAAATTTACATTTTTTTATAAAGAAATAAAAAAGTTACAGCAGTTTTTGTTTGATTTTTAAGAAAAACGCAATATTTCTTATAAATAACGTTTTTTTTGTATAATTTTAAAATTAATCGTCCAAAAAATTTTAAAACGGCATTTCTAATTAGATTTAATAAAAATAAAATAATTTAAACAAAATTTACATTGTTTTATAAAGAAATAAAAAGTTTTTGCAGTTTTTGTGTGATTTTTTAGAAAAACATATATTTTGTATAATTTTAAAATAATTCGTCCGAAAAATTTTAAAACGGCATTTCTAATTAGATTTTATGAAAATAAAATAATTTAAACAAAATTTACATCTTTTTATAAAGAAATAAAAAAGTTACAGCAGTTTTTGTTAGATTTTTAAGAAAAACGCATTATTTCTTAAAAGTAACGTTTTTTTTGTATAATTTTAAAAATAATCGTCCAAAAAATTTTAAAACGGCATTTCTAATTAGATTTTATGAAAATAAAATAATTTAAACAAAATTTACATTTTTTTATAAAGAAATAAAAAAGTTACAGCAGTTTTTGTTTGATTTTTAAGAAAAACGCATTATTTCTAAAAAATAACGTTTTTTTGGTATAATTTTTAAATTAATCGGCCGAAAAAATTTAAAACGACATTTCTAATTACATTACATGAAAATAAAATTATTTAACAAAATTTACATTTTTTTATAAAGAAATAAAAAAGAAACAGCAGTTTTTGTTTGATTTTTAAGAAAAACGCATTATTTCTTAAATATAACGTTTTTTTCGTATAATTTTAAAATTAATCGTCCGAAAAATTTTAAAACGGCATTTCTAATTAGATTTTATGAAAATAAAATAATTTAAACAAAATTTACATTTTATTAAAAAGAAATAAAAAAGTTACAGCAGTTTTTGTTTGATTTTTAAAAAAAACTCATTATTTCTTAAAAATAACGTTTTTTTGGTATAATTTTAAAATTAATCGTCCGAAAAATTTTAAAACGACATTTCTAATTAGATTTCATGAAAATAAAATTATTTAAATAAAATTTACATTGTTTTATGAAGAAATAAAAAAGTTTCTGCAGTTTTTGTGTGATTTTTAAGAAAAACGTTTTTTTTGTATAATTTTTAAATTAATCGTCCGAAAAATTTTAAAACGACATTTCTAATTAGATTTTATGAAACTAAAATAATTTAATCAAAATTTACATCTTTTTATAAAGAAATAAAAAAGTTACAGGAGTTTTTGTTTGATTTTTAAGATAAACGCATTATTTCTAAAAAATAACGTTTTTTTGGTATAATTTTAAAATTAATCGTCCGATAAATTGTAAAACGACATTTCTAATTAGATTTCATGAAAATAAAATTATTTAAACAAAATTTACATTGTTTTATGAAGAAATACAAAAGTTTCTGCAGTTTTTGTGTGATTTTTAGGAAAAACGTTTTTTTTGTATAATTTTAAAATTAATCGTCCGAAAAATTTTAAAACGACATTTCTAATTAGATTTCATGAAAATAAAATTATTTAAACAAAATTTACATCTTTATATAAAGAAATAAAAAAGTTACAGCAGTTTTTGTTTGATTTTTAAGATAAACGCATTATTTCTAAAAAATAACGTTTTTTTGGTATAATTTTAAAATTAATCGTCCGAAAAATTTTAAAACGACATTTCTAATTAGATTTCATGAAAATTAAATTATTTAAACAAAATTTACATTGTTTTATGATGAAATACAAAAGTTTCTGCAGTTTTTGTGTGATTTTTAGGAAAAACGTTTTTTTATGTATAATTTTAAAATTAATCGTCCGAAAAATTTTAAAACGACATTTCTAATTAGATTTCAAGAAAATAAAATTATTTAAACAAAATTTACATTTTTTTATGAAGAAATAAAAAAGTTACAGCAGTTTTTGTTTGATTTTTAAGAAAAACGCATTATTTCTAAAAAATAACGTTTTTTTGGTATAATTTTAAAATTAATCGCCCGAAACATTTTAAAACGACATTTCTAATTAGATTTCATGAAAATAAAATTATTTAAACAAAATTTACATTGTTTTATGAAGAAATAAAAAAGTTTCTGCAGTTTTTGTGTGATTTTTTAGAAAAACATATATTTTGTATAATTTTAAAATTAATCGTCCGAAAAAATATAAAACGACATTTCTAATTAGATTTCATAAAAATAAAATTATTTAAACAAAATTTACATTTTTTTATGAAGAAATAAAAAAGTTACAGCAGTTTTTGTTTGATTTTTAAGAAAAAACGCATTATTTCTTAAAAATAACGTTTTTTTTTGTATAATTTTAAAATTAATCGTCCAAAAAATTTTGAAACGGCATTTCTAATGAGATTTTATAAAAATAAAATAATTTAAACAAAATTTACATTTTTTTATAAAGAAATAAAAAAGTTACGGCAGTTTTTGTTTGATTTTTAAGAAAAACGCATTAATTCTTAAAAATAACGTTTTTTTTTGTATAATTTTAAAATTAATCGTCCAAAAAATTTTAAAACGACATTTCTAAGTAGATTTCATGAAAATAAAATTATTTAAACAAAATTTACATTGTTTTATAAAGAAATAAAAAAGTTTCTGCAGTTTTTGTGTGATTTTTTAGAAAAACATATATTTTGTATAATTTTAAAATTAATAGTCCAAAAATTTTAAAACGACATTTCTAATTAGATTTTATGAAAATAAAATTATTTAAACAAAATTTACATTTTTTTATGAAGAAATAAAAAAGTTACAGCAGTTTTTGTTTGATTTTTAAGAAAAACGCATTATTTCTTATAAATAACGTTCTTTTTTTGTATAATTTTAAAATAATTCGTCCGAAAAATTTTAAAACGACATTTCTAATTGGATTTCATGAAAATAAAATTATTTAAACAAAATTTACATTTTTTTATGAAGAAATAAAAAAGTTACAGCAGTTTTTGTTTGATTTTTAAGAAAAACGCATTATTTCTTAAAAATAATGTGGTTTTTTTGTATAATTTAAAAACTAATCGTCCAAAAAATTTTAAAACGACATTTCTAATTACATTTCATGAAAATAAAATTATTTAAACAAAATTCACGTTTTTTTATGAAGAAATAAAAAAGTTATAGCAGTTTTTGTTTGATTTTTAAGAAAAACGCATTATTTCTTAAAAATAACGTTTATATTTGTATAATTTTAAAATTATTCGTTCAAAAAATTCTAAAACGACATGTCTAATTAGATTTCATGAAAATAAAATTTTTATACAAAATTTACATTTTTTTATGAAGAAATAAAAAAGTTACAGCAGTTTTTGTTTGATTTTTAAGAAAAACGCATTATTTCTAAAAAATAAAGTTTTTTTTTGTATAATTTTAAAATTAATCGTCCGAAAAATTTTAAAACGACATTTCTAATTAGATTTCATCAAAATAAAATTATTTAAACAAAATTTACATATTTTTATAAAGAAATAAAAAAGTTACAGCATTTTTTGTTTGATTTTTAAGAAAAACGCATTATTTCTTCAAAATAAAGTTTTTTTTGTATAATTTTAAAATTAATCGTCCAAAAAATTTTAAATTAATATTTCTAATTAGATTTCATAAAAATAAAATTATTTAAACAAAATTTACATTTTTTTATAAAGAAATAAAAAAGTTACAGCAGTTTATGTTTGATTTTTAAGAAAAACGCATTATATCTAAAAAATAAAGTTTTTTTTTGTATAATTTTAAAATTAATCGTCCGAAAAATTTTAAAACGACATTTCTAATTAGATTTCATCAAAATAAAATTATTTAAACAAAATTTACATATTTTTATAAAGAAATAAAAAAGTTTCTGCAGTTTTTGTGTGATTTTTAAGAAAAACGTTTTTTTTGTATAATTTTAAAATTATTTGTCCGAAAAATTTTAAAACGACATTTCTAATTAGAATTCATGATAATAAAATTATTTAACAAAATTTACATTTTTTTATGAAGAAATAAAAAAGTTACAGCAGTTTTTGTTTGATTTTTAAGAAAAAACGCATTATTTCTTAAAAATAACGTTTTTTTTTGTATAATTTTAAAATTAATCGTCCAAAAAATTTTGAAACGGCATTTCTAATGAGATTTTATAAAAATAAAATAATTTAAACAAAATTTACATTTTTTTATAAAGAAATAAAAAAGTTACGGCAGTTTTTGTTTGATTTTTAAGAAAAACGCATTAATTCTTAAAAATAACGTTTTTTTTTGTATAATTTTAAAATTAATCGTCCAAAAAATTTTAAAACGACATTTCTAAGTAGATTTCATGAAAATAAAATTATTTAAACAAAATTTACATTGTTTTATAAAGAAATAAAAAAGTTTCTGCAGTTTTTGTGTGATTTTTTAGAAAAACATATATTTTGTATAATTTTAAAATTAATAGTCCAAAAATTTTAAAACGACATTTCTAATTAGATTTTATGAAAATAAAATTATTTAAACAAAATTTACATTTTTTTATGAAGAAATAAAAAAGTTACAGCAGTTTTTGTTTGATTTTTAAGAAAAACGCATTATTTCTTATAAATAACGTTCTTTTTTTGTATAATTTTAAAATAATTCGTCCGAAAAATTTTAAAACGACATTTCTAATTGGATTTCATGAAAATAAAATTATTTAAACAAAATTTACATTTTTTTATGAAGAAATAAAAAAGTTACAGCAGTTTTTGTTTGATTTTTAAGAAAAACGCATTATTTCTTAAAAATAATGTGGTTTTTTTGTATAATTTAAAAACTAATCGTCCAAAAAATTTTAAAACGGAATTTCTAATTAGATTTTATGAAAATAAAATAATTTAAACAAAATTTTAATTTTTTTATAAAGAAATAAAAAAGTTACAGCAGTTTTTGTTTGATTTCTAAGAAAAACGCAATATTTCTTAAAAATAACGTTTTTTTTGTATAATTTTAAAATTAATCGTCCAAAAAATTTTAAAACGACATTTCTAATAAGATTTCATGAAAATAAATTTATTTAAACAAAATTTACATTGTTTTATGAAGAAATAAAAAAGTTTCTGCAGTTTTTGTGTGATTTTTAAGAAAAACGTTTTTTTTGTATAATTTTAAAATTAATTGTCCGAAAAATTTTAAAACGACATTTCTAATTAGATTTCATGAAAATAAAATTATTTAAATAATATTTACATTTTTTTATAAACAAATAAAAAAGTTACAGCAGTTTTTGTTTGATTTTTAAGGAAAACGCATTATTTCTTAAAAATAACGTTTTTTTTTGTATAATTTTAAAATTAATCTCCGAAAAATTTTAAAACGGCATTTCTAATTAGATTTTATGAAAATAAAATAATTTAAACAAAATTTACTTTTTTTTATGAAGAAATAAAAAAGTTTCTGCAGTTTTTGTGTGATTTTTAAGAAAAACGTTTTTTTGTAAAATTTTAAAATTAATCGTCCAAAAAATTTTAAAACGACATTTTTAATTAGATTTCATGAAAATAAAATTATTTAAACAAAATTTACATTTTTTTATGAAGAAATAAAAAAGTCACAGCAGTTTTTGTTTGATTTTTAAGAAAAACGCATGATTTCTAAAAAATAACGTTTTTTTGGTATAATTTTTAAATTAATCGTCCGAAAAAATTTAAAACGTCATTTCTAATTAGATTTCATGAAAATTAAATTATTTAACAAAATTTACATTTTTTTATAAAGAAATAAAAAAGAAACAGCAGTTTTTGTTTGATTTCTAAGAAAAACGCAATATTTCTTAAAAATAACGTTTTTTTGGTATAATTTTTAAATTAATCGTCCGAAAAAATTTAAAACGACATTTCTAATTAGATTTAATGAAAATAAAATTATATAACAAAATTTACATTTTTTTATAAAGAAATAAAAAAGAAACAGCAGTTTTTGTTTGATTTTTAAGAAAAAACGCATTATTTCTTAAAAATAACGTTTTTCTTGTATAATTTTAAAATTAATCGTCCGAAAAATTTTAAAACGGCATTTCTAATTAGATTTTATGAAAATAAAATTATTTAAACAAAATTTACATTTTTTTATAAAGAAATAAAAAAGTTACAGCAGTTTTTGCTTGATTTCTAAGAAAAACGCATTATTTCCTAAAAATGACGTTTTTTTTGTATAATTTTAAAAATAATCGTCCAAAAAATTTTAAAACGACATTTCTAATTAGATTTCATGAAAATAAAATAATTTAAACAAAATTTACATTGTTTTATGAAGAAATAAAAAAGTTTCTGCAGTTTTTGTGTGATTTTTAAGAAAAAAGTTTTTTTTGTATAATTTTAAAATTAATCGTCCGAAAAATTTTAAAATTACATTTCTATATAGAATTCATGAAAATAAAATTATTTAAACAAAATTTACATTGTTTTATGAAGAAATAAAAAAGTTTCTGCAGTTTTTGTGTGATTTTTAAGAAAAACGTTTTTTTTGTATAATTTTAAAATTAATCGTCCTAAAAATTTTAAAACGGCATTTCTAATTAGATTTTATGAAAATAAAATAATTTAAACAAAATTTACATCTTTTTATGAAGAAATAAAAAAGTTACAGCAGTTTTTGTTTGATTTTTAAGAAAAACGCTTTATTTCTTATAAATAACGTTTTTTTTGGTATAATTTTAAAATAAATCGTCCGAAAAATTTTAAAACGACATTTCTAATTGGATTTCATGAAAATAAAATTATTTAAACAAAATTTACACTTTTTTATGAAGAAATAAAAAAGTTACAGCAGTTTTTGTTTTATTTTTAAGAAAAAAGCATTATTTCTTAAAAATAACGTTTTTTTTTGTATAATTTAAAAACTAATCGTCCAAAATATTTTAAAACGACATTTCTAATTAGATAAAATGAAAATAAAATTATTTAAACAAAATTTACATTTTCTTATGAAGAAATAAAAAAGTTACAGCAGTTTTTGTTTGATTTTTAAGAAAAACGCATTATTTCTTAAAAATAACGTTTTTTTTTGTATAATTTTAAAATTAATCGTCCGAAAAATTTTAAAACGGCATTTCTAATTAGATTTTATAAAAATAAAATAATTTAATCAAAATGTACGTTTTTTTATGAAGAAATAAAAAAGTACAGCAGTTTTTGTTTGATTTTTAAGAAAAACGTATTATTTCTTAAAAATAACGTTTTTTTTGTAAAATTTTAAAATTAATCGTCCAAAAAATTTTAAAACGACATTTCTAATTGGATTTCATGAAAATAAAATTATTTAAACAAAATTTACATTGTTTTATGAAGAAATAAAAAAGTTTCTGCAGTTTTTGTGTGATTTTTAAGAAAAACGTTTTTTTTGTATAATTTTAAAATTAATCGTCTGAAAAATTTTAAAACGACATTTCTAATTAGATTTTATGAAAATAAAATAATTTAAACAAAATTTACATCTTTTTATAAAGAAATAAAAAAGTAACAGCAGTTTTTGTTTGATTTTTAAGATAAACGCATTATTTCTAAAAAATAACGTTTTTTTGGTATAATTTTAAAATTAATCGTCCGAAAAATTTTAAAACAGCATTTCTAATTAGATTTCATGAAAATAAAATTATTTAAACAAAATTTACATTGTTTTATGAAGAAATACAAAAGTTTCTGCAGTTTTTGTGTGATTTTTAGGAAAAACGTTTTTTTTGTATAATTTTAAAAGTTATTGTCCGAAAAATTTTAAAACGACATTTCTAATTAGATTTCATGAAAATAAAATTATTTAAACAAAATTTACATTTTTTTAAAAAGAAATAAAAAAGTTACAGCAGTTTTTGCTTGATTTTTAAGAAAAACGCATTATTTCTTAAAAATAACGTTTTTTTTGTATAATTTTAAAAATAATCGTCCAAAAAATTTTAAAACGACATTTCTAATTAGATTTGATGAAAATAAAATTATTTAAACAAAATTTACATCTTTTTATAAAGAAATATAAAAGTTACAGCAGTTTTTGTTTGATTTTTAAGATAAACGCATTATTTCTAAAAAATAACGTTTTTTTAATATAATTTTAAAATTAATCGTCCGAAAAATTTTAAAACTACATTTCTAATTAGATTTCATGAAAATAAAATAATTTAAACAAAATTTACGTTTTTATATGAAGAAATAAAAAAGTTACAGCAGTTTTTGTTTGATTTTTAAGAAAAACGCATTATTTCTTAAAAATAACGTTTTTTTTTGTATAATTTTAAAATTAATCGTCCGAAAAATTTTAAAACGGCATTTCTAATTAGATTTTATAAAAATAAAATAATTTAATCAAAATGTACGTTTTTTTATGAAGAAATAAAAAAGTACAGCAGTTTTTGTTTGATTTTTAAGAAAAACGTATTATTTCTTAAAAATAACGTTTTTTTTGTAAAATTTTAAAATTAATCGTCCAAAAAATTTTAAAACGACATTTCTAATTGGATTTCATGAAAATAAAATTATTTAAACAAAATTTACATCTTTTTATAAAGAAATAAAAAAGTTACAGCAGTTTTTGTTTGATTTTTAAGAAAAACGCATTATTTCTTAAAAATAACGTTTTTTTTGTATAATTTTAAAATTAATCGTCCAAAAAAATTTAAAACAATATTTCTAATTAGATTTCATGAAAATAAAAATATTTAAACAATATTTACATTGTTTTATGAAGAAATAAAAAAGTTTCTGCAGTTTTTGTGTGATTTTTAAGAAAAACTTTTTTTTGTATAATTTTAAAATTAATCGTCCGAAAAATTTTAAAATGATATTTCTATATAGAATTCATGAAAATAAAATTATTTAAACAAAATTTACATTTTTTTATGAAGAAATAAAAAAGTTACAGCAGTTTTTGTTTGATTTTTAAGAAAAAGGCATTATTTCTTAAAAATAACGTTTTTTTTTTGTATAATTTTTAAATTAATCGTCCGAAAAATTTTAAAACGGCATTTCTAATTAGATTTTATGAAAATAAAATAATTTAAACAAAATTTACGTTTTTTTATAAAGAAATAAAAAAGTACAGCAGTTTTTGTTTGATTTGTAAGAAAAACGTATTATTTCTTAAAAATTACGTTTTTTTTGTAAAATTTTAAAATTAATCGTCCAAAAAATTTTAAAATTACATTTCTAATTAGATTTCATGAAAATAAAATTATTTAAACAAAATATACATTTTTTTATGAAGAAATAAAAAAGTTACAGCAGTTTTGGTTTGATTTTTAAGAAAAACGTATTATTTCTTAAAAATAACGTTTTTTTTGTAAAATTTTAAAATTAATCGTCCAAAAAATTTTAAAACGACAGTTCTAATTAGATTTCATGAAAATAAAATTATTTAAACAAAATTTACATTGTTTTATGAAGAAATAAAAAAGTTTCTGCAGATTTTGTGTGATTTTTAAGAAAAAGGTTTTTTTTGTATAATTTTTAAATTAATCGCCCGAAAAATTTTAAAACGACATTTCTAATTAGATTTTATGAAAATAAAAATATTTAAACAAAATTTACATTTTTTTATGAAGAAATAAAAAAGTTACAGCAGTTTTTGTTTGATTTTTAAGAAAAACGCATTATTTCTTAAAAATAACGTTTTTTTTGTATAATTTTAAAATTAATCGTCCGAAAAATTTTAAAACGGCATTTCTAATTAGATTTCATGAAAATAAAATTATTTAAACAAAATTTACATTGTTTTATGAAGAAATAAAATAATTTAAACAAAATTTACGTTTTTTTATAAAGAAATAAAAAAGTACAGCAGTTTTTGTTTGATTTTTAAGAAAAACGTATTATTTCTTAAAAATAACGTTTTTTTTGTAAAATTTTAAAATTAATCGTCCAAAAAATTTTAAAACGACAGTTCTAATTAGATTTCATGAAAATAAAATTATTTAAACAAAATTTACATCTTTTTATGAAGAAATAAAAAAGTTACAGCAGTTTTTGTTTGATTTTTAAGAAAAACGCTTTATTTCTTATAAATAACGTTTTTTTTTGTATAATTTTAAAATAAATCGTCCGAAAAATTTTAAAACGACATTTCTAATTGGTTTTCATGAAAATAAAATTATTTAAACAAAATTTACACTTTTTTATGAAGAAATAAAAAAGTTACAGCAGTTTTTGTTTTATTTTTAAGAAAAAAGCATTATTTCTTAAAAATAACGTTTTTTTTTGTATAATTTAAAAACTAATCGTCCAAAATATTTTAAAACGACATTTCTAATTAGATAAAATGAAAATAAAATTATTTAAACAAAATTTACATTTTTTTATGAAGAAATAAAAAAGTTACAGCAGTTTTTGTTTGATTTTTAAGAAAAACGCATTATTTCTTAAAAATAACGTTTTTTTTTGAATAATTTTAAAATTAATCGTCCGAAAAATTTTAAAACGGCATTTCTAATTAGATTTTATGAAAATAAAATAATTTAATCAAAATGTACGTTTTTTTATGAAGAAATAAAAAAGTACAGCAGTTTTTGTTTGATTTTTAAGAAAAACGTAATATTTCTTAAAAATAACGTTTTTTTTGTAAAATTTTAAAATTAATCGTCCAAAAAATTTTAAAACGACATTTCTAATTGGATTTCATGAAAATAAAATTATTTAAACAAAATTTACATTGTTTTATGAAGAAATAAAAAAGTTTCTGCAGTTTTTGTGTGATTTTTAAGAAAAACGTTTTTTTTGTATAATTTTAAAATTAATCGTCTGAAAAATTTTAAAACGACATTTCTATTTAGATTTTATGAAAATAAAATAATTTAAACAAAATTTACATCTTTTTATAAAGAAATAAAAAAGTAACAGCAGTTTTTGTTTGATTTTTAAGATAAACGCATTATTTCTAAAAAATAACGTTTTTTTGGAATAATTTTAAAACAGCATTTCTAATTAGATTTCATGAAAATAAAATTATTTAAACAAAATTTACATTGTTTTATGAAGAAATACAAAAGTTTCTGCAGTTTTTGTGTGATTTTTAGGAAAAACGTTTTTTATGTATAATTTTAAAATTAATCGTCCGAAAAATTTTAAAACGACATTTCTAATTAGAATTCATGAAAATAAAATTATTTAAACAAAATTTACATTTTCTTATGAAGAAATAAAAAAATTACAGCAGTTTTTGTTTGATTTTTAAGAAAAACGCATTATTTCTTAAAAATAACGTTTTTTTTGTATAATTTTAAAATTAATCGTCCGAAAAATTTTAAAACGACATTTCTAATTAGATTTCATAAAAATAAAATTACTTAAACAAAATTTACATTGTTTTATGAAGAAACAAAAAAGTTTCTGCAGTTTTTGTGTGATTTTTAAGAAAAACGTTTTTTTTGTATAATTTTAAAAGTTATTGTCCGAAAAATTTTAAAACGACATTTCTAATTAGATTTCATGAAAATAAAATTATTTAAACAAAATTTACATTTTCTTATGAATAAATAAAAAAGTTACAGCAGTTTTTGTTTGATTTTGAAGAAAGACGCATTATTTCTTGAAAATAAAGTTTTTTTTGTATAATTTTAAAATTAATCGTCCGAAAAATTTTAAAACGCCATTTCTAATTCGATTTTATGAAAATAAAATAATTTAAACAAAATTTACATTTTTTTATAAAGAAATAAAAAAGTTACAGCAGTTTTTGCTTGATTTCTAAGAAAAACGCATTATTTCTTAAAAATATCGTTTTTTTTGTATAATTTTAAAAATAATCGTCTAAAAAATTTTAAAACAACATTTCTAATTAGATTTCATGAAAATAAAATTACATAAACAAAATTTACATTTTTTTATGAAGAAATAAAAAAGTTTCTGCAGTTTTTGTGTGATTTTTAAGAAAAAGGTTTTTTTATATAATTTTAAAATTAATCGTCCGAAAAAGTTTAAAACGACACTTCTAATTAGATTTTATGAAAATAAAATTATTTAAACAAAATTTACATTTTTTTATAAAGAAATAAAAAAGTTACAGCAGTTTTTGTTTGATTGTTAAGAAAGACGCATTATTTCTTAAAAATAACGTTTTTTTTGTATAATTTTAAAATTAAACGTCCGAAAAATTTAAAAACGGCATTTCTAATTAGATTTCATGAAAATAAAATTATTTAAACAAAATTTACATTGTTTTATGAAGAAATAAAAAAGTTTCTGCAGTTTTTGTGTGATTTTTAAGAAAAACGTTTTTTTGTATAATTTTAAAATTATTCGTCTGAAAAATTTTAAAACGACATTTCTAATTAGATTTCATGAAAATAAAATAATTTAAATAAAATTTACATCTTTTTATAAAGAAAAAAAAAAGTTACATCAGTTTTTGATTGATTTTTAAGAAAAACCCATTATTTCTAAAAAATAACGTTTTTTTGGTATAATTTTAAAATTAATCATCCGAAACATTTTAAAACGACATTTCTAATTAGATTTCATGAAAATAAAATTATTTAAACAAAATTTACATTGTTTTATGAAGAAGTAAAAAAGTTTCTGCAGTTATTGTGTGATTTTTAAGAAAAACGTATTTTTTGTATAATTTTAAAAATTAATCGTCCGAAAAATTTTAAAACGACATTTCTAATTATATTTCATGAAAATAAAATAATTTAAACAAAATTTACATTTTTTTATGAAGAAATAAAAAAGTTACAGCAGTTTTTGTTTGATTTTTAAGAAAAACGCATTATTTCTTGCAAATAACGTTTTTTTTTGTATAATTTTAAAATTAATCGTCCAAAAAAATTTAAAACGACATTTCTAATTGGATTTTATGAAAATAAAATTATTTAAACAAAATTTACATTTTTTTATAAAGAAATAAAAAAGTTACAGCAGTTTTTGTTTGATATTTAAGAAAAACGCATTATTTATTGAAAATAATGTTTTTTTTGAATAATTTTAAAATTAATCGTCCAAAAAATTTTAAAACGACATTTCTAATTAGATTTTATGAAAATAAAATTATTTAAACAAAATTTACATTTTTTTATAAAGAAATAAAAAAGTTACAGCAGTTTTTGTTTGATTTTTAAGAAAAATGCATTATTTCTAAAAAATAACGTTTTTTTTGTACTATTTTAAAATTAATCGTCCAAAAAATTTTAAAACGGCATTTCTAATTAGATTTTATTAAAATAAAATAATTTAAACAAAATTTACATTTTTTCATAAAGAAATAGAAAAGTTTCTGCAGTTTTTGTGTGATTTTTAAGAAAAACGTTTTTTTTGTATAATTTTAAAATTATTCGTCCGAAAAATTTTAAAACGACATTTCTAATTAGATTTCATGAAAATAAAATTATTTAAACAAAATTCACATTTTTTTATGAAGAAATAAAAAAGTTACAGCAGTTTTTGTTTGATTTTTAAGAAAAACGAATTATTTCTTAAAAATAACGTTTTTTTTTGTATAATTTTAAAATTAATCGTCCGAAAAATTTTTGAACGGCATTTCTAATTAGATTTTATGAAAATAAAATAATATAAATAAAATTTACAATTTTTTATAAAGAAATAAAAAAGTTACAGCAGTTTTTGTTTGATTTTTAAGAAAAACGCAATATTTCTTAAAAATAACGTTTATTTTTGTATAATTTTAAAATTAGTCGTTCAAAAAACTCTAAAACGACATTTCTAATTAGATTTCATGAAAATAAAATTATTTAAACAAAATTTACATTTTTTTATGAAGAAATAAAAAAGTTACAGCAGTTTTTGTTTGATATTTAAAAAAAACGCATTATTTCTAAAAAATAAAGTTTTTTTTTGTATAATTTTAAAATTAATCGTCCGAAAAATTTTAAATTAATATTTCTAATTAGATTTCATGAAAATAAAATTATTTAAACAAAATTTACATATTTTTATAAAGAAATACAGCAGTTTTTGTTTGATTTTTAAGAAAAACGCATTATTTCTTCAAAATAAAGTTTTTTTTGTATAATTTTAAAATTAATCGTCCAAAAAATTTTAAATTAATATTTCTAATTAGATTTCATGAAAATAAAATTATTTAAACAAAATTTACATTTTTTTATAAAGAAATAAAAAAGTTACAGCAGTTTTTGTTTGATTTTTAAGAAAAACGCATTATTACTTAAAAATAATGTTTTTTTTTGTATAATATTAAAATTAATCGTCCGAAAAATTTTAAAATGACATTTCTAATTGGATTTTATGAAAATAAAATAATTTAAACAAAATTTACATTTTTTTATAAAGAAATAAAAAAGTTACAGCAGTTTTTGTTTGATATTTAAGAAAAACGCATTATTTCTTAAAAATAATGTTTTTTTTGTATAATTTTAAAATTAATCGTCCGAAAAATTTTTAAACGGCATTTCTAATTAGATTTTATGAAAATAAAATAATTTAAACAAAATTTACATCTTTTTATAAAGAAAAAAAAAAGTTACATCAGTTTTTGATTGATTTTTAAGAAAAACCCATTATTTCTAAAAAATAACGTTTTTTTGGTATAATTTTAAAATTAATCATCCTAAACATTTTAAAACGACATTTCTAATTAGATTTCATGAAAATAAAATAATTTAAACAAAATTTTCATAATTTTATGAAGAAATAAAAAAGTTTCTGCAGTTTTGTGACGCGTAATTTTTTTTTTTGATATTGAAATCCCATCAATTATTGACCGATTAGTGATAGAATCGTCGACTCAGCTACACTCAGTGAAGTGGGAGTGAATATATTAAAGTGATGAACCGGTTAAGCGCCACTTGGTCTCACGACGAATCTACATTAATGAAAGACCAAGAAACCATTAAATCACTATTTACAAATAGGTCAATAAATAACCAGATACTACAGATAAACTCTTCCAATGGTAAGTAACAGATACTAAGGTAAGTTCAAATAAATATTCAAAACAATTTATATAATATACTTTGGCTTTGATTAGGAAAGAGGGTCTATAATTAAATACTTCGACAAGTTACGAAAAGTTATCACCTTTTTATTTCCAACAAATTCACCAAAATTAATTATGCAAAAATATAAACAAAATCATCCAATAGCTATCAACTCTCAAAGCAAATAATTATACTTTTCGACACAGGTTTTTAAAACGCATCAATACAAATACAGATCAAATAAGATTATAAAGATTTTGCCCAAGAATAATTTCTTAGGACTACAAAAAGGTAAGTATATTTTTATGAAGGTACTTTTGTGTTCGATAACGTTATGTCCCACTTACAGGTAAGTAAAATGCTTTAATTGTTAAATGTGTTAATTTTTCAATTATATATTTTCAGGAATCAAATGTTGAACACTTTCAACGTATAACGATACTACAATATTCCTGAATTAAACTTTATAAAAGAAGGCAGCAAACTATTTTGTACAATCAAGTTCAATGTAACGTTTGCAAGTTAATAATAATGTATACTTATTTGCAATAAATGAAAGTTACTGCTATTGTTTTTTTTTTCTCAATAATCACAATTCCAAATAATCTAATGTTATGACTTAAACAGAAACAAATTTTGTCCAAAATATTATCAGTGATAATTCAATATTTATTTAATTGTGAATAACCGAAAACTATAATGTAAGTTCTTATCTGCTGTTAATCCTGAATCTCTCCAGCGTCCAACTCGATAACCTCAAATTCCAAATCCAAAACAAAACCAAAACCAGAAATGACAACGTCAACGTCAACGCCGCCAACCTCAGCAATATCGCCAACTTAAAACTGCTGTCCGGTAAATATCCCAAGGTCTAACTTCCCAGGAACCGGAACCAAAATGGCCGACGTCAAAATTTGACTAATTTCTAGAACCCAGATGGACGGGGTTCTGCACTTCCAGTAGATTAATTTGCTGTGAAAATAACTTCGCCACGAGGAGATCACTAGCGACCAAAACCGCAAAGCGAACCAAGGATGCAGCCAACACCAATATAAATCCAAAATATCCGAACTGCTACTCCTTGTAATCACCAGCAATATAAAACAATTATGATTTATCCGTATCTAACGATAATTAACACCAGTTAATTTTCACTTCATAAATTGCTTTGCACCTCTCGAGTTAAAATCTCAATTACGAATGTCCGCAAAAATGCGAAATACAATAAAATTGTGAACAATACCAAGTACCAGATGTTGCCTTTAAAAACAAATTTGACGAAGATGCGAAAATAACGTAGACCACCCAACCTACATAAAATAAAACGTTACAGTTTTTGTGTGATTTTTAAGAAAAACGTTTTTGTTTGTATAATTTTAAAGTTAATCGTCCGAATAATTTTAAAACGACATTTCTAATTGGATTTCATAAAAATAAAATTATTTAAACAAAATTTACATTTTTTTATGAAGAAATAAAAAAGTTACAGCAGTTTTTGTTTGATTTTTAAGAAAAACGCATTATTTCTTATAAATAACGTTTTTTTTGTATAATTTTAAAATAATTCGTCCGAAAAATTTTAAAACGACATTTCTAAATAGATTTCATGAAAATAAAATTATTTAAACAAAATTTACATTTTTTTAAAAAGAAATAAAAAAGTTACAGCAGTTTTTGTTTGATTTTTAAGAAAAATGCATTATTTCTTAAAAATAATGTTTTTTTTGTTTAATTTTAAAATTATTCGTCCGAAAAATTTTAAAACGGCATTTCTAATTAGATTTTATGAAAATAAAATAATTTAAACAAAATTTACATCTTTTTATAAAGAAAAAAAAAAGTTACATCAGTTTTTGATTGATTTTTAAGAAAAACCCATTCTTTCTAAAAAATAACGTTTTTTTGGTATAATTTTAAAATTAATCATCCTAAACATTTTAAAACGACATTTCTAATTAGATTTCATGAAAATAAAATTATTTAAACAAAATTTACATTTTTTTAAAAAGAAATAAAAAAGTTACAGCAGTTAATGTGTGATTTTTAAGAAAAACGTATTTTTTGTATAATTTTAAAAATTAATCGTCCGAAAAATTTTAAAACGACATTTCTAATTAGATTTCATGAAAATAAAATAATTTAAACAAAATTTTCATAATTTTATGAAGAAATAAAAAAGTTTCTGCAGTTTTTGTGTGATTTTTAAGAAAAAAGTTTTTGTTTGTATAATTTTAAAGTTAATCGTCCGAATAATTTTAAAACGACATTTCTAATTAGATTTCATAAAAATAAAATTATTTAAACAAAATTTACATTTTTTTATGAAGAAATAAAAAAGTTACAGCAGTTTTTGTTTGATTTTTAAGAAAAACGCATTATTTCTTATAAATAACGTTTTTTTTGTATAATTTTAAAATAATTCGTTCGAAAAATTTTAAAACCACATTTCTAATTAGATTTCATGAAAATAAAATTATTTAAACAAAATTTACATTTTTTTAAAAAGAAATAAATAAATAAATAAATAAATAAATAAATAAATCTTTATTTTCCAACAGACCAATGGTCCAATTACAGGATAATGTAAATACTATTCGTTTTCATAATAACGCTTATATAAAAGTGAATATAAAATTAAAATATTAGAATAATAGTAAGATATAGGTATACATATATAAAGGATTGAACACAATGAGAACATAATGAACATAAACATAATAGAGCTTAAAATTACAGAAAACATTTTACAAAATAGCTTCCGATAAAGATTTTTTGAAATTATTAAAATTATCTCCAAAGATATCAACACAACTTTGCATCTCATTATAAATTTTTGACAAACGATTCACTGGTGAGTTGCTATAGTGGGTTGTATGCGAAGTATTAGTATAAAAAGTTGCACAGTGTCTTATTGATAAGCGAGGAATATGAAAGTTAAACTTTGATAGCGTTAAGGGATCATCTATGAAATTATTTATCAACTTAAACAGATAGCATGCGCTTAAATATTTGTGTCTCTGCTGGATTGATATATATCCAAATTCAGTTAACAATTCAGTATATGTAATAATATAATCAGGGTAGGTACCATGCTTCCAGAAATATAAGTATCGCAAAAATTTCTTTTGCACACTTTCCAATAAGTTAATATACTTTAAATAACATGGGGTCCACACCACAAAACAATATTCAAGCTTTGACATTACGTACGCATTGTATAGAGTCTCCAACGTCTTAATATTTGAAAAATCGCGAGCGTTTCTTATAATGAAACCTAGAGAACGAAAACAACTTTTATTTAGCATCATTATGTGATTGTTAAAATTTAGTTTTGGATCAAAAAAAACACCTAAGTCTTTAAGATTATCAACCCTAACTAGATCAACATTGTTTATATTATACGTAAACTTTAAGCACTGATTCCTCCTAGTATACGACATCACACAGCATTTACTGACATTTAGCTTAAGTCTATTAGTTTCACACCAGGTTTGTAGACTATCCAAATCTTTTTGAAGTATAGACGCATCCGTTTAATTTCTAATCTCCTTAATAAGTTTCAAATCATCCGCAAACAAAAGCTCAAACGAGTCTAGAATCTCACAGACATCGTCAATATAAATGAGAAACAAAAGTGGTCCAAGATTGGATCCCTGAGGCACACCACTACTAGGTATATAACTCCACGAACTTACATTGCAATAAGTAACAATCTGCTTTCTATCCTGTAGATACGATTCAATGACATTAATTACATTATTGTATACACCAAACGACTGTAGCTTAGCAATAAGAATTTCGTGGCAAATCTTGTCGAACGCCTTACTTAGATCGGTGTATATCACATCGACCTGTGAGTTCTCTTCTAGCTTCTCAGAGATAAATTGAGTCACACCCATTAGATTCGTCGCAGTAGAACGTTTAGCAAGAAATCCATGTTGACTATTGGAAATCCGCGGCCTAACCAAGCACATGATCCTATCGGCTAAGATGGATTCGAAGACTTTTGAAAAGTTGCTGATCAGGGCAATAGGTCTGTAGTTGGCAACATTGGATCTGTCACCTGATTTAAAAACCGGACACACCTTCACATTTTTCCACAGTGCAGGAAATTCTCCATTCTTTAGGATCAAGTTGTAAACAAACGTCAGCGGTTTTGATAACAAGGGAGCACAGTCCTTTAAGAAAAATGAAGGGACTTGATCTAAACCCATTGTGAGTGCAGGCTTCAGCTTTTTTAACGTAGACAAAACAATTTCTTCATCAATTAGATAGTCCCCTAGTCTGGAAAGTCGGGATTTCTTTAATGGTTTGGTCGGCACATCCTCATAAACACTGTTAAAATATGTAGCAAAACCATTTACAATATCGTTATCCTCAGCCAGAATCTTCTCATCCAAGTGCATAATCCCAGGAATCCTTGATGTGTTCTTTAAAGAGTCAACAAAGTTCCATAGTGCTTTAGGATCCTTATTAATATTACTCTCAGCATTCCTTACATAGAAACGTTTAGCATTCCTGACTAGATAATTTAGCTCATGTCTTAACTCCTCAAACTCTCTTTTGTGTTCCTCACGCGATGACTTCAAATATTTCGCTCTAAGCCGATCTTTTAGCTTCATCGTTTGAACAATATTGCTGTTAAACCAAGGAGGATATGTACTTTTAATATTCCTTTTCTTATACAAAGGCACAAATGAATCAAATAAATCACAAAGAACAGAATAAATAATGTCACATGCCTTAGAAACATCATTGGTGCAGTAGAGTGTCTCCCATTCAACATCACAAAGAGCCAAGTATAGTCCCTCTAAGTTAGCTTTCTTAAAGTTGTAGTTTCTGTTTTCAGCAGATGTATTTCGAAAGTTGTGGTTAATTGTAGTTGGAATACCAACCTTCACAAGTAATGTGGGGTGGTGGCCATCTTCAGCAACGAAACTATCAATATGACGGTTAGTATAGCATGTTATGCCTGGCGAATGTAAACATAAATCAAGGATTCTATTATTTACATTAGGAACAAGATTGCTTTGACTTAGATTCCAGAAGTTCATAAAGTTGTCTAGCAAGATAAATTGTTGACTGGAAAGTTGATCAAAGTTCACTCCTGCTGTGTACCCATAGTATTCCGGGATATTAAAGTCTCCTACAATTACGACTTCACTTTCAAGGTGTAAGACCTTATCAAGAAGATGAAAAAGTTACTCATAAATATCTACTGGCTGGGATGGAGGAATATATAAGCACACAATTATTATTGATTTTTTCTCTAAGTGCAACTTCACTGCAGACAGCTCAAACTTATTATTTTCACAAGTAATATCTACTAGCCCACTCCTCCATTTAGAGTTAACAGATAGAAGGACGCCTCCTCCTCTTTGTTTTAGACGATCACAACGATAAACATTATATTGACTCGGAAAAAGTTCACAATTAGACACACCAGCAGTCAACCAAGTTTCCGATAGACATATGACATCATAATTGTTAATAGTGACGTTAGTGTAAAATTCGGCTGTTTTCGAGTTGAGGCCCCGAACATTTTGGTAACAAATATTAAGGTAGGTCTGTTGGATAGAATCTAGTTTTTTGACATGCTTATATTATTTTTTGCAGATATGACGGGAGACCCATTAACATAGCGTAAGAACAACTCCTTTTCACCCCCATCCTGTCTTAACTTAAGCTCATTTAGCACCTTCTTTAACTCAGTACGCTGTATAACCGTACGATCTGCTCCAATTTTAATGCCGTCAGGAATCCTACTCTTAGATTTAAGCAGGTCGCTGACAAACTTACAACTCGGGAGTGAGACTTTCAATGGTCTAATCTTATCTGTCTTTTTCCCAACTCTAAATAAGTTATTTATGTTGACTAAGCCTAATATTGGCTGCATAACCGCGGAAACTTTTTGGGTATCTTCAGATTTTCGAGTTGCACCATCGGCACTTAAGGATTCAGGAACATTATAAAACATTATATTGACTTCCCTTCTCTTACGATCCTCTAACTCATTAATTACTGAAACATTCGAAGTCCCATCACCGTCATTTCCAACACCATTCCTCTTCAATAGATTTTGCTCCAAGTTCGAAACAGTAGCTTTTAGCAATTCAATTTCAGATCTCATTTCTTTGTTTTCAGATATGTGGTTCTCAATCGATTCTAACACTAATTTAATGTCATTAATTGATTCCCTTTGCTGCTTAAATTCGATTGCTAACATCTGAACAGTGTTATGTATTGATGATAATGTTTTATTAAAGTCGGTATTAGTGGCCTCGCTTTTACTAAACTTGAATTGGGTAGCTAACCAATCAAGATTCATACTGGAACTGGATTGGCTGCAATCAGAAGCCACTGGATGTTCATCCTGACAGCAAACAAACTCATCCTCGCTCAGGTATCTGCCAGTTTTCATGTATGTCGCACAACTTGGATGGTAGGACAATGCACATTTTGAGCAGCTTACACGAGAATTAATCGTAGGTTTCTTACACCTATTGCAGTTTTTTACCTCGTTTCCCATCTAAAACAGACTCACGATAACCATAAATTTAAGCGAGATGAAAAGAAAAGGAAAGTCGATACAGGGATACAAAGCACCACACTGCCTGTCGTGGTGACTGATAGAACACAAGCACAGGTAGGCAACGGACAGGTAAACACAAGAGATACAGAGGAAAAGAACGCCGTACGGTTAATTATAAATTTAGTTTAGGTCACAAAGTTTTTGAAGTATATGCAACTCAACATACCACAACAGTTTTGAGTTAAGCCGATAGATGGCGCCGCGAGCCAATAAAGCAAAACCCCTAGAAAGAAGGGTGTGTTTCGAAAAAATATTTACGCGTAAATTAGGCTTAGTTCTTATAGGTTGTTATAAAATTGTTTTTAAGTTAATACGTGCTTCCATTGGCCCGATGTTTGCATTATTCGTTGAATGTTGAGTTAGAGTTAACAACCCTTGCTGTACCGCCAGGGGGGTGGGGCATTACCAGAAAACACTAGATTTCTAATCACTTATACCTCACCTATTCGATTTCCGTATTCACCATCCCATACGTACAATTAAAATGAATACCTTTTTAAATAAAAAAGTTACAGCAATTTTTGTTTGATTTTTAAGAAAAATGCATTATTTCTTAAAAATAACGTTTTTTTTTGTATAATTTTAAAATTAATCGTCCAAAAAAATTTAAAACGACATTTCTAATTAGATTTTATGAAAATAAAATTATTTAAACAAAATTTACATTTTTTTATAAAGAAATAAAAAAGTTACAGCAGTTTTTGTTTGATATTTAAGAAAAACGCATTATTTCTTAAAAATAATGTTTTTTTTGTATAATTTTAAAATTATTCGTCCAAAAAATTTTAAAACGACATTTCTAATTAGATTTTATGAAAATAAAATTATTTAAACAAAATTTACATTTTTTTATAAAGAAATAAAAAAGTTACAGCAGTTTTTGTTTGATATTTAAGAAAAACGCATTATTTCTTAAAAATAATGTTTTTTTTGTATAATTTTAAAATTATTCGTCCAAAAAATTTTAAAACGGCATTTCTAATTAGATTTTATTAAAATAAAATAATTTAAACAAAATTTACATTTTTTTATAAAGAAATAAAAAAGTTTCTGCAGTTTTTGTGTGATTTTTAAGAAAAGCGTTTTTTTTGTATAATTTTAAAAATAATCGTCCAAAAAATTTTAAAACGACATTTCTAATTAGATTTCATAAAAATAAAATTATTTAAAAATAATTTACATTGTTTTATGAAGAAATAAAAAAGTTTCAGCAGTTTTTGTGTGATTTTTAAGAAAAACGTTTTTTTTGTATAATTTTAAAATTAATCGTCCGAAAAATTTTAAAACGACATTTCTAATTAGATTTCATGAAAATAAAATTATTTAAACAAAATTCACATTTTTTTATGAAGAAATAAAAAAGTTACAGCAGTTTTTGTTTGATTTTTAAGAAAAACGCATTATTTCTTAAAAATAACGTTTTTTTTTGTATAATTTTAAAATTAATCGACCGAAAAATTTTTAAACGGCATTTCTAATTAGATTTTATGAAAATAAAATAATATAAATAAAATTTACATTTTTTTATAAAGAAATAAAAAAGTTACAGCAGTTTTTGTTAGATTTTTAAGAAAAACGCATTATTTCTTAAAAATAACGTTTATTTTTGTATAATTTTAAAATTAATCGTTTAAAAAATTCTAAAACGACATGTCTAATTAGATTTCATGAAAATAAAATTTTTAAACAAAATTTACATTTTTTTATGAAGAAATAAAAAAGTTACAGCAGTTTTTGTTTGATTTTTAAGAAAAACGCATTATTTCTAAAAAATAAAGTTTTTTTTTGTATAATTTTAAAATTAATCGTCCAAAAAAATTTAAAACGACATTTCTAATTAGATTTTATGAAAATAAAATTATTTAAACAAAATTTACATTTTTTTATAAAGAAATAAAAAAGTTACAGCAGTTTTTGTTTGATATTTAAGAAAAACGCATTATTTCTTAAAAATAATGTTTTTTTTGTATAATTTTAAAATTATTCGTCCAAAAAATTTTAAAACGACATTTCTAATTAGATTTTATGAAAATAAAATTATTTAAACAAAATTTACATTTTTTTATAAAGAAATAAAAAAGTTACAGCAGTTTTTGTTTGATATTTAAGAAAAACGCATTATTTCTTAAAAATAATGTTTTTTTTGTATAATTTTAAAATTATTCGTCCAAAAAATTTTAAAACGGCATTTCTAATTAGATTTTATTAAAATAAAATAATTTAAACAAAATTTACATTTTTTTATAAAGAAATAAAAAAGTTTCTGCAGTTTTTGTGTGATTTTTAAGAAAAGCGTTTTTTTTGTATAATTTTAAAAATAATCGTCCAAAAAATTTTAAAACGACTTTTCTAATTAGATTTCATAAAAATAAAATTATTTAAAAATAATTTACATTGTTTTATGAAGAAATAAAAAAGTTTCAGCAGTTTTTGTGTGATTTTTAAGAAAAACGTTTTTTTTGTATAATTTTAAAATTAATCGTCCGAAAAATTTTAAAACGACATTTCTAATTAGATTTCATGAAAATAAAATTATTTAAACAAAATTCACATTTTTTTATGAAGAAATAAAAAAGTTACAGCAGTTTTTGTTTGATTTTTAAGAAAAACGCATTATTTCTTAAAAATAACGTTTTTTTTTGTATAATTTTAAAATTAATCGTCCGAAAAATTTTTAAACGGCATTTCTAATTAGATTTTATGAAAATAAAATAATATAAATAAAATTTACATTTTTTTATAAAGAAATAAAAAAGTTACAGCAGTTTTTGTTAGATTTTTAAGAAAAACGCATTATTTCTTAAAAATAACGTTTATTTTTGTATAATTTTAAAATTAATCGTTTAAAAAATTCTAAAACGACATGTCTAATTAGATTTCATGAAAATAAAATTTTTAAACAAAATTTACATTTTTTTATGAAGAAATAAAAAAGTTACAGCAGTTTTTGTTTGATTTTTAAGAAAAACGCATTATTTCTAAAAAATAAAGTTTTTTTTTGTATAATTTTAAAATTAATCGTCCAAAAAAATTTAAAACGACATTTCTAATTAGATTTTATGAAAATAAAATTATTTAAACAAAATTTACATTTTTTTATAAAGAAATAAAAAAGTTACAGCAGTTTTTGTTTGATATTTAAGAAAAACGCATTATTTCTTAAAAATAATGTTTTTTTTGTATAATTTTAAAATTATTCGTCCAAAAAATTTTAAAACGACATTTCTAATTAGATTTTATGAAAATAAAATTATTTAAACAAAATTTACATTTTTTTATAAAGAAATAAAAAAGTTTCTGCAGTTTTTGTTAGATTTTTAAGAAAAACGCATTATTTCTAAAAAATAACGTTTTTTTGGTATAATTTTAAAATTAATCGTCCGAAAAATTTTAAAACGGCATTTCTAATTAGATTTTATGAAAATAAAATAATATAAATAAAATTTACATTTTTTTATAAAGAAATAAAAAAGTTACAGCAGTTTTTGTTTGATTTTTAAGAAAAACGCATTATTTCTTAAAAATAACGTTTTTTTTTGTATAATTTTAAAATTAATCGTCCGAAAAATTTTTAAACGGCATTTCTAATTAGATTTTATGAAAATAAAATAATATAAATAAAATTTACATTTTTTTATAAAGAAATAAAAAAGTTACAGCAGTTTTTGTTAGATTTTTAAGAAAAACGCATTATTTCTTAAAAATAACGTTTATTTTTGTATAATTTTAAAATTAATCGTTTAAAAAATTCTAAAACGACATGTCTAATTAGATTTCATGAAAATAAAATTTTTAAACAAAATTTACATTTTTTTATGAAGAAATAAAAAAGTTACAGCAGTTTTTGTTTGATTTTTAAGAAAAACGCATTATTTCTAAAAAATAAAGTTTTTTTTTGTATAATTTTAAAATTAATCGTCCGAAAAATTTTAAAACGACATTTCTAATTAGATTTCATCAAAATAAAATTATTTAACCAAAATTTACATATTTTTATAAAGAAATAAAAAAGTTACAGCAGTTTTTGTTTGATTTTTAAGAAAAACGCATTATTTCTTCAAAATAAAGTTTTTCTTGTATAATTTTAAAATTAATCGTCCAAAAAATTTTAAATTAATATTTCTAATTAGATTTCATGAAAATAAAATTATTTAAACAAAATTTACATTTTTTTATAAAGAAATAAAAAAGTTAAAGCAGTTTATGTTTGATTTTTAAGAAAAACGCATTATTTCTAAAAAATAACGTTTTTTTGGTATAATTTTAAAATTAATCGTCCGAAAAATTTTAAAACGGCATTTCTAATTAGATTTTATGAAAATAAAATAATTTAAACAAAATCTACATCTTTTTATAAAGAAATAAAAAAGTTACAGCAGTTTTTGTTAGATTTTTAAGAAAAACGCATTATTTCTTAAAAGTAAAGTTTTTTTTGTATTATTTTAAAATTAATCGTCCAAAAAATTTTAAAACGACATTTCTAATTAGATTTCATGAAAATAAAATTATTTAATCAAAATTTACATTGT
Source organism: Stenus bimaculatus (assembly GCA_963971135.1). Lineage (NCBI taxonomy): Eukaryota > Metazoa > Arthropoda > Insecta > Coleoptera > Staphylinidae > Stenus > Stenus bimaculatus. Next base: position 34,816,333 of record OZ020183.1, on the reverse strand, counting down.
TTTATGAAGAAATAAAAAAGTTTCTGCAGTTTTTGTGTGATTTTTAAGAAAAACGTTTTTTTTGTATAATTTTAAAATTAATTGTCCGAAAAATTTTAAAACGACATTTCTAATTAGATTTCATGAAAATAAAATTATTTAACAAAATTTACATTTTTTAATAAAGAAATAAAAAAGTTACAGCAGTTTTTGTTTGATTTTTAAGAAAACCGCATTATTTCTTAAAAATAACGTTTTTTTTGTATAATTTTAAAATTAATCGTCCGAAAAATTTTAAAACGGCATTTCTAATTAGATTTTATAAAAATAAAATAATTTAATCAAAATTTACGTTTTTTTATAAAGAAATAAAAAAGAAACAGCAGTTTTTGTTAGATTTTTAAGAAAAACGCATTATTTCTTAAAAATAACGTTTTTTTTGTATAATTTTAAAATTAATCGTCCGAAAAATTTTAAAACGGCATTTCTAATTAGATTTTATTGAAATTAAATAATTTAAACAAAATTTACATTTTTTTATAAAGAAATAAAAAAGTTACAGCAGTTTTTGTTTGATTTTTAAGAAAAACGCATTATTTCTTAAAAATAACGTTTTTTTTTGTATAATTTTAAAATTAATCGTCCAAAAAATTTTAAAACGGCATTTCTAATTAGATTTTATGAAAATAAAGTAATTTAAACAAAATTTGAATTTTTTAATAAAGAAATAAAAAAGTTACAGCAGTTTTTGTTTGATTTTTAAGAAAAACGCATTATTTCTTAAAAATAACGTTTTTCTTGTATAATTTTAAAATTAATCGTCCGAAATATTTTAAAATTAAATTTCTATATAGAATTCATGAAAATAAAATTATTTAAACAAAATTTACATTGTTTCATGAAGAAATAAAAAAGTTTCTGCAGTTTTTGTGTGATTTTTAAGAAAAACGTTTTTTTTGTATAATTTTAAAATTATTCGTCGGAAAAATTTTAAAACAACATTTCTAATTAGATTTCATGAAAATAAAATTATTTAAACAAAATTTACATTTTTTTATGAAGAAATAAAAAAGTTACAGCAGTTTTTGTTTGATTTTTAGGAAAAACGCATTATTTCTAAAAAATAAAGTTTTTTTTGGTATAATTTTAAAATTAATCGTCCGAAAAATTTTAAAATGACATTTCAAATTAGATTTCATGAAAATAAAATAATTGAAACAAAATTTTAATTTTTTTATAAAGAAATAAAAAAGTTACAGCAGTTTTTGTTTGATTTTTAAGAAAAACGCATTAATTCTTAAAAATAACGTTTATTTTTGTATAATTTTAAAATTAATCGTTCAAAAAATTTTAAAACGACATTTCTAATTAGATTTCATGAAAATAAGATTATTTAAACAAAATTTACATTGTTTCATGAAGAAATAAAAAAGTTTCTGCAGTTTTTGTATGATATTTAAGAAAAACGCATTATTTCTTCAAAATAAAGTTTTTTTTGTATAATTTTAAAATTAATCATCCAAAAAAATTTAAAACAATATTTCTAATTAGATTTCATGAAAATAAAAATATTTAAACAAAATTTACATTTTTTTATAATGAAATAAGAAAGTTACAGCAGTTTTTGTTTGATTTTTAAGAAAAACGCATTATTACTTAAAAATAACTTTTTTTTTTTGTATAATTTTAAAATTAAACGTCCAAAAAATTTTAAAACGGCATTTCTAATTAGATTTTATGAAAATAAAATAATTTAAACAAAATTTACATTTTTCTATAAAGAATTAAAAAAGTTACAGCAGTTTTTGTTTGATTTTTAAGAAAAACGCATTATTTCTAAAAAATAAGGTTTTTTTGGTATAATTTTAAAACTAATCGTCCGTAAAATTTTAAAACGGCATTCCTAATTAGATTTTATGAAAATAAAATAATTTAAACAAAATTTACATCTTTTTATAAAGAAATAAAAAAGTTACAGCAGTTTTTGTTTGATTTTTAAGAAAAAACGCATTATTTCTTAAAAATAACGTTTTGTTTTGTATAATTTTAAAATTAATCGACCGAAAAATAAAAAAGTTTCTGCAGTTTGTTTGTAATTTTTAAGAAAAACTTTTTTTTTGTATAATTTTAAAATTAATTGTCCGAAAAATTTAAAACGACATTTCTAATTAGATTTCATGAAAATAAAATTATTTAAACAATATTTACATATTTTTATGAAGAAATAAAAAAGTTACAGCAGTTTTTGTTTGATTTTTAAGAAAAACGCATTATTTCTAAAAAATAAAGTTTTTTTTGGTATAATTTTAAAAATATTCGTCCGAAAAATTTTTAAACGACATTTCGAATTAGATTTTATGAAAATAAAATAATTTAAACAAAATTTACATATTTTTATGAAGAAATAAAAAAGTTACAGCAGTTTTTGTTTGATTTTTAGGAAAAACGCATTATTTCTAAAAAATAAAGTTTTTTTTGGTATAATTTTAAAATTAATCGTCCGAAAAATTTTAAAATGACATTTCAAATTAGATTTCATGAAAATAAAATAATTTAAACAAAATTTTAATTTTTTTATAAAGAAATAAAAAAGTTACAGCAGTTTTTGTTTGATTTTTAAGAAAAACGCATTAATTCTTAAAAATAACGTTTATTTTTGTATAATTTTAAAATTAATCGTTCAAAAAATTTTAAAACGACATTTCTAATTAGATTTCATGAAAATAAGATTATTTAAACAAAATTTACATTGTTTCATGAAGAAATAAAAAAGTTTCTGCAGTTTTTGTGTGATTTTTAAGAAAAACGTTTTTTTTGTATAATTTTAAAATTAATCGTCCGAAAAATTTTAAAACAACATTTCTAATTAGATTTCATGAAAATAAAATTATTTAATCAAAATTTACATTGTTTTATGAAGAAATAAAAAAGTTTCTGCAGTTTTTGTGTGATTTTTAAGAAAAACGTTTTTTTTGTATAATTTTAAAATTAATTGTCCGAAAAATTTTAAAACGACATTTCTAATTAGATTTCATGAAAATAAAATTATTTAACAAAATTTACATTTTTTAATAAAGAAATAAAAAAGTTACAGCAGTTTTTGTTTGATTTTTAAGAAAAACGCATTATTTCTTAAAAATAACGTTTTTTTTTGTATAATTTTAAAATTATTCGTCCAAAAAACTTTAAAACGGCATTTCTAATTAGATTTTATGAAAATAAAATAATTTAAACAAAATTTAAATTTTTTTATAAAGAAATAAAAAAGTTACAGCAGTTTTAGTTTGATTTCTAAGAAAAACGCAATATTTCATAAAAATAAAGTTTTTTTTGTATAATTTAAAAATTAATCGTCCAAAAAATTTTAAAACGACATTTCTAATTAGATTTCATGTAAATAAATTTATTTAAACAAAATTTACATTGTTTTATGAAGAAATAAAAAAGTTTCTGCAGTTTTTGTGTGATTTTTAAGAAAAACGATTTTTTTGTATAATTTTAAAATTAATCGCCCGAAACATTTTAAAACGACATTTCTAATTAGATTTCATAAAAATAAAATTATTTAAAAATAATTGACATTGTTTTATGAAGAAATAAAAAAGTTTCTGCAGTTTTTGTGTGATTTTTAAGAAAAACTTTTTTTTGTATAATTTTAAAATTAATCGTCCGAAAAATTTTAAAATGATATTTCTATATAGAATTCATGAAAATAAAATTATTTAAACAAAATTTACATTTTTTTATGAAGAAATAAAAAAGTTACAGCAGTTTTTGTTTGATTTTTAAGAAAAAGGCATTATTTCTTAAAAATAACGTTTTTTTTTTGTATAATTTTTAAATTAATCGTCCGAAAAATTTTAAAACGGCATTTCTAATTAGATTTTATGAAAATAAAATAATTTAAACAAAATTTACGTTTTTTTATAAAGAAATAAAAAAGTACAGCAGTTTTTGTTTGATTTTTAAGAAAAACGTATTATTTCTTAAAAATAACGTTTTTTTTGTAAAATTTTAAAATTAATCGTCCAAAAAATTTTAAAATTACATTTCTAATTAGATTTCATGAAATTTTTGTTTAAATAATTTTAATTATTTAAACAAAATATACATTTTTTTATGAAGAAATAAAAAAGTTACAGCAGTTTTGGTTTGATTTTTAAGAAAAACGTATTATTTCTTAAAAATAACGTTTTTTTTGTAAAATTTTAAAATTAATCGTCCAAAAAATTTTAACACGACAGTTCTAATTAGATTTCATGAAAATAAAATTATTTAAACAAAATTTACATTGTTTTATGAATAAATAAAAAAGTTTCTGCAGATTTTGTGTGATTTTTAAGAAAAAGGTTTTTTTTGTATAATTTTAAAATTAATCGCCCGAAAAATTTTAAAACGACATTTCTAATTAGATTTTATGAAAATAAAATTATTTAAACAAAATTTACATTTTTTTATGAAGAAATAAAAAAGTTACAGCAGTTTTTGTTTGATTTTTAAGAAAAACGCATTATTTCTTAAAAATAACGTTTTTTTTGTATAATTTTAAAATTAATCGTCCGAAAAATTTTAAAACGGCATTTCTAATTAGATTTTATAAAAATAAAATAATTTAATCAAAATTTACGTTTTTTTATAAAGAAATAAAAAAGAAACAGCAGTTTTTGTTAGATTTTTAAGAAAAACGCATTATTTCTTAAAAATAACGTTTTTTTTGTATAATTTTAAAATTAATCGTCCGAAAAATTTTAAAACGGCATTTCTAATTAGATTTTATTGAAATTAAATAATTTAAACAAAATTTACATTTTTTTATAAAGAAATAAAAAAGTTACAGCAGTTTTTGTTTGATTTTTAAGAAAAACGCATTATTTCTTAAAAATAACGTTTTTTTTTGTATAATTTTAAAATTAATCGTCCAAAAAATTTTAAAACGGCATTTCTAATTAGATTTTATGAAAATAAAGTAATTTAAACAAAATTTGAATTTTTTAATAAAGAAATAAAAAAGTTACAGCAGTTTTTGTTTGATTTTTAAGAAAAACGCATTATTTCTTAAAAATAACGTTTTTCTTGTATAATTTTAAAATTAATCGTCCGAAATATTTTAAAATTAAATTTCTATATAGAATTCATGAAAATAAAATTATTTAAACAAAATTTACATTGTTTCATGAAGAAATAAAAAAGTTTCTGCAGTTTTTGTGTGATTTTTAAGAAAAACGATTTTTTTGTATAATTTTAAAATTAATCGCCCGAAACATTTTAAAACGACATTTCTAATTAGATTTCATAAAAATAAAATTATTTAAAAATAATTGACATTGTTTTATGAAGAAATAAAAAGTTTCTGCAGTTTTTGTGTGATTTTTAAGAAAAAGGCATTATTTCTTAAAAATAACGTTTTTTTTTTGTATAATTTTTAAATTAATCGTCCGAAAAATTTTAAAACGGCATTTCTAATTAGATTTTATGAAAATAAAATAATTTAAACAAAATTTACGTTTTTTTATAAAGAAATAAAAAAGTACAGCAGTTTTTGTTTGATTTTTAAGAAAAACGTATTATTTCTTAAAAATAACGTTTTTTTTGTAAAATTTTAAAATTAATCGTCCAAAAAATTTTAAAATTACATTTCTAATTAGATTTCATGAAATTTTTGTTTAAATAATTTTAATTATTTAAACAAAATATACATTTTTTTATGAAGAAATAAAAAAGTTACAGCAGTTTTGGTTTGATTTTTAAGAAAAACGTATTATTTCTTAAAAATAACGTTTTTTTTGTAAAATTTTAAAATTAATCGTCCAAAAAATTTTAAAACGACAGTTCTAATTAGATTTCATAAAAATAAAATTATTTAAAAATAATTGACATTGTTTCATGAAGAAATAAAAAAGTTTCTGCAGTTTTTGTGTGATTTTTAAGAAAAACGATTTTTTTGTATAATTTTAAAATTAATCGCCCGAAACATTTTAAAACGACATTTCTAATTAGATTTCATTAAAATAAAATTATTTAAAAATAATTGACATTGTTTTATGAAGAAATAAAAAGTTTCTGCAGTTTTTGTGTGATTTTTAAGAAAAAGGCATTATTTCTTAAAAATAACGTTTTTTTTTTGTATAATTTTTAAATTAATCGTCCGAAAAATTTTAAAACGGCATTTCTAATTAGATTTTATGAAAATAAAGTAATTTAAACAAAATTTGAATTTTTTAATAAAGAAATAAAAAAGTTACAGCAGTTTTTGTTTGATTTTTAAGAAAAACGCATTATTTCTTAAAAATAACGTTTTTCTTGTATAATTTTAAAATTAATCGTCCGAAATATTTTAAAATTAAATTTCTATATAGAATTCATGAAAATAAAATTATTTAAACAAAATTTACATTGTTTCATGAAGAAATAAAAAAGTTTCTGCAGTTTTTGTGTGATTTTTAAGAAAAACGTTTTTTTTGTATAATTTTAAAATTATTCGTCCGAAAAATTTTAAAACAACATTTCTAATTAGATTTCATGAAAATAAAATTATTTAAACAAAATTTACATTTTTTTATGAAGAAATAAAAAAGTTACAGCAGTTTTTGTTTGATTTTTAGGAAAAACGCATTATTTCTAAAAAATAAAGTTTTTTTTGGTATAATTTTAAAATTAATCGTCCGAAAAATTTTAAAATGACATTTCAAATTAGATTTCATGAAAATAAAATAATTTAAACAAAATTTTAATTTTTTTATAAAGAAATAAAAAAGTTACAGCAGTTTTTGTTTGATTTTTAAGAAAAACGCATTATTACTTAAAAATAACTTTTTTTTTTTGTATAATTTTAAAATTAAACGTCCAAAAAATTTTAAAACGGCATTTCTAATTAGATTTTATGAAAATAAAATAATTTAAACAAAATTTACATTTTTCTATAAAGAATTAAAAAAGTTACAGCAGTTTTTGTTTGATTTTTAAGAAAAACGCATTATTTCTAAAAAATAAGGTTTTTTTGGTATAATTTTAAAACTAATCGTCCGTAAAATTTTAAAACGGCATTCCTAATTAGATTTTATGAAAATAAAATAATTTAAACAAAATTTACATCTTTTTATAAAGAAATAAAAAAGTTACAGCAGTTTTTGTTTGATTTTTAAGAAAAAACGCATTATTTCTTAAAAATAACGTTTTGTTTTGTATAATTTTAAAATTAATCGACCGAAAAATAAAAAAGTTTCTGCAGTTTGTTTGTAATTTTTAAGAAAAACTTTTTTTTTGTATAATTTTAAAATTAATTGTCCGAAAAATTTAAAACGACATTTCTAATTAGATTTCATGAAAATAAAATTATTTAAACAATATTTACATATTTTTATGAAGAAATAAAAAAGTTACAGCAGTTTTTGTTTGATTTTTAAGAAAAACGCATTATTTCTAAAAAATAAAGTTTTTTTTGGTCTAATTTTAAAAATATTCGTCCGAAAAATTTTTAAACGACATTTCGAATTAGATTTTATGAAAATAAAATAATTTAAACAAAATTTACATATTTTTATGAAGAAATAAAAAAGTTACAGCAGTTTTTGTTTTATTTTTAGGAAAAACGCATTATTTCTAAAAAATAAAGTTTTTTTTGGTATAATTTTAAAATTAATCGTCCGAAAAATTTTAAAATGACATTTCAAATTAGATTTCATGAAAATAAAATAATTTAAACAAAATTTTAATTTTTTTATAAAGAAATAAAAAAGTTACAGCAGTTTTTGTTTGATTTTTAAGAAAAACGCATTAATTCTTAAAAATAACGTTTATTTTTGTATAATTTTAAAATTAATCGTTCAAAAAATTTTAAAACGACATTTCTAATTAGATTTCATGAAAATAAGATTATTTAAACAAAATTTACATTGTTTCATGAAGAAATAAAAAAGTTTCTGCAGTTTTTGTGTGATTTTTAAGAAAAACGTTTTTTTTGTATAATTTTAAAATTAATCGTCCGAAAAATTTTAAAACAACATTTCTAATTAGATTTCATGAAAATAAAATTATTTAATCAAAATTTACATTGTTTTATGAAGAAATAAAAAAGTTTCTGCAGTTTTTGTGTGATTTTTAAGAAAAACGTTTTTTTTGTATAATTTTAAAATTAATTGTCCGAAAAATTTTAAAACGACATTTCTAATTAGATTTCATGAAAATAAAATTATTTAACAAAATTTACATTTTTTAATAAAGAAATAAAAAAGTTACAGCAGTTTTTGTTTGATTTTTAAGAAAAACGTATTATTTCTTAAAAATAACGTTTTTTTTGTAAAATTTTAAAATTAATCGTCCAAAAAATTTTAAAACGACAGTTCTAATTAGATTTCATGAAAATAAAATTATTTAAACAAAATTTACATTGTTTTATGAATAAATAAAAAAGTTTCTGCAGATTTTGTGTGATTTTTAAGAAAAAGGTTTTTTTTGTATAATTTTAAAATTAATCGCCCGAAAAATTTTAAAACGACATTTCTAATTAGATTTTATGAAAATAAAATTATTTAAACAAAATTTACATTTTTTTATGAAGAAATAAAAAAGTTACAGCAGTTTTTGTTTGATTTTTAAGAAAAACGCATTATTTCTTAAAAATAACGTTTTTCTTGTATAATTTTAAAATTAATCTTCCGAAATATTTTAAAATTAAATTTCTATATAGAATTCATGAAAATAAAATTATTTAAACAAAATTTACATTGTTTCATGAAGAAATAAAAAAGTTTCTGCAGTTTTTGTGTGATTTTTAAGAAAAACGTTTTTTTTGTATAATTTTAAAATTATTCGTCCGAAAAATTTTAAAACAACATTTCTAATTAGATTTCATGAAAATAAAATTATTTAAACAAAATTTACATTTTTTTATGAAGAAATAAAAAAGTTACAGCAGTTTTTGTTTGATTTTTAGGAAAAACGCATTATTTCTAAAAAATAAAGTTTTTTTTGGTATAATTTTAAAATTAATCGTCCGAAAAATTTTAAAATGACATTTCAAATTAGATTTCATGAAAATAAAATAATTTAAACAAAATTTTAATTTTTTTATAAAGAAATAAAAAAGTTACAGCAGTTTTTGTTTGATTTTTAAGAAAAACGCATTATTACTTAAAAATAACTTTTTTTTTTTGTATAATTTTAAAATTAAACGTCCAAAAAATTTTAAAACGGCATTTCTAATTAGATTTTATGAAAATAAAATAATTTAAACAAAATTTACATTTTTCTATAAAGAATTAAAAAAGTTACAGCAGTTTTTGTTTGATTTTTAAGAAAAACGCATTATTTCTAAAAAATAAGGTTTTTTTGGTATAATTTTAAAACTAATCGTCCGTAAAATTTTAAAACGGCATTCCTAATTAGATTTTATGAAAATAAAATAATTTAAACAAAATTTACATCTTTTTATAAAGAAATAAAAAAGTTACAGCAGTTTTTGTTTGATTTTTAAGAAAAAACGCATTATTTCTTAAAAATAACGTTTTGTTTTGTATAATTTTAAAATTAATCGACCGAAAAATAAAAAAGTTTCTGCAGTTTGTGTGTAATTTTTAAGAAAAACTTTTTTTTTGTATAATTTTAAAATTAATTGTCCGAAAAATTTAAAACGACATTTCTAATTAGATTTCATGAAAATAAAATTATTTAAACAATATTTACATATTTTTATGAAGAAATAAAAAAGTTACAGCAGTTTTTGTTTGATTTTTAAGAAAAACGCATTATTTCTAAAAAATAAAGTTTTTTTTGGTATAATTTTAAAAATATTCGTCCAAAAAATTTTTAAACGACATTTCGAATTAGATTTTATGAAAATAAAATAATTTAAACAAAATTTACATATTTTTATGAAGAAATAAAAAAGTTACAGCAGTTTTTGTTTGATTTTTAGGAAAAACGCATTATTTCTAAAAAATAAAGTTTTTTTTGGTATAATTTTAAAATTAATCGTCCGAAAAATTTTAAAATGACATTTCAAATTAGATTTCATGAAAATAAAATAATTTAAACAAAATTTTAATTTTTTTATAAAGAAATAAAAAAGTTACAGCAGTTTTTGTTTGATTTTTAAGAAAAACGCATTAATTCTTAAAAATAACGTTTATTTTTGTATAATTTTAAAATTAATCGTTCAAAAAATTTTAAAACGACATTTCTAATTAGATTTCATGAAAATAAGATTATTTAAACAAAATTTACATTGTTTCATGAAGAAATAAAAAAGTTTCTGCAGTTTTTGTGTGATTTTTAAGAAAAACGTTTTTTTTTGTATAATTTTAAAATTAATCGTCCGAAAAATTTTAAAACAACATTTCTAATTAGATTTCATGAAAATAAAATTATTTAATCAAAATTTACATTGTTTTATGAAGAAATAAAAAAGTTTCTGCAGTTTTTGTGTGATTTTTAAGAAAAACGTTTTTTTTGTATAATTTTAAAATTAATTGTCCGAAAAATTTTAAAACGACATTTCTAATTAGATTTCATGAAAATAAAATTATTTAACAAAATTTACATTTTTTAATAAAGAAATAAAAAAGTTACAGCAGTTTTTGTTTGATTTTTAAGAAAAACGTATTATTTCTTAAAAATAACGTTTTTTTTGTAAAATTTTAAAATTAATCGTCCAAAAAATTTTAAAACGACAGTTCTAATTAGATTTCATGAAAATAAAATTATTTAAACAAAATTTACATTGTTTTATGAATAAATAAAAAAGTTTCTGCAGATTTTGTGTGATTTTTAAGAAAAAGGTTTTTTTTGTATAATTTTAAAATTAATCGCCCGAAAAATTTTAAAACGACATTTCTAATTAGATTTTATGAAAATAAAATTATTTAAACAAAATTTACATTTTTTTATGAAGAAATAAAAAAGTTACAGCAGTTTTTGTTTGATTTTTAAGAAAAACGCATTATTTCTTAAAAATAACGTTTTTTTTGTATAATTTTAAAATTAATCGTCCGAAAAATTTTAAAACGGCATTTCTAATTAGATTTTATAAAAATAAAATAATTTAATCAAAATTTACGTTTTTTTATAAAGAAATAAAAAAGAAACAGCAGTTTTTGTTAGATTTTTAAGAAAAACGCATTATTTCTTAAAAATAACGTTTTTTTTGTATAATTTTAAAATTAATCGTCCGAAAAATTTTAAAACGGCATTTCTAATTAGATTTTATTGAAATTAAATAATTTAAACAAAATTTACATTTTTTTATAAAGAAATAAAAAAGTTACAGCAGTTTTTGTTTGATTTTTAAGAAAAACGCATTATTTCTTAAAAATAACGTTTTTTTTTGTATAATTTTAAAATTAATCGTCCAAAAAATTTTAAAACGGCATTTCTAATTAGATTTTATGAAAATAAAGTAATTTAAACAAAATTTGAATTTTTTAATAAAGAAATAAAAAAGTTACAGCAGTTTTTGTTTGATTTTTAAGAAAAACGCATTATTTCTTCAAAATAAAGTTTTTTTTGTATAATTTTAAAATTAATCATCCAAAAAAATTTAAAACAATATTTCTAATTAGATTTCATGAAAATAAAAATATTTAAACAAAATTTACATTTTTTTATAATGAAATAAGAAAGTTACAGCAGTTTTTGTTTGATTTTTAAGAAAAACGCATTATTACTTAAAAATAACTTTTTTTTTTTGTATAATTTTAAAATTAAACGTCCAAAAAATTTTAAAACGGCATTTCTAATTAGATTTTATGAAAATAAAATAATTTAAACAAAATTTACATTTTTCTATAAAGAATTAAAAAAGTTACAGCAGTTTTTGTTTGATTTTTAAGAAAAACGCATTATTTCTAAAAAATAAGGTTTTTTTGGTATAATTTTAAAACTAATCGTCCGTAAAATTTTAAAACGGTATTCCTAATTAGATTTTATGAAAATAAAATAATTTAAACAAAATTTACATCTTTTTATAAAGAAATAAAAAAGTTACAGCAGTTTTTGTTTGATTTTTAAGAAAAAACGCATTATTTCTTAAAAATAACGTTTTGTTATGTATAATTTTAAAATTAATCGACCGAAAAATAAAAAAGTTTCTGCAGTTTGTGTGTAATTTTTAAGAAAAACTTTTTTTTTGTATAATTTTAAAATTAATTGTCCGAAAAATTTAAAACGACATTTCTAATTAGATTTCATGAAAATAAAATTATTTAAACAATATTTACATATTTTTATGAAGAAATAAAAAAGTTACAGCAGTTTTTGTTTGATTTTTAAGAAAAACGCATTATTTCTAAAAAATAAAGTTTTTTTTGGTATAATTTTAAAAATATTCGTCCGAAAAATTTTTAAACGACATTTCGAATTAGATTTTATGAAAATAAAATAATTTAAACAAAATTTACATATTTTTATGAAGAAATAAAAAAGTTACAGCAGTTTTTGTTTGATTTTTAGGAAAAACGCATTATTTCTAAAAAATAAAGTTTTTTTTGGTATAATTTTAAAATTAATCGTCCGAAAAATTTTAAAATGACATTTCAAATTAGATTTCATGAAAATAAAATAATTTAAACAAAATTTTAATTTTTTTATAAAGAAATAAAAAAGTTACAGCAGTTTTTGTTTGATTTTTAAGAAAAACGCATTAATTCTTAAAAATAACGTTTATTTTTGTATAATTTTAAAATTAATCGTTCAAAAAATTTTAAAACGACATTTCTAATTAGATTTCATGAAAATAAGATTATTTAAACAAAATTTACATTGTTTCATGAAGAAATAAAAAAGTTTCTGCAGTTTTTGTGTGATTTTTAAGAAAAACGTTTTTTTTGTATAATTTTAAAATTAATCGTCCGAAAAATTTTAAAACAACATTTCTAATTAGATTTCATGAAAATAAAATTATTTAAACAAAATTTACATTTTTTTATGAAGAAATAAAAAAGTTACAGCAGTTTTTGTTTGATTTTTAGGAAAAACGCATTATTTCTAAAAAATAAAGTTTTTTTTGGTATAATTTTAAAATTAATCGTCCGAAAAATTTTAAAATGACATTTCAAATTAGATTTCATGAAAATAAAATAATTTAAACAAAATTTTAATTTTTTTATAAAGAAATAAAAAAGTTACAGCAGTTTTTGTTTGATTTTTAAGAAAAACGCATTAATTCTTAAAAATAACGTTTATTTTTGTATAATTTTAAACTTAATCGTTCAAAAAATTTTAAAACGACACTTCTAATTAGATTTCATGAAAATAAAATTATTTAAAGAAAATTTACATTGTTTTATGAAGAAATAAAAAAGTTTCTGCAGGTTTTGTGTGATTTTTAAGAAAAACGTTTTTTTTGTATAATTTTAAAATTAATCGTCCGAAAAATTTTAAAACAACATTTCTAATTAGATTTCTTGAAAATAAAATTATTTAAACAAAATTTACATTTTTTTATGAAGAAATAAAAAAGTTACAGCAGTTTTTGTTTGATTTTTAAGAAAAACGCATTATTTCTAAAAAATAAAGTTTTTTTTGGTATAATTTTAAAATTAATCGTCCGAAAAATTTTAAAACGACATTTCGAATTAGATTTCATGAAAATAAAATTATTTAAACAAAATTTACATATTTTTATAAAGAAATAAAAAAGTTACAGCAGTTTTTGTTTGATTTTTAAGAAAAACGCATTATTACTTAAAAATAACTTTTTTTTTTTGTATAATTTTAAAATTATTCGTCCGAAAAATTTTAAAACGGCATTTCTAATTAGATTTTATGAAAATAAAATAATTTAAACAAAATTTTAATTTTTTTATAAAGAAATAAAAAAGTTACAGCAGTTTTTGTTTGATTTTTAAGAAAAACGCATTAATTCTTAAAAATAACGTTTATTTTTGTATAATTTTAAAATTAATCGTTCAAAAAATTTTAAAACGACATTTCTAATTAGATTTCATGAAAATAAGATTATTTAAACAAAATTTACATTGTTTTATGAAGAAATAAAAAAGTTTCTGCAGTTTTTGTGTGATTTTTAAGAAAAACGTTTTTTTTGTATAATTTTAAAATTAATCGTCCGAAAAATTTTAAAACAACATTTCTAATTAGATTTCATGAAAATAAAATTATTTAAACAAAATTTACATTTTTTATGAAGAAATAAAAAAGTTACAGCAGTTTTTGTTTGATTTTTAGGAAAAACGCATTATTTCTAAAAAATAAAGTTTTTTTTTGGTATAATTTTAAAATTAATCGTCCGAAAAATTTTAAAATGACATTTCAAATTAGATTTCATGCAAATAAAATTATTTAAAAAAAATTTACATATTTTTATAAAGAAATAAAAAAGTTACAGCAGTTTTTGTTTGATTTTTAAGAAAAACGCATTATTTCTTAAAAATAAAGTTTATTTTTGTATAATTTTAAAATTAATCGTTCAAAAAATTTTAAAACGACATTTCTAATTAGATTTCATGAAAATAAAATTATTTAAAGAAAATTTACATTGTTTTATGAAGAAATAAAAAAGTTTCTGCAGATTTTGTGTGATTTTTAAGAAAAACGCTTTTTTTGTATAATTTTAAAATTAATCGTCCGAAAAATTTTAAAACAACATTTCTAATTAGATTTCATGAAAATAAAATTATTTAAACAAAATTTACATTTTTTTATGAAGAAATAAAAAAGTTACAGCAGTTTTTGTTTGATTTTTAGGAAAAACGCATTCTTTCTAAAAAATAAAGTTTTTTTTGGTATAATTTTAAAATTAATCGTCCGAAAAATTTTAAAATGACATTTCAAATTAGATTTCATGAAAATAAAATTATTTAAACAAAATTTACATATTTTTATAAAGAAATAAAAAAGTTACAGCAGTTTTTGTTTGATTTTTAAGAAAAACGCATTATTTCTAAAAAATAAAGTATTTTTTGGTATAATTTTAAAATTAATCGTCCGAAAAATTTTAAAACGACATTTCGAATTAGATTTCATGAAAATAAAATTATTTAAACAAAATTTACATATTTTTATAAAGAAATAAAAAAGTTACAGCAGTTTTTGTATGATATTTAAGAAAAACGCATTATTTCTTCAAAATAAAGTTTTTTTTGTATAATTTTAAAATTAATCGTCCAAAAAAATTTAAAACAATATTTCTAATTAGATTTCATGAAAATAAAAATATTTAAACAAAATTTACATTTTTTTATAATGAAATAAGAAAGTTACAGCAGTTTTTGTTTGATTTTTAAGAAAAACGCATTATTACTTAAAAATAACTTTTTTTTTTGTATAATTTTAAAATTAAACGTCCAAAAAATTTTAAAACGGCATTTCTAATTAGATTTTATGAAAATAAAATAATTTAAACAAAATTTACATTTTTTTATAAAGAATTAAAAAAGTTACAGCAGTTTTTGTTTGATTTTTAAGAAAAACGCATTATTTCTAAAAAATAAGGTTTTTTTGGTATAATTTTAAAACTAATCGTCCGTAAAATTTTAAAACGGCATTCCTAATTAGATTTTATTAAAATAAAATAATTTAAACAAAATTTACATCTTTTTATAAAGAAATAAAAAAGTTACAGCAGTTTTTGTTTGATTTTTAAGAAAAAAACGCATTATTTCTTAAAAATAACGTTTTGTTTTGTATAATTTTAAAATTAATCGACCGAAAAATAAAAAAGTTTCTGCAGTTTGTGTGTAATTTTTAAGAAAAACTTTTTTTTTGTATAATTTTAAAATTAATTGTCCGAAAAATTTAAAACGACATTTCTAATTAGATTTCATGAAAATAAAATTATTTAAACAATATTTACATATTTTTATGAAGAAATAAAAATGTTACAGCAGTTTTTGTTTGATTTTTAAGAAAAACGCATTATTTCTAAAAAATAAAGTTTTTTTTGGTATAATTTTAAAAATATTCGTCCGAAAAATTTTAAAACGACATTTCGAATTAGATTTTATGAAAATAAAATAATTTAAACAAAATTTACATCTTTTTATAAAGAAATAAAAAAGTTACAGCAGTTTTTGTTTGATTTTTAAGAAAAACTCATTATTTCTTAAAAATAACGTTTTTTTTTGTATAATTTTTAAATTAATCGTCCAAAAAATTTTAAAACGACATTTCTAATTAGATTTCTTGAAAATAAAATTATTTGAACAAAATTTACATTTTTTTATGAAGAAATAAAAAAGTTACAGCAGTTTTTGTTTGATTTTTAAAAAAAACGCATTATTTCTAAAAAATAAAGTTTTTTTTGGTATAATTTTAAAATTAATCGTCTGAAAAATTTTAAAACAATATTTCTAATTAGATTTCATGAAAATAAAAATATTTAAACAAAATTTACATTTTTTTATAATGAAATAAAAAAGTTACAGCAGTTTTTGTTTGATTTTTAAGAAAAACGCATTATTACTTAAAAATAACTTTTTTTTTTGTATAATTTTAAAATTAAACGTCTAAAAAAATTTAAAACGACATTTCGAATTAGATTTCATGAAAATAAAAATATTTAAACAAAATTTACATTTTTTTATAATGAAATAAAAAAGTTACAGCAGTTTTTGTTTGATTTTTAAGAAAAACGCATTATTACTTAAAAATAACTTTTTTTTTGTATAATTTTAAAATTAAACGTCCAAAAAATTTTAAAACGGAATTTCTAATTAGATTTCATAAAAATAAAATTATTTAAACAAAATTTACATTTTTTTATAAAGAAATAAAAAAGTTACAGCAGTTTTTGTTTGATTTTTAAGAAAAACGCATTATTTCTTAAAAATAACTTTTTTTTTTTGTATAATTTTAAAATTATTCGTCCGAAAAATTTTAAAACGGCATTTCTAATTAGATTTTATGAAAATAAAATAATTTGAACAAAATTTACATTTTTTTATAAAGAATTAAAAAAGTTACAGCAGTTTTTGTTTGATTTTTAAGAAAAACGCATTATTTCTAAAAAATAAGGTTTTTTTGGTATAATTTTAAAATTAATCGTCCGTAAAATTTTAAAACGGCATTTCTAATTAGATTTTATGAAAATAAAATAATTTAAACAAAATTTACATCTTTTTATAAAGATATAAAAAAGTTACAGCAGTTTTTGTTTGATTTTTAAGAAAAACGCATTATTACTTAAAAATAACTTTTTTTTTGTATAATTTTAAAATTAAACGTCCAAAAAATTTTAAAACGGAATTTCTAATTAGATTTCATAAAAATAAAATTATTTAAACAAAATTTACATTTTTTTATAAAGAAATAAAAAAGTTACAGCAGTTTTTGTTTGATTTTTAAGAAAAACGCATTATTTCTTAAAAATAACTTTTTTTTTTTGTATAATTTTAAAATTATTCGTCCGAAAAATTTTAAAACGGCATTTCTAATTAGATTTTATGAAAATAAAATAATTTGAACAAAATTTACATTTTTTTATAAAGAATTAAAAAAGTTACAGCAGTTTTTGTTTGATTTTTAAGAAAAACGCATTATTTCTAAAAAATAAGGTTTTTTTGGTATAATTTTAAAATTAATCGTCCGTAAAATTTTAAAACGGCATTTCTAATTAGATTTTATGAAAATAAAATAATTTAAACAAAATTTACATCTTTTTATAAAGATATAAAAAAGTTACAGCAGTTTTTGTTTGATTTTTAAGAAAAACGCATTATTTCTTAAAAATAACGTTTTGTTTTGTATAATTTTAAAATTAATCGTCCGAAAAATTTTAAAACGACATTTCTAATTAGATTTCATGAAAATAAAATTATTTAAAGAAAATTTACATTGTTTTATGAAAAAATAAAAAAGTTTCTGCAGTTTTTGTGTGATTTTTAAGAAATACGTTTTTTTTGTATAATTTTAAAATTAATCGTTCGAAAAATTTTAAAAGACATTTCTAATTAGATTTCATGAAAATAAAATTATTTAAACAAAATTTACATTTTTTTATAAAGAAATAAAAAAGTTACATCAGTTTTTGTTTGATTTTTAAGAAAAACGTATTATTTCTTAAAAATAACGTTTTTTTGTATAATTTTAAAATTAATCGTCCGAAAAATTTTAAAACGACATTTCTAATTAGATTTCATGAAAATAAAATTATTTAAACAAAATTTACATTGTTTTATGAAAAAATAAAAAAGTTTCTGCAGTTTTTGTGTGATTTTTAAGAAAAACGTTTTTTTTTTGTATAATTTTAAAATTAATCGTCCGAAAAAATTTAAAACGGCATTTCTAATTAGATTTTATGAAAATTAAATAATTTAAATAAAATTTACATTTTTTTATAAAGAAATAAAAAAGTTACAGCAGTTTTTGTTTGATTTCTAAGAAAAACGCAATATTTCTGAAAACTAACGTTTTTTTTGTATAATTTTAAAATTAATCATCCAAAAAATTTTTAAACGACATTTCTAATTAGATTTCATGAAAATAAAATTATTTAAACAAAATTTACATTGTTTTATGAAGAAATAAAAAAATTTCTGCAGTTTTTGTGTGATTTTTACGAAAAAGGTTGTTTTTGTATAATTTTAAAACTAATCGTTCGAAAAATTTTAAAACGACATTTCTAATTAGATTTCATGTAAATAAAATTATTTAAACAAAATTTACATTTTTTTATAAAGAAATAAAAAAGTTACATCAGTTTTTGTTTGATTTTTAAGAAAAACGTATTATTTCTTAAAAATAACGTTTTTTTGTATAATTTTAAAATTAATCGTCCAAAAAATTTTAAAACGACATTTCTAATTAGATTTCATGAAAATAAAATTATTTAAACAAAATTTACATTGTTTTATGAAGAAATAAAAAAATTTCTGCAGTTTTTGTGTGTGTTTAAAGAAATAAAAAAGTTACAGCAGTTTCTGTTTGATTTTTAAGAAAAACGTATTATTTCTTAAAAATAACGTTTTTTTGTATAATTTTAAAATTAATCGTCCAAAAAATTTTAAAACGACATTTCTAATTAGATTTCATGAAAATAAAATTATTTAAACAAAATTTACATTGTTTTATGAAGAAATAAAAAAATTTCTGCAGTTTTTGTGTGATTTTTAAGAAAAACGTTTTTTTTGTATAATTTTAAAATTAATCGTCCAAAAAATTTTAAAACGACATTTCTAATTAGATTTCATGAAAATAAAATTATTTAAACAAAATTTACATTGTTTTATGAAGAAATAAAAAAATTTCTGCAGTTTTTGTGTGTGTTTAAAGAAATAAAAAAGTTACAGCAGTTTCTGTTTGATTTCTAAGAAAAACGCAATATTTCTTAAAAATAACGTTTTTTTTTGTATAATTTTAAAATTAATCGTCCGAAAAATTTTAAAACGGCATTTCTAATTAGATTTTATGAAAATAAAATAATTAAAATAAAATTTACATCTTTTTATAAAGAAATAAAAAAGTTACAGCAGTTTTTGTTTGATTTCTAAGAAAAACGCAATATTTCTTAAAAATAACGTTTTTTTTTGTATAATTTTTAAAATTAATCGTCCGAAAAATTTTAAAACGGCATTTCTAATTAGATTTTATGAAAATAAAATAATTAAAATAAAATTTACATCTTTTTATAAAGAAATAAAAAAGTTACAGCAGTTTTTGTTTGATTTCTAAGAAAAACGCAATATTTCTGAAAACTAACGTTTTTTTTTGTATAATTTTAAAATTAATCATCCAAAAAATTTTTAAACGACATTTCTAATTAGATTTCATGAAAATAAAATTATTTAAACAAAATTTACATTGTTTTATGAAGAAATAAAAAAATTTCTGCAGTTTTTGTGTGATTTTTACGAAAAAGGTTGTTTTTGTATAATTTTAAAACTAATCGTTCGAAAAATTTTAAAACGACATTTCTAATTAGATTTCATGTAAATAAAATTATTTAAACAAAATTTACATTTTTTTATAAAGAAATAAAAAAGTTACATCAGTTTTTGTTTGATTTTTAAGAAAAACGTATTATTTCTTAAAAATAACGTTTTTTTGTATAATTTTAAAATTAATCGTCCGAAAAATTTTAAAACGACATTTCTAATTAGATTTCATGAAAATAAAATTATTTAAACAAAATTTACATTGTTTTATGAAGAAATAAAAAAATTTCTGCATTTTTTGTGTGTGTTTAAAGAAATAAAAAAGTTACAGCAGTTTCTGTTTGATTTCTAAGAAAAACGCAATATTTCTTAAAAATAACGTTTTTTTTTTGTATAATTTTAAAATTAATCGTCCGAAAAATTTTAAAACGGCATTTCTAATTAAATTTTATGAAAATAAAATAATTAAAATAAAATTTACATCTTTTTATAAAGAAATAAAAAAGTTACAGCAGTTTTTGTTTGATTTCTAAGAAAAACGCAATATTTCTTAAAAATAACGTTTTTTTTTGTATAATTTTTAAAATTAATCGTCCGAAAAATTTTAAAACGGCATTTCTAATTAGATTTTATGAAAATAAAATAATTAAAATAAAATTTACATCTTTTTATAAAGAAATAAAAAAGTTACAGCAGTTTTTGTTTGATTTTTAAGAAAAACGCATTATTTCTAAAAAATAACGTTTTTTGGTATAATTTTAAAATTAATCGTCCGAAAAATTTTAAAACGACATTCTAATTAGATTTCATAAAAATAAAATTATTTAAACAAAATTTACATTTTTTTATAAAGAAATAAAAAAGTTACAGCAGTTTTTGTTTGATTTTTAAGAAAAACGCATTATTTCTAAAAAATAACGTTTTTTTGTATAATTTTAAAATTAATCGTCCGAAAAATTTTAAAACGACATTTCTAATTAGATTCCATGAAAATAAAATAATTTAAACAAAATTTACATTTTTTTATAAAGAAATAAAAAAGTTGCAACAGTTTTTGTTTGATTTGTAAGAAAAACGCAATATTTCTTAAAAATAACGTTTTTTTTGTATAATTTTAAAATTAATCGTCCAAAAAATTTTAAAACGACATTTCTAATTAGATTTCATGAAAATAAAATTATTTAAACAAAATTTACATTGTTTTATGAAGAAATAAAAAAATTTCTGCAGTTTTTGTGTGATTTTTAAGAAAAAGGTTTTTTTTGTATAATTTTAAAATTAATCGTCCGAAAAATTTTAAAACGACATTACTAATTAGATTTCATGAAAATAAAATTATTTAAACAAAATTTACATTTTTTTATAAAGAAATAAAAAAGTAACAGCAGTTTTTGTGTGATTTTTAAGAAAAAGGTTTTTTTTGTATAATTTTAAAATTAATCGTCCGAAAAATTTTAAAACGAAATGTCTAATTAGATTTCATGAAAATAAAATTATTTAAACAATATTTACATATTTTTATGAAGAAATAAAAAAGTTACAGCAGTTTTTGTTTGATTGTTAAGAAAAACGCATTATTTCTAAAAAATAAAGTTTTTTTTGGTATAATTTTAAAATTAATCGTCCGAAAAATTTTAAAACGACATTTCGAATTTGATTTTATGAAAATAAAAAAATTTAAGCAAAATTTACATCTTTTTATAAAGAAATAAAAAAGTTACAGCAGTTTTTGTTTGATTTTTAAGAAAAACGCATTATTTCTAAAAAAAAATTTAAAACAATATTTCTAATTAGATTTCATGAAAATAAAAATATTTAAACAATATTTACATTGTTTTATGAAGAAATAATAAAGTTTCTGCAGTTTTTGTGTGATTTTTAAGAAAAACGCATTATTACTTAAAAATAACTTTTTTTTTTTGTATAATTTTAAAATTATTCGTCCGAAAAATTTTAAAACGGCATTTCTAATTAGATTTTATGAAAATAAAATAATTTAAACAAAATTTTAATTTTTTTATAAAGAAATAAAAAAGTTACAGCAGTTTTTGTTTGATTTTTAAGAAAAACGCATTAATTCTTAAAAATAACGTTTATTTTTGTATAATTTTAAAATTAATCGTTCAAAAAATTTTAAAACGACATTTCTAATTAGATTTCATGAAAATAAGATTATTTAAACAAAATTTACATTGTTTTATGAAGAAATAAAAAAGTTTCTGCAGTTTTTGTGTGATTTTTAAGAAAAACGTTTTTTTTGTATAATTTTAAAATTAATCGTCCGAAACATTTTATAACAACATTTCTAATTAGATTTCATGAAAATAAAATTATTTAAACAAAATTTACATTTTTTATGAAGAAATAAAGAAGTTACAGCAGTTTTTGTTTGATTTTTAGGAAAAACGCATTATTTCTAAAAAATAAAGTTTTTTTTGGTATAATTTTAAAATTAATCGTCCGAAAAATTTTAAAATGACATTTCAAATTAAATTTCATGAAAATAAAATTATTTAAACAAAATTTACATATTTTTATAAAGAAATAAAAAAGTTACAGCAGTTTTTGTTTGATTTTTAAGAAAAACGCATTATTTCTTAAAAATAAAGTTTATTTTTGTATAATTTTAAAATTAATCGTTCAAAAAATTTTAAAACGACATTTCTAATTAGATTTCATGAAAATAAAATTATTTAAAGAAAATTTACATTGTTTTATGAAGAAATAAAAAAGTTTCTGCAGATTTTGTGTGATTTTTAAGAAAAACGTTTTTTTTGTATAATTTTAAAATTAATCGTCCGAAAAATTTTAAAACAACATTTCTAATTAGATTTCTTGAAAATAAAATTATTTAAACAAAATTTACATTTTTTTATGAAGAAATAAAAAAGTTACAGCAGTTTTTGTTTGATTTTTAAGAAAAACGCATTATTTCTAAAAAATAAAGTTTTTTTTGGTATAATTTTAAAATTAATCGTCCGAAAAATTTTAAAACGACATTTCGAATTAGATTTCATGAAAATAAAATTATTTAAACAAAATTTACATATTTTTATAAAGAAATAAAAAAGTTACAGCAGTTTTTGTATGATATTTAAGAAAAGCGCATTATTTCTTCAAAATAAAGTTTTTTTTGTATAATTTTAAAATTAATCGTTCAAAAAAATTTAAAACAATATTTCTAATTAGATTTCATGAAAATAAAAATATTTAAACAAAATTTACATTTTTTTATAATGAAATAAAAAAGTTACAGCAGTTTTTGTTTGATTTTTAAGAAAAACGCATTATTACTTAAAAATAACTTTTTTTTTTGTATAATTTTAAAATTAAACGTCCGAAAAATTTTAAAACGGCATTTCTAATTAGATTTTATGAAAATAAAATAATTTAAACAAAATTTACATTTTTTTATAAAGAATTAAAAAAGTTTCTGCAGTTTTTGCGTGATTTTTAAGAAAAACGTTTTTTTTGCATAATTTTAAAATTAATCGTCCGAAAAATTTTAAAACAACATTTCTAATTAGATTTCTTGAAAATAAAATTATTTAAACAAAATTTACATTTTTTTATGAAGAAATAAAAAAGTTACAGCAGTTTTTGTTTGAATTTTAAAAAAAACGCATTATTTCTAAAAAATAAAGTTTTTTTTGGTATAATTTTAAAATTAATCGTCTGAAAAATTTTAAAACAATATTTCTAATTAGATTTCATGAAAATAAAAATATTTAAACAAAATTTACATTTTTTTATAATGAAATAAAAAAGTTACAGCAGTTTTTGTTTGATTTTTAAGAAAAACGCATTATTACTTAAAAATTACTTTTTTTTTTGTATAATTTTAAAATTATTCGTCCGAAAAATTTTAAAACGGCATTTCTAATTAGATTTTATGAAAATAAAATAATTTAAACAAAATTTTAATTTTTTTATAAAGAAATAAAAAAGTTACAGCAGTTTTTGTTTGATTTTTAAGAAAAACGCATTAATTCTTAAAAATAACGTTTATTTTTGTATAATTTTAAAATTAATCGTTCAAAAAATTTTAAAACGACATTTCTAATTAGATTTCATGAAAATAAGATTATTTAAACAAAATTTACATTGTTTTATGAAGAAATAAAAAAGTTTCTGCAGTTTTTGTGTGATTTTTAAGAAAAACGTTTTTTTTGTATAATTTTAAAATTAATCGTCCGAAACATTTTATAACAACATTTCTAATTAGATTTCATGAAAATAAAATTATTTAAACAAAATTTACATTTTTTATGAAGAAATAAAGAAGTTACAGCAGTTTTTGTTTGATTTTTAGGAAAAACGCATTATTTCTAAAAAATAAAGTTTTTTTTGGTATAATTTTAAAATTAATCGTCCGAAAAATTTTAAAATGACATTTCAAATTAAATTTCATGAAAATAAAATTATTTAAACAAAATTTACATATTTTTATAAAGAAATAAAAAAGTTACAGCAGTTTTTGTTTGATTTTTAAGAAAAACGCATTATTTCTTAAAAATAAAGTTTATTTTTGTATAATTTTAAAATTAATCGTTCAAAAAATTTTAAAACGACATTTCTAATTAGATTTCATGAAAATAAAATTATTTAAAGAAAATTTACATTGTTTTATGAAGAAATAAAAAAGTTTCTGCAGATTTTGTGTGATTTTTAAGAAAAACGTTTTTTTTGTATAATTTTAAAATTAATCGTCCGAAAAATTTTAAAACAACATTTCTAATTAGATTTCTTGAAAATAAAATTATTTAAACAAAATTTACATTTTTTTATGAAGAAATAAAAAAGTTACAGCAGTTTTTGTTTGATTTTTAAGAAAAACGCATTATTTCTAAAAAATAAAGTTTTTTTTGGTATAATTTTAAAATTAATCGTCCGAAAAATTTTAAAACGACATTTCGAATTAGATTTCATGAAAATAAAATTATTTAAACAAAATTTACATATTTTTATAAAGAAATAAAAAAGTTACAGCAGTTTTTGTATGATATTTAAGAAAAACGCATTATTTCTTCAAAATAAAGTTTTTTTTGTATAATTTTAAAATTAATCGTTCAAAAAAATTTAAAACAATATTTCTAATTAGATTTCATGAAAATAAAAATATTTAAACAAAATTTACATTTTTTTATTATGAAATAAAAAAGTTACAGCAGTTTTTGTTTGATTTTTAAGAAAAACGCATTATTACTTAAAAATAACTTTTTTTTTTGTATAATTTTAAAATTAAACGTCCGAAAAATTTTAAAACGGCATTTCTAATTAGATTTTATGAAAATAAAATAATTTAAACAAAATTTACATTTTTTTATAAAGAATTAAAAAAGTTTCTGCAGTTTTTGCGTGATTTTTAAGAAAAACGTTTTTTTTTGCATAATTTTAAAATTAATCGTCCGAAAAATTTTAAAACAACATTTCTAATTAGATTTCTTGAAAATAAAATTATTTAAACAAAATTTACATTTTTTTATGAAGAAATAAAAAAGTTACAGCAGTTTTTGTTTGATTTTTAAAAAAAACGCATTATTTCTAAAAAATAAAGTTTTTTTTGGTATAATTTTAAAATTAATCGTCTGAAAAATTTTAAAACAATATTTCTAATTAGATTTCATGAAAATAAAAATATTTAAACAAAATTTACATTTTTTTATAATGAAATAAAAAAGTTACAGCAGTTTTTGTTTGATTTTTAAGAAAAACGCATTATTACTTAAAAATTACTTTTTTTTTTGTATAATTTTAAAATTAAACGTCTAAAAAATTTTAAAACGACATTTCGAATTAGATTTCATGAAAATAAAAATATTTAAACAAAATTTACATTTTTTTATAATGAAATAAAAAAGTTACAGCAGTTTTTGTTTGATTTTTAAGAAAAACGCATTATTACTTAAAAATAACTTTTTTTTTTGTATAATTTTAAAATTAAACGTCCAAAAAATTTTAAAACGGCATTTCTAATTAGATTTCATAAAAATAAAATTATTTAAACAAAATTTACATTTTTTTATAAAGAAATAAAAAAGTTACAGCAGTTTTTGTTTGATTTTTAAGAAAAACGCATTATTTCTTAAAAATAACGTTTTTTTTTTGTATAATTTTAAAATTATTCGTCCGAAAAATTTTAAAACGGCATTTCTAATTAGATTTTATGAAAATAAAATAATTTAAACAAAATTTACATTTTTTTATAAAGAATTAAAAAAGTTACAGCAGTTTTTGTTTGATTTTTAAGAAAAACGCATTATTTCTAAAAAATAAGGTTTTTTTGGTATAATTTTAAAATTAATCGTCCGTAAAATTTTAAAACGGCATTTCTAATTAGATTTTATGAAAATAAAATAATTTAAACAAAATTTACATCTTTTTATAAAGAAATAAAAAAGTTACAGCAGTTTTTGTTTGATTTTTAAGAAAAACGCATTATTTCTTAAAAATAACGTTTTGTTTTGTATAATTTTAAAATTAATCGTCCGAAAAATTTTAAAACGACATTTCTAATTAGATTTCATGAAAATAAAATTATTTAAACAAAATTTACATTGTTTTATGAAAAAATAAAAAAGTTTCTGCAGTTTTTGTGTGATTTTTAAGAAATACGTTTTTTTTGTATAATTTTAAAATTAATCGTTCGAAAAATTTTAAAACGACATTTCTAATTAGATTTCATGAAAATAAAATTATTTAATCAAAATTTACATTTTTTTATAAAGAAATAAAAAAGTTACATCAGTTTTTGTTTGATTTTTAAGAAAAACGTATTATTTCTTAAAAATAACGTTTTTTTGTTTAATTTTAAAATTAATCGTCCGAAAAATTTTAAAACGACATTTCTAATTAGATTTCCTGAAAATAAAATTATTTAAACAAAATTTACATTGTTTTATGAAAAAATAAAAAAGTTTCTGCAGTTTTTGTGTGATTTTTAAGAAAAACGTTTTTTTTTGTATAATTTTAAAATTAATCGTCCGAAAAATTTTAAAACGGCATTTCTAATTAGATTTTATGAAAATTAAATAATTTAAATAAAATTTACATTTTTTTATAAAGAAATAAAAAAGTTACAGCAGTTTTTGTTTGATTTCTAAGAAAAACGCAATATTTCTGAAAACTAACGTTTTTTTTGTATAATTTTAAAATTAATCATCCAAAAAATTTTTAAACGACATTTCTAATTAGATTTCATGAAAATAAAATTATTTAAACAAAATTTACATTGTTTTATGAAGAAATAAAAAAATTTCTGCAGTTTTTGTGTGATTTTTACGAAAAAGGTTTTTTTGTATAATTTTAAAACTAATCGTTCGAAAAATTTTAAAACGACATTTCTAATTAGATTTCATGTAAATAAAATTATGTAAACATAATTTATATTTTTTTATAAAGAAATAAAAAAGTTACATCAGTTTTTGTTTGATTTTTAAGAAAAACGTATTATTTCTTAAAAATAACGTTTTTTTGTATAATTTTAAAATTAATCGTCCGAAAAATTTTAAAACGACATTTCTAATTAGATTTCATGAAAATAAAATTATTTAAACAAAATTTTCATTGTTTTATGAAGAAATAAAAAAACTTCTGCAGTTTTTGTGTGTGTTTAAAGAAATAAAAAAGTTACAGCAGTTTCTGTTTGATTTCTAAGAAAAACGCAATATTTCTTAAATATAACGTTTTTTTTTGTATAATTTTAAAATTAATCGTCCGAAAAATTTTAAAACGGCATTTCTAATTAGATTTTATGAAAATAAAATAATTAAAATAAAATTTACATCTTTTTATAAAGAAATAAAAAAGTTACAGCAGTTTTTGTTTGATTTCTAAGAAAATCGCAATATTTCTTAAAAATAACGTTTTTTTTTGTATAATTTTTAAAATTAATTGTCCGAAAAATTTTAAAACGGCATTTCTAATTAGATTTTATGAAAATAAAATAATTAAAATAAAATTTACATCTTTTTATAAAGAAATAAAAAAGTTACAGCAGTTTTTGTTTGATTTTTAAGAAAAACGCATTATTTCTAAAAAATAACGTTTTTTGGTATAATTTTAAAATTAATCGTCCGAAAAATTTTAAAACGACATTCTAATTAGATTTCATAAAAATAAAATTATTTAAACAAAATTTACATTTTTTTATAAAGAAATAAAAAAGTTACAGCAGTTTTTGTTTGATTTTTAAGAAAAACGCATTATTTCTTAAAAATAACGTTTTTTTGTATAATTTTAAAATTAATCGTCCGAAAAATTTTAAAACGACATTTCTAATTAGATTCCATGAAAATAAAATAATTTAAACAAAATTTACATTTTTTTATAAAGAAATAAAAAAGTTGCAACAGTTTTTGTTTGATTTGTAAGAAAAACGCAATATTTCTTAAAAATAACGTTTTTTTTGTATAATTTTAAAATTAATCGTCCAAAAAATTTTAAAACGACATTTCTAATTAGATTTCATGAAAATAAAATTATTTAAACAAAATTTACATTGTTTTATGAAGAAATAAAAAAATTTCTGCAGTTTTTGTGTGATTTTTAAGAAAAAGGTTTTTTTTGAATAATTTTAAAATTAATCGTCCGAAAAATTTTAAAACGACATTACTAATTAGATTTCATGAAAATAAAATTATTTAAACAAAATTTACATTTTTTTATAAAGAAATAAAAAAGTTACAGCAGTTTTTGTGTGATTTTTAAGAAAAAGGTTTTTTTTGTATAATTTTAAAATTAATCGTCCGAAAAATTTTAAAACGAAATGTCTAATTAGATTTCATGAAAATAAAATTATTTAAACAATATTTACATATTTTTATGAAGAAATAAAAAAGTTACAGCAGTTTTTGTTTGATTGTTAAGAAAAACGCATTATTTCTAAAAAATAAAGTTTTTTTTGGTATAATTTTAAAATTAATCGTCCGAAAAATTTTAAAACGACATTTCGAATTAGATTTTATGAAAATGAAATAATTTAAACAAAATTTACATCTTTTTATAAAGAAATAAAAAAGTTACTGCAGTTTTTGTTTGATTTTTAAGAAAACGCATTATTTCTTAAAAATAACGTTTTTTTTGTATAATTTTTAAATTAATCGTCCAAAAAATTTTAAAACTACATTTCTAATTAGATTTCATGAAAATAAAATTATTTAAACAATATTTACATTGTTTTATGAAGAAATAATAAAGTTTCTGCAGTTTTTGTGTGATTTTTAAGAAAAAGTTTTTTTTGTATAATTTTAAAATTAATCGACCGAAAAATTTTAAAACAACATTTCTAATTAGATTTCTTGAAAATAAAATTATTTAAACAAAATTTTCATTTTTTTATGAAGAAATAAAAAAGTTACAGCAGTTTTTGTTTGATTTTTAAGAAAAAACGCATTATTTCTAAAAAATAAAGTTTTTTTTGGTATAATTTTAAAATTAATCGTCCGAAAAATTTTAAAACAACATTTCTAATTAGATTTCATGAAAATAAAATTATTTAAACAAAATTTACATTTTTTTATAAAGAAATAAAAAAGTTTCTGCAGTTTTTGTGTGATTTTTAAGAAAAACGTTTTTTTTGTATAATTTTAAAATTAATCGTCCGAAAAATTTTAAAACGACATTTCTAATTAGATTTCATGAAAATAAAATTATTTAAACAAAATTTACATTTTTTTATGAAGAAATAAAAAAGTTACAGCAGTTTTTGTTTGATTTTTAAGAAAAACGCATTATTTCTTAAAAATAAGGTTTTTTTGGTATAATTTTAAAATTAATCGTCCGTAAAATTTTAAAACGGCATTTCTAATTAGATTTTATGAAAATAAAATAATTTAAACAAAATTTACATCTTTTTATAAAGAAATAAAAAAGTTTTTGTTTGATTTCTAAGAAAAACGCAATATTTCTGAAAACTAACGTTTTTTTTGTATAATTTTAAAATTAATCGTCCAAAAAATTTTTAAACGACATTTCTAATTAGATTTCATGAAAATAAAATTATTTAAACAAAATTTACATTGTTTTATGATGAAATAAAAAAATTTCTGCAGTTTTTGTGTGATTTTTACGAAAAAGGTTGTTTTTGTATAATTTTAAAATTAATCGTTCGAAAAATTTTAAAACGACATTTCTAATTAGATTTCATGAAAATAAAATTATTTAAACAAAATTTACATTTTTTTATAAAGAAATAAAAAAGTTACATCAGTTTTTGTTTGATTTTTAAGAAAAACGTATTATTTCTTAAAAATAACGTTTTTTTGTATAATTTTAAAATTAATCGTCCGAAAAATTTTAAAACGACATTTCTAATTAGATTCCATGAAAATAAAATAATTTAAACAAAATTTACATTTTTGTATAAAGAAATAAAAAAGTTGCAGCAGTTTTTGTTTGATTTGTAAGAAAAACGCAATATTTCTTAAAAATAACGTTTTTTTGTATAATTTTAAAATTAATCGTCCGAAAAATTTTAAAACGACATTTCTAATTAGATTCCATGAAAATAAAATAATTTAAATAAATAAATAAATAAATAAATAAATAACTTTATTGCCCAACAGACTTTCGTCCAATAATAGGGTAACATAAACATTTGCAAATATGTAAAATAACAGGGTAAGAACAATACAAAATTGACACTATAATATAACATACATACATAATATAATATATGCAGATACATGTTAATTTAATAGAGATTATTTAATTAATTAATGCGCACAAGATAAAATTAATTTCTTATAACTTATAAAGTTGGGGATGAATATGTCAGCATTGTATTGAAAGTGATGATATGATTGATACACTTTAAACAGAGGTGAGTTTAAATGATTATTAGTATTAGGTGCTGTATATGAGAAAGTAAGGCAGTTTCTAGTGGCCTTAACAGGAATATGGAAATTAAGAGAAGAAAGGGTGAAAGGATCATCAATGATATTGTGTACAATTTTATAACAATAGAGAGCATGTATAATTTGATGTTTCACAGCAATAGTCAAAAAGTTGAATTCATTGAGAAGACTTTGATAGGTTACCGATTGATCAGGATAAATTTTGTACTTTATTTTGAACAGGTATTTTAAGAATCTCTTTTGAACATTCTCAAGCATGTTTATATATCTGTAGTATACAGGTGACCATACAACCGCACAATAAGTAAGTCTGCTCAGAATATAGGCATTAAATAAAGTAACAATTGTGTTGATATCAATAAATGCCTTTGAGTTGCGCATGATAAAACCTAGCATACGATAACACTGTGAGACCAATGAGAGGATGTGGCAGTTAAAATTTAATTTGCTATCAAAAATAACACCCAGGTCCTTTTGTTCGTTAACACGATTCAGAGGTTTATTACACATAGAGTAATTGAACCTAACTGAATGCACTTTGTTGTTGCACAAAGTTGTTGGCATCCTCCTCAAGTTGGACACAGTCTTCAACGCTATTGATAATACGAAGAAATTTAAAATCATCAGCAAATCCGAGATAATGTGACGACGTGGCGCTTGTAGCATCATTAATGTACAGCAGGAACAGTAAGGGTCCTAGTGTTGATCCCTGCGGAACCCCTGATGATGGTATAAATTTAAAAGAAGTGTAACCATTATATTCAACAACCTGCTGTCTATTGTTTAGGTAAGAGGCTAAAACCGACACTATGTTATCATTGATATCGAAATTCTTTAACTTATTCAGCAGTTTGGTGTGAACCAATTTATCAAAAGCCTTGCTAAGATCCATGTATATTACATCACATTGCTTACGATCGTCCAGTGCAGATGAAATAAATTGACAGGCATTAAATAGGTTGGTACATGTTGATCTACGTTTCATGAAGCCATGTTGTTGAATTGGAATTATTTTTTCAACTCTGGAGTATATATGCTCAGTCAGTATACTTTCAAATACTTTTGAGAAGTTACTCAACAGAGCTATGGGTCTGTAGTTCGAAACATCATTTTTTGGACCTTTCTTAAAAACTGGACATATGCGTACTAGTTTCCATACATCAGGAAATGTGGAATATTTGAGCATGAGGTTAAAAATGTAGGTGATGGGTTTGGACAATAAGCTCGAGCAGTCTTTTAAAAAAAAGCTCGGTATTAAATCGCAACCGGCTGTAAGTTTACCGTTTAGCTTTTTTAGGTGCCTGATAACTGTGTCTTCTGATATGTTGAAATTACCGAACTGATCCAATCGAGTATAATCGGATAAAATAGGTTTAGTAGAAGGTTCATATACACTAGAAAACTGAGTCGCAAAAGCATTGACAATTTTCTGTGGATCATTAAGCAGCTCGCCATTACAGTACATAGCCCCTGGTATTCTGGAGTCATTCTTCATGGAATTTATATAGGACCAAAGCATAGTTGGGTCTGATGTGATGGATTTCTCAGATTTTCGAATGTATGCATTTCTACTATTGCTGATTTTTATTTTTAGGGATCTCCGTATCTCTTGAAAGCGCAACTTAGCATCATTATTATTTTGTCGACGGTAGTTATCATGCAGTTTAGCTTTCAATTTTAGGTCGGATAATATCGACTTATTAAACCATGGTGGATACTCAGTTTTTCTTTTATATGGCAGGTATTTGGGTACGTACACATCTAGGCTGCTGTAGAGATTATTATATAAATAATTACAAGCATCTTCAACATTATTAATATTGTAAAGTTCATCCCAATTGAGATGAATAATGGTATCGTATAATCCAATCAAATTTGCACGTTTAAAATTATATTTTGGTAGAGGATTACTAACAAAATTAGGAGTACTTTCACTTATTACAGTCACTTGAGTTAATAAAGATGGATGATACGGATCTTCTGCAACAATAGGATCAAGATCACGAGATATTGTGCATTGCAAGTTTCCAGATGCAAGAACCAAGTCAAGGATGCGATCTTTACAATTAAGTACATTATTCAATTGACAGATGGAATTTATAGACAAGAAATTCTCCAGAGATATTGTATAGTTGTTTCCTGAATCAGTGAAGGTAATGCTATCATAATATTTGGGAATATTAAAATCGCCAACGATTAGAGTGTTCCTATTAAGGTCAAATTGATGTTCTAAGCTTTCAAGAATATTATTATAATCGAGTAAGACTGTTGCAGGTGGAATGTAAATACATATTAAAGTGATTTCATAGGTTGAAGATTTCACTTGGACAGCAACTACTTCAGCAGGATAGAAGGTATCATGATCTAACGCAATGAGCTGTGAAGTGATGGTATTTTTTACAGCTAGAAGAACACCTCCTCCTTTACGATTTTTGCGATCAGAACGGTAAACATGGAAATACGATGGAAATAACTCGGAATCGATAACACCTCTTTGCAGCCAAGTTTCAGTTATAAAGACAATGTCGTGGTTAACGGCACATATATTATTTAAGAAAGCATTTGTTTTGGAATTGAGTCCTCTTACATTTTGGTAATAGCAGGAAATTTGTTGCGTTGATGAATAAGTTTGCTGGGCATTTACAAGTTTTTTTGGACGTTCTGCTTGGAAATAATTTTAGGACAATTATTAATAAATTTTAAGATTAGATTTTTTTCGCCTTCTTGTTCCCTACGTTTAAGCTCTTTGATTGTACTTGTGAGTTCCTCCCTTTGCATTATAGTTCGATCAGGTTGGACCCGAATCTTTTCAGGTAATTTATTCTTGTTTTGCATAACCTTATAGACATCAAATTTGTTCAGTAGCTTAGCTTTAATAGGGCGAGGACGATCGCCTTTCTTTCCCACTCTAAAAATGTTTTGGATACATCCGCACCCAGTATAGGTTCCAGCGTGGATTTGACAATCCGATTATCTTCGTGCTCAATATTGCCAACTGTTGACTCAGGTATATTGTAGAGAATAAACAAATTTACATTTTTTTATAAAGAAATAAAAAAGTTGCATCAGTTTTTGTTTGATTTGTAAGAAAAACGCAATATTTCTTAAAAATAACGTTTTTTTTGTATAATTTTAAAATTAATCGACCAAAAAATTTTAAAACGACATTTCTAATTAGATTTCATGAAAATAAAATTATTTAAACAAAATTTACATTGTTTTATGAAGAAATAAAAAAGTTTCTGCAGTTTTTGTGTGATTTTTAAGAAAAAGGTTTTTTTGTATAATTTAAAAATTAATCTTCCGAAAAATTTTAAAACAGCATTTCTAATTAGACCTCATGAAAATAAAATTATTTAAATAAAATTTACATTTTTTTATAAAGAAATAAAAAAGTTACAGCAGTTTTTGTTTGATTTTTAAGAAAAACGCATTATTTCTTAAAAATAACGTTTTTTTGTATAATTTTAAAATTAATCGTCCGAAAAATTTTAAAACGACATTTCTAATTAGATTCCATGAAAATAAAATAATTTAAACAAAATTTACATTTTTTTATAAAGAAATAAAAAAGTTGCAACAGTTTTTGTTTGATTTGTAAGAAAAACGCAATATTTCTTAAAAATAACGTTTTTTTTGTATAATTTTAAAATTAATCGTCCAAAAAATTTTAAAACGACATTTCTAATTAGATTTCATGAAAATAAAATTATTTAAACAAAATTTACATTGTTTTATGAAGAAATAAAAAAATTTCTGCAGTTTTTGTGTGATTTTTAAGAAAAAGGTTTTTTTTGTATAATTTTAAAATTAATCGTCCGAAAAATTTTAAAACGACATTACTAATTAGATTTCATGAAAATAAAATTATTTAAACAAAATTTACATTTTTTTATAAAGAAATAAAAAAGTTACAGCAGTTTTTGTTTGATTTTTAAGAAAAACGCATTATTTCTTAAAAATAACGTTTTTTTGTATAATTTTAAAATTAATCGTCCGAAAAATTTTAAAACGACATTTCTAATTAGATTCCATGAAAATAAAATTATTTAAACAAAATTTTCATTTTTTTATAAAGAAATAAAAAAGTTACAGCAGCTTTTGTTTGATTTTTAAGAAAAACGCATTATTTCTTAAAAATAACGTTTTTTTTGTATAATTTTAAAATTAATCGTCCGAAAAATTTTAAAACGACATTTCTAATTAGATTCCATGAAAATAAAATAATTTAAACAAAATTTACATTTTTTTATAAAGAAATAAAAAAGTTGCAGCAGTTTTTGTTTGATTTGTAAGAAAAACGCAATATTTCTTAAAAATAACGTTTTTTTGTATATTTTTAAATTTTAATTTATGATTTAAGAAAAAGGTTTTTTTTGTATAATTTTAAAATTAATCGTCCGAAAAATTTTAAAACGACATTACTAATTAGATTTCATGAAAATAAAATTATTTAAACAAAATTTACATTTTTTTATAAAGAAATAAAAAAGTTACAGCAGTTTTTGTGTGATTTTTAAGAGAAAGGTTTTTTTTGTATAATTTTAAAATTATTCGTCCGAAAAATTTTAAAACGACATGTCTAATTAGATTTCATGAAAATAAAATTATTTAAACAAAATTTACATTTTTTTGTAAAGAAATAAAAAAGTTACAGCAGTTTTTGTTTGATTTCTAAGAAAAACGCAATATTTCTTAAAAATAACGTTTTTTTTTGTATAATTTTAAAATTAATCGTCCGAAAAATTTTAAAACGGCATTTCTAATTAGATTTTATGAAAATAAAATAATTAAAATAAAATTTACATCTTTTTATAAAGAAATAAAAAAGTTACAGCAGTTTTTGTTTGATTTTTAAGAAAAACGCATTATTTCTAAAAAATAACGTTTTTTGGTATAATTTTAAAATTAATCGTCCGAAAAATTTTAAAACGACATTCTAATTAGATTTCATAAAAATAAAATTATTTAAACAAAATTTAAATTTTTTTATAAAGTAATAAAAAAGTTACAGCAGTTTTTGTTTGATTTCTAAGAAAAAACGCAATATTTCTTAAAAATAACGTATTTTTTTGTATAATTTTAAAATTATTCGTCCGAAAAAGATTTTATAAAAATAGAATAATTTAAACAAAATTTACATTGTTTTATGAAGAAATAAAAAAATTTCTACAGTTTTTGTGTGATTTTTAAGAAAAAGGTTTTTTTTGTATAATTTTAAAATTAATCGTCCGAAAAATTTTAAAACGACATTACTAATTAGATTTCATGAAAATAAAATTATTTAAACAAAATTTACATTTTTTTATAAAGAAATAAAAAAGTTACAGCAGTTTTTGTTTGATTTTTAAGAAAAACGCATTATTTCTAAAAAATAACGTTTTTTGGTATAATTTTAAAATTAATCGTCCGAAAAATTTTAAAACGACATTTCTAATTAGATTCCATGAAAATAAAATAATTTAAACAAAATTTACATTTTTTTATAAAGAAATAAAAAAGTTGCAGCAGTTTTTGTTTGATTTGTAAGAAAAACGCAATATTTCTTAAAAATAACGTTTTTTTGTATATTTTTAAATTTTAA
The DNA here is from genome assembly GCA_963971135.1 of Stenus bimaculatus. NCBI lineage: Eukaryota > Metazoa > Arthropoda > Insecta > Coleoptera > Staphylinidae > Stenus > Stenus bimaculatus. The sequence goes on along the minus strand of OZ020183.1, from coordinate 34,780,091 downwards.
TTTATGATTTAAGAAAAAGGTTTTTTTTGTATAATTTTAAAATTAATCGTTCGAAAAATTTTAAAACGACATTACTAATTAGATTTCATGAAAATAAAATTATTTAAACAAAATTTACATTTTTTTATAAAGAAATAAAAAAGTTACAGCAGTTTTTATTTGATTTCTAAGAAAAAGGTTTTTTTGTATAATTTAAAAATTAATCTTGCGAAAAATTTTAAAACGACATTTCTAATTAGATCTCATGAAAACAAAATTATTTAAACAAAATTTACATTTTTTTATAAAGAAATAAAAAAGTTACAGCAGTTTTTGTTTGATTTCTAAGAAAAAACGCAATATTTCTTAAAAATAACGTATTTTTTTGTATAATTTTAAAATTATTCGTCCGAAAAAGATTTTATAAAAATAGAATAATTTAAACAAAATTTACATTTCTTTATAAAGAAACAAAAAAGTTACAGCAGTTTTTGTTTGATTTTTAAGAAAAACGCATTATTTCTTAAAAATAACGTTTTTGTTTGTATAATTTTAAAATTAATCGTCCAAAAAATTTTAAAACGACATTTCTAAGTAGATTTCATGAAAATAAAATTATTTAAACAAAATTTACATTGTTTTATAAAGAAATAAAAAGTTTTTGCAGTTTTTGTGTGATTTTTTAGAAAAACATATATTTTGTATAATTTTAAAATAATTCGTCCGAAAAATTTTAAAACGGCATTTCTAATTAGATTTTATGAAATTTAAATAATTTAAACAAAATTTACATCTTTTTATAAAGAAATAAAAAAGTTACAGCAGTTTTTGTTAGATTTTTAAGAAAAACCCATTATTTCTTAAAAGTAACCTTTTTTTTGTATAATTTTAAAAATAATCGTCCAAAAAATTTTAAAACGACATTTCTAATTAGATTTCATGACATGAAAATAAAATTATTTAAAAAAAATTTACATTGATTTATGAAGAAATAAAAAAGTTTTTGCAGTTTTTGTGTGATTTTTAAGAAAAACGTTTTTTTTTGTATAATTTTAAAACTAATTGTCCGAAAAATTTTAAAACGACATTTCTAATTAGATTTCATGAAAATAAAATTATTTAAACAAAATTTACATATTTTTATAAAGAAATAAAAAAGTTACAGCAGTTTTTGTTTGATTTCTAAGAAAAAGGTTTTTTTTGTATAATTTAAAAATTAATCTTCCGAAAAATTTTAAAACGACATTTCTAATTAGATCTCATGAAAATAAAATTATTTAATCATAATTTATATTTTTTTATAAGGAAATAAAAAAGTTACGGCAGTTTTTGTTTGATTTTTAAGAAAAAACGCATTATTTCTTAAAAATAACGTTTTTGTTTGTATAATTTTAAAATTATTCGTCCGAAAAATTTTAAAACGACATTTCCAATTAGATTTTATAAAAATAGAATAATTTAAATAAAATTTACATTTCTTTATAAAGAAACAAAAAAGTTACAGCAGTTTTTGTTTGATTTTTAAGAAAAACGCATTATTTCTTTAAAATAATGTTTTTTTTGTATAATTTTAAAATTAATCGTCCGAAAAATTTTAAAACGGCATTTCTAATTAGATTTTATGAAAATAAAATAATTAAAATAAAATTTACATCTTTTTATAAAGAAATAAAAAAGATACAGCAGTTTTTGTTTGATTTCTAAGAAAAACGCAATATTTCTTTAAAATAACGTTTTTTTTTGTATAATTTTAAAATTAATCGTCCGAAAAATTTTAAAACGGCATTTCTAATTAGATTTTATGAAAATAAAATAATTAAAATAAAATTTACATCTTTTTATAAAGAAATAAAAAAGTTACAGCAGTTTTTGTTTGATTTTTAAGAAAAACGCATTATTTCTAAAAAATAACGTTTTTTGGTATAATTTTAAAATTAATCGTCCGAAAAATTTTAAAACGACATTTCTAATTAGATTTCATGAAAATAAAATTAATTAAACAACATTTACATTTTTTTATAAAGAAATAAAAAAGTTACAGCAGTTTTTTTTTGATTTTTAAGAAAAAACGCATTATTTCTTCCAAATAACGTTTTTTTGTATAATTTTAAAATTAATCGCCCAAAAAATTTTAAAACGACATTTCTAATTAGATTTCATGAAAATAAAATTATTTAAACAAAATTTACATTGTTTTATGAAGAAATAAAAAAGTTTCTGCAGTTTTTGTGTGATTTTTAAGAAAAAGGTTTTTTTGTATAATTTAAAAATTAATCTTCCGAAAAATTTTAAAACAGCATTTCTAATTAGACCTCATGAAAATAAAATTATTTAAATAAAATTTACATTTTTTTATAAAGAAATAAAAAAGTTACAGCAGTTTTTGTTTGATTTCTAAGAAAAAACGCAATATTTCTTAAAAATAACGTTTTTTTTTGTATAATTTTAAAATTATTCGTCCGAAAAATTTTAAAACGACATTTCCAATTAGATTTCATGAAAATAAAATCATTTAAACAAAATTTACATTTTCTTATGAAGAAATAAAAAAATTACAGCAGTTTTTGTTTGATTTTTAAGAAAAACGCATTATTTCTTAAAAATAACGTTTTTTTTGTCTAATTTTAAAATTAATCGTCCAAAAAATTTTAAAACGACATTTCTAATTAGATTTCATGAAAATAAAATTATTTAAACAAAATTTACATTGTTTTATGATGAAATAAAAAAAATTCTGCAGTTTTTGTGTGATTTTTAAGAAAAAGGTTTTTTTTGTATAATTTAAAAATTAATCTTCCGAAAAATTTTAAAACGACATTTCTAATTAGATCTCATGAAAATAAAATTATATAACCAAAATTTACATTGTTTTATAAAGAAATAAAAAAGTTTAGGCAGTTTTTGTGTGATTTTTAAGAAAAACGTTTTTTTTTGTATAATTTTAAAATTTATCGTCCGAAAAATTTTAAAACGACATTTCTAATTAGATTTCATGAAAATAAAATTATTTAAACAAAATTTACAATGTTTTATGAAGAAACAGAAAAGTTTCTGCAGTTTTTATGTGATTTTTAAGAAAAACGCATTATTTCTAAAATATAACGTTTTATTGGTATAATTTTAAAAATAATCTTCCGAAAAATTCTAAAACGACATTTCTAATTAGATTTCATGAAAATAAAATAATTTAAACAAAATTTACATTTGTTTAAAAAGAAATAAAAAAGTTACAGCATGCGTTTTTCTTAAAAATCAAACAAAAACTGATTTTTAAGAAAAACGCATTATTTCTTAAAAATACCGTTTTTTTTTGTATAGTTTTAAAATTAATCGTCCAAAAATTTTAAAACGACATTTCTAATTAGATTTCATTTAAATAAAATTATTTAAATAAAATTTACATTGTTTTATGAAGCAAAAAAAAATTTCTGCAGTTTTTGTGTGATTTTTAAGAAAAAGGTTTTTTTTGTATAATTTTAAAATTAATCTTCCGAAAAATTTTAAAACGACATTTCTAATTAGATTTCATGAACATAAAATTATTTAAACAAAATTTACATTTCTTTATAAAGAAATAACAAAGTTACAGCAGTTTTTGTTTGATTTTTAAGAAAAACGCATTATTTCTTAAAAATAACGTTTTTTTTTGTATAATTTTAAAATTAATCGTCCAAAAAATTTTAAAACGACATTTCTAATTAGATTTCATGAAAATAAAATTATTTAATCAAAATTTACATTGTTTTATGAAGAAATAAAAAAGTTTCTGCAGTTTTTGTGTGATTTTTAAGAAAAAGGTTTTTTTTGTATAATTTTGAAATTAATCGTCCGAAAAATTTTAAAACGACATTTCTAATTAGATTTCATGAAAATAAAATTATTTAAACAACACTTACATTTTTTTATAAAGAAATAAAAAAGTTACAGCAGTTTTTGTTTGATTTTTAAGAAAAACGCATTATTTCTTTAAAATAACGTTTTTTTGTATAATTTTAAAATTAATCGCCCAATAAATTTTAAAACGACATTTCTAATTAGATTTCATGAAAATAAAATTATTTAAACAAAATTTACAATTTTTTATAAAGAAATAAAAAAGTTACAGCAGTTTTTGTTTGATATTTAAGAAAAACGCATTATTTCTTAAAAATAATGTTTTTTTTGTATAATTTTAAAATTAGTCGTCCAAAAAAATTTAAAACGACATTTCTAATTAGATTTTATGAAAATAAAATTATTTAAACAAAATTTACATAATTTTATGAAAAAATAAAAAAGTAACATCAGTTTTTGATTGATTTTTAAGAAAAACCCATTATTTCTAAAAAATAACGTTTTTTTGGTATAATTTTAAAATTAATCGCCCGAAACATTTTAAAACAACATTTCTAATTAGATTTCATGAAAATAAAATTATTTAAACAAAATTTACATTGTTTTATGAAGAAATAAAAAAGTTTCTGCAGTTTTTGTGTGATTTTTAAGAAAAACGTATTTTTTGTATAATTTTAAAAATTAATCGTCCGAAAAATTATAAAACGATATTTCTAATTAGATTTCATGAAAATAAAATAATTTAAACAAAATTTACATAATTTTATGAAGAAATAAAAAAGTTTCTGCAGTTTTTGTGTGATTTTTAGGAAAAACGTTTTTTTTTTGTATAATTTTAAAATAAATCGTCCGAAAAATTTTAAAACGACATTTCTAATTAGATTTCATAAAAATAAAATTATTTAAACAAAATTTACATTTTTTTATGAAGAAATAAAAAAGTTACAGCAGTTTTTGTTTGATTTTTAAGAAAAACGCATTATTTCTTAAAAATAACGTTTTTTTTGTATAATTTTAAAATTAATCGTCCGAAAAATTTTAAAACGGCATTTCTAATTAGATTTTATGAAAATAAAATGATTTAAACAAAATTTACATTTTTTTATAAAGAAATAAATAAGTTACCGCAGTTTTTGTTTGATTTTTAAGAAAAACGCATTATTTCTTAAAAATAACGTTTTTTTTGTATAATTTTAAAATTATTCATGAAAATAAAATAATTTAAATAAAATTTACATTGTTTTATGAAGAAATAAAAAAGTTTCTGCAGTTTTTGTATGATTTTTAAGAAAAACGTTTTTTTTGTATAATTTTAAAATTAATCGTCCGAAAAATTTTAAAACGACATTTCTAATTAGATTTCATGAAAATAAAATTATTTAAACAAAATTTACATTTTTTTATGTAGAAATAAAAAAGTTACAGCAGTTTTTGTTTGATTTTTAAGAAAAACGCATTATTTCTTAAAAATAACGTTTTTTTTGTATAATTTTAAAATTATTCGTCCAAAAAATTAAGAACGACATTTCTAATTAGATTTCATGAAAATAAAATTATTAAAACAAAATTTACATTGTTTTATGAAGAAATAAAAAAGTTTCTGCAGTTTTTGTGTGATTTTTAAGAAAAACGTTTTTTTTGTATAATTTTAAAATTAATCGTCCGAAAAATTTTAAAACGACATTTCTAATTAGATTTCATAAAAATAACATTATTTAAACAAAATTTACATTTTTTTTTGAAGAAATAAAAAAGTTACAGCAGTTTTTGTTTGATTTTTAAGAAAAACGTATTATTTCTTAAAAATAAAGTTTTTTTTGTATAATTTTAAAATTAATCGTCCGAAAAGTTTTTAAACGACATTTCTAATTAGATTTCATGAAAATAAAATTATTTAAACAAAATTTACATTTTTTTATAACGAAATAAAAAAGTTACAGCAGTTTTTGCTTAATTTTTAAGAAAAACGCATTATTTCTTAAAAAAAACGTTTTTTTTGTATAATTTTAAAAATAATCGTCTGAAAAATTTTAAAACTACATTTCTAATTAGATTTCATGAAAATAAAATTAAAATAAAATTATTTAAACAAAATTTACATTTTTTTATAAAGAAATAAAAAAGTTTCTGCAGTTTTTGTGTGATTTTTAAGAAAAACGTTTTTTTTGTATAATTTTAAAATTAATCGTCCGAAAAATTTTAAAACGACATTTCTAATTAGATTTTATGAAAATAAAATAATTTAAACAAAATTTACATCTTTTTATAAAGAAATAAAAAAGTTACAGCAGTTTTTGTTTGATTTTTAAGATAAACGCATTATTTCTAAAAAATAATGTTTTTTTGGTATAATTTTAAAATTAATCGTCCGAAAAATTTTAAAACGACATTTCTAATTAGATTTCATGAAAAACACATTATTTAAACAAAATTTACATTGTTTTATGATGAAATACAAAAGTTTCTGCAGTTTTTGTGTGATTTTTAGGAAAAACGTTTTTTTATGTATAATTTTAAAATTAATCGTCCGAAAAATTTTAAAACGACATTTCTAATTAGATTTCAAGAAAATAAAATTATTTAAATAAAATTTACATTTTTTTATGAAGAAATAAAAAAGTTACAGCAGTTTTTGTTTGATTTTTAAGAAAAACGCATTATTTCTAAAAAATAAGGTTTTTTTGGTATAATTTTAAAATTAATCGCCCGAAACATTTTAAAACGACATTTCGAATTAGATTTCATGAAAATAAAATTATTTAAACAAAATTTACATTGTTTTATGAAGAAATAAAAAAGTTTCTGCAGTTTTTGTGTGATTTTTTAGAAAAACATATATTTTGTATAATTTTAAAATTAATCGTCCGAAAAAATTTAAAACGACATTTCTAATTAGATTTCATGAAAATAAAATTATTTAAACAAAATTTACATTGTTTTATGAAGAAATAAAAAAGTTTCTGCAGTTTTTGTGTGATTTTTTAGAAAAACATATATTTTGTATAATTTTAAAATTAATCGTCCGAAAAATTTTAAAACTACATTTCTAATTAGATTTCATGAAAATAAAATTATTTAAACAAAATTTACATTGTTTTATGAAGAAATAAAAAAGTTTCTGCAGTTTTTGTGTGATTTTTTAGAAAAACATATATTTTGTATAATTTTGAAAGTAATCGTCCGAAAAATTTTAAAACTACATTTCTAATTAGATTTCATGAAAATAAAATTATTTAAACAAAATTTACATTTTTTTATAAAGAAATAAAAAAGTTACAGCAGTTTTTGTTTGATATTTAAGAAAAACGCATTAGTTCTTAAAAATAATGTTTTTTTTGTATAATTTTAAAATTAATCGTCCAAAAAATTTTAAAACGACATTTCTAATTAGATTTTATGAAAATAAAATTATTTAAACAAAATTTACATAATTTTATGAAGAAATAAAAAAGTTACATCAGTTTTTGATTGAATTTTAAGAAAAACCCATTATTTCTAAAAAATAACGTTTTTTTGGTATAATTTTAAAATTAATCGCCCGAAACATTTTAAAACAACATTTCTAATTAGATTTCATGAAAATAAAATTATTTAAACAAAATTTACATTTTTTTATAAAGAAATAAAAAAGTTACATCAGTTTTTGTTTGATTTTTAAGAAAAACGCATTATTTCTAAAAAATAAGGTTTTTTTGGTATAATTTTAAAATTAATCGTCCGTAAAATTTTAAAACGGCATTTCTAATTAGATTTTATGAAAATAAAAATATTTAAACAAAATTTACATTTTTTTATAATGAAATAAAAAAGTTACAGCAGTTTTTGTTTGATTTTTAAGAAAAACGCATTATTACTTAAAAATAACTTTTTTTTTGTATAATTTTAAAATTAATCGTCCAAAAAATTTTAAAACGACATTTCGAATTAGATTTCATAAAAATAAAAATATTTAAACAAAATTTACTATTTTTTATAATGAAATAAAAAAGTTACAGCAGTTTTTGTTTGATTTTTAAGAAAAACGCATTATTACTTAAAAATAACTTTTTTTTTGTATAATTTTAAAATTAAACGTCCAAAAAATTTTAAAACCGTATTTCTAATTAGATTTTATGAAAATAAAATAATTTAAACAAAATTTACATTTTTTTATAAAGAATTAAAAAAGTTACAGCAGTTTTTGTTTGATTTTTAAGAAAAACGCATTATTTCTTAAAAATAACGTGTTGTTTTGTATAATTTTAAAATTAATCGTCCGAAAAAAGAATAATTCGTAGATTCCTAGAAAGATTCTACAAGAACTCTGGGGTCCAGTAAAAGCTAAAGAGCTTCTTTTGTCTTTTATTGAAGATCCTGAAAGGACCAAGTACATGATATTGCGAAAAGTTCATCGCACCGAATTTTGCAGAAAATTATTTTTCATACAAATTTTACCTGGTACATGAAATCATTGGAAATGACTTCGATAGAAAATTATACGAGACAAATATCACTCTTTTGATGATTCCTGGCATTGAAAACAGCGAAAGATTCTATGATCAAGTATTCAATAATATCAATTGTCGAAAGAACTATTCGTAGATTCCTAGAAAAGGACTCAGTGAAAGATCGGACAAGAACTGGTAGACCAAAATCTAACCGGTCCAGAAAATCTTGAAAGTTCCTTATTAAAAGCGAGCACTGAATTTTGCAAAAAATTATTTTCCCTACAAATTTCACCTGGTTCATGAAATCATTGATGATGACTTCGATAGTAGGTTGTAATTTTGTAGGCTGTAATTTTGTAAAATTATACGAGACAAATGTAATGCTGACAGAAATTTTCTTTCGAATATTGTTTTCTCCGATGAAGCAATATCCTATCTAAATGGTGGGGTCAATAAGTACAATTGTCGATATTGGGCAGATACAAATCCAGATCATACTTAAAGACCCCAGAAAATAAATGTATGGGCTGGAATTTTAGGGTTAAATGTAATTGATTCATTTATACCTGGAACTCCTAGAGATCCAAATTATTCCAGCCATCCATGTAGTGACCGTATTGATAATAAATAGTTTCAACAAGATGGTGCTCCCCCACACTTTAGTTTTGAAGACTTTTTAAGTCGCACGTTTCCAAACCGTTGTATTGGTAGGAGAGGTGAAATTGAATGGCAGCCTACACCTGATTTAGCACCTCTTAATTTGTTTCTTTTGATGGTTTCTAAAAAATAGGATGTATGCAACAAAGACACGAGGAGAGGTGATTTCTACCATCACTAGAGGAATCCTTCTAAATGTCCAAAATGTCATTAATGAACTTGGCTTTGGAGACAGAGGAAAAGACCTCTAATTTCGAAATCAACTGTCGAAAGAATAATTCGTAGATTCCTAGAAAGATTCGACAAGAACTCTGGGGTCCAGTAAAAGCTAAAGAGCTTCTTTTGTCTTTTATTGAAGATCCTGAAAGGACCAAGTACATGATATTGCGAAAAGTTCATCGCACCGAATTTTGCAGAAAATTATTTTTCATACAAATTTCACCTGGCACATGAAATCATTGTAAATGACTTCGATAGAAAATTATACGAGACAAATATCACTCTTTTGATGATTCCTGGCATTGGAAACAGCGAAAGATTCTATGATCAAGTATTCAATGATATCAATTGTCGAAAGAACTATTCGTAGAAACCTAGAAAAGGACTCAGTGAAAGATCGGACAAGAACTGGTAGACCAAAATCTAACCGGTCCAGAAAATCCTGAAAGTTCCTTATTAAAAGCGAGCACTGAATTTTGCAGAAAATTATTTTCCCTACAAATTTCACCTGGTTCATGAACTCATTGATGATGACTTCGATAGTTGACTGTAATTTTGTAAAATTATACGAGACAAATGTAATGCTGACAGAAATTTTCTTTCGAATATTGCTTTCTCCGATGAAGCAATATCCTATCTAAATGGTGGGGTCAATAAGTACAATTGTCGATATTGGGCAGATACAAATCCAGATCATACTCCCATACCCCAGGAAATAAATGTATGGGCTGGAATTTTAGGGTTAAATGTAATTGATTCATTTATACCTGGAACTCCTAGAGATCCAAATTATTCCAGCCATCCATGTAGTGAGCGTATTGATAATAAATAGTTTCAACAAGATGGTGCTCCCCCACACTTTAGTTTTGAAGACTTTTTAAGTCGCACGTTTCCAAACCGTTGTATTGGTAGGAAAGGTGAAATTGAATGGCAGCCTACACCTGATTTAACACCTCTTAATTTGTTTCTTTTGATGGTTTCTAAAAAATAGCATGTATGCAACAAAGACACGAGGAGAGGAGATTTCTACCATCACTAGAGGAATCCTTCTAAATGTCCAAAATGTCATTAATGAACTTGGCTTTGGAGACAGAGAAAGAGACCTCCAATTTCGAAATCAACTGTCAAAAGAACAATTCGTAGATTCCTAGAAAGATTGGACAAGAACTTTGTGGTCCAAAAAAGGCTAAAGAGCTTCTTGTGTGTTTTATGGAAGATCCTGAAAGGACCAAGTACATGAAATTGCGAAAAGTTCATCGCACCGAATTTTGCAGAAAATTATTTTTCATACAAATTTCACCTGGTACATGAAATCATTGGAAATGACTTCGATAGAAAATTATACGAGACAAATATCACTCTTTGGATGATTCCTGGCATTGGAAACAGCGAAAGATTCTATGATCAAGTATTCAATTGTCGAAAGAACTATTCGTAGATTCCTAGAAAAGGACTCAGTGAAAGATCAGACAAGAACTGGTAGACCATGGTATAATTTTAAAATTAATCGCCCGAAACATTTTAAAACAACATTTCTAATTAGATTTCATGAAAATAAAATTATTTAAACAAAATTTACATTGTTTTATGAAGAAATAAAAAAGTTTTTGCAGTTTTTGTGTGATTTTTAAGAAAAACGTATTTTTTGTATAATTTTAAAAATTAATCGTCCGAAAAATTTTAAAACGATATTTCTAATTAGATTTCATGAAAATAAAATAATTTAAACAAAATTTACATAATTTTATGAAGAAATAAAAAAGTTTCTGCAGTTTTTGTGTGATTTTTAGGAAAAACGTTTTTTTTTGTATAATTTTAAAATAAATCGTCCGAAAAATTTTAAAACGACATTTCTAATTAGATTTCATAAAAATAAAATTATTTAAACAAAATTTACATTTTTTTATGAAGAAATAAAAAAGTTACAGCAGTTTTTGTTTGATTTTTAAGAAAAACGCATTATTTCTTAAAAATAACGTTTTTTTTGTATAATTTTAAAATTAATCGTCCGAAAAATTTTAAAACGGCATTTCTAAATAGATTTCATGAAAATAAAATAATTTAAATAAAATTTACATTGTTTTATGAAGAAATAAAAAAGTTTCTGCAGTTTTTGTGTGATTTTTAAGAAAAACGTTTTTTTTGTATAATTTTAAAATTAATCGTCCGAAAAATTTTAAAACGACATTTCTAATTAGATTTCATGAAAATAAAATTATTTAAATAAAATTTACATTTTTTTATGTAGAAATAAAAAAGTTACAGCAGTTTTTGTTTGATTTTTAAGAAAAACGCATTATTTCTTAAAAATAACGTTTTTTTTGTATAATTTTAAAATTATTCGTCCAAAAAATTAAGAACGACATTTCTAATTAGATTTCATGAAAATAAAATTATTAAAACAAAATTTACATTGTTTTATGAAGAAATAAAAAAGTTTCTGCAGTTTTTGTGTGATTTTTAAGAAAAACGTTTTTTTTGTATAATTTTAAAATTAATCGTCCGAAAAATTTTAAAACGACATTTCTAATTAGATTTTATAAAAATAACATTATTTAAACAAAATTTACATTTTTTTATGAAGAAATAAAAAAGTTACAGCAGTTTTTGTTTGATTTTTAAGAAAAACGTATTATTTCTTAAAAATAAAGTTTTTTTTGTATAATTTTAAAATTAATCGTCCGAAAAGTTTTTAAACGACATTTCTAATTAGATTTCATGAAAATAAAATTATTTAAACAAAATTTACATTTTTTTATAACGAAATAAAAAAGTTACAGCAGTTTTTGCTTAATTTTTAAGAAAAACGCATTATTTCTTAAAAAAAACGTTTTTTTTGTATAATTTTAAAAATAATCGTCTGAAAAATTTTAAAACTACATTTCTAATTAGATTTCATGAAAATAAAATTAAAATAAAATTATTTAAACAAAATTTACATTTTTTTATAAAGAAATAAAAAAGTTTCTGCAGTTTTTGTGTGATTTTTAAGAAAAACGTTTTTTTTGTATAATTTTAAAATTAATCGTCCGAAACATTTTAAAACAACATTTCTAATTAGATTTCATGAAAATAAAATTATTTAAACAAAATTTACATTGTTTTATGAAGAAATAAAAAAGTTTCTGCAGTTTTTGTGTGATTTTTAAGAAAAACGTATTTTTTGTATAATTTTAAAAATTAATCGTCCGAAAAATTTTAAAACGATATTTCTAATTAGATTTCATGAAAATAAAATAATTTAAACAAAATTTACATAATTTTATGAAGAAATAATAATAATAGTTTATTATCCAACAGCAAGCAGCCTATTACAGGATAACATATAATATAATATAACATTTAAAAATATATAGTTAATAATAAGTTGGTTAAAAATATATATATAAATAAAATAAAAGATTATACATTGACAATATACGAGTATACAGACATAAGACGAACTAAAATATAACATTATGTTGCGCTAAAACATTCATGTATTACCTTTTTATACTTAATAATGTCATTAATAAATATATCAACAGAGTCTTGAACATCATGATAATTACGGTACATCATGTAAAAAGGAGAGTTATTAAGATAATTCGTTTGAGCAGTGACGTAGTAAAATGTACGAGTCGATCTCGATGCTAAGCGTGGTACTGTAAAATTTATGAGTTCTAACGAATTGGAATCATCAATATAATTGTGAACTATCTTAAACAAATACAGAATTGATATAATTTTGTGGGTGTCAGCTACCGTTATGTATTTAAATTCTCTCAACAACATATCATAAGGATGATCTTGATTTGGATAAGTGCCATGCTTCCGATAGAATAACAATCTCAAAAATTTTCTTTGAACCTTTTCAAGCATATTTACATACTTTTCATAAGAAGGGCACCATATTACAGAACAATACGTCATTTTACTAAGAATGTATGAGCTGTAAAGCATCTTTAAGGTATCTGCACTAAATTCTTTGGTATTTCTAGCAATGAAACCTAGAGTCCGAAAACAAGATTTTGTAAGGTTTTCTATATGCTGATTAAAAGTTAACTTAACATCAAATTCTACACCCAGATCTTTAATTTCAAAACATCTGTTTAAACTTGCATCATTAATTAAGTAATCATAAAATAGTGTTTGAGTTTTACGACAATATGACATAATACAACATTTACTAGTATTTAATTTTAAACCGTTTTTGTTACACCATTCAAATACTGTATTAAGATCTTTCTGAAGTTGATCACAATCAAAGACACATTGTATAGACCTGTATATTTTCACATCATCCGCATACAATAGAATAAAACTTTTAATTTGAGCAGCTAAATCATTAATAAATAAAACAAATAGCAAAGGTCCCAAATTCGAACCTTGCGGCACACCACTGGTAGCTACATAACAATTAGAATAAAATCCGTTATAACAAACCTTCTGAACCCGATTTGACAAATAGGATGATAACACAGAGATTATATTGTATGGTATCTCAAATTGAACAAGCTTCTCAAGTAAGATTTGATGTGACATTTGATCAAAAGCTTTAGAAATATCTGTGTATATAACATCAACTTGTTCATTACTGCTCATACTTCCAAATATGTATTGAGTGAGATTCAAAAGATTACTAGAGGTTGAGCGTCTACGAATAAAACCATGTTGATAATCACTAATATGAACATGTACTCTTGTATAAATTTCATCACTTATGATACTTTCGAACACCTTTGAGAAGTTGCTCAAAATTGAGATGGGACGGTAATTTAAGATATCCTTTTTATTGCCAGATTTATACACAGGAACCACCCTCACTTTTTTCCATATATCAGGAAAAATACCTGTTTTTAAGATTAAATTAAATAAATGTAAAATCGGTTTAACAATAACAGGTGCGCAATCTTTGATTATTAAAGATGGAACCATATCCATTCCCATGCTGAGAGATCCATTTAGCTGCTTAAGATTCTTCATGACTGTTTCTTCATTAAGAGATAGATCACCCATACACTGTCTTGAGATTTGAAAACTGTCATTAAATTTATCAGTACGAAATACACTCTTGAAATGTTTTGCGAAGGAATTAACTATGTCATTGGGGTCGGTAATAATTTCACCTTCATAAGACATCGTACCCGGAATCCTTGAAGAATTCTTAATGTTGTGTAAGTATGACCAAAATTTACTTGGGTCTGCATTCATGTCAGCTTCTGCACAGCGTACGTAATTTGTTTAAAATAAAAAAGTTTCTGCAGTTTTTGTGTGATTTTTAGGAAAAACGTTTTTTTTTGTATAATTTTAAAATAAATCGTCCGAAAAATTTTAAAACGACATTTCTAATTAGATTTCATAAAAATAAAATTATTTAAACAAAATTTACATTTTTTTATGAAGAAATAAAAAAGTTACAGCAGTTTTTGTTTGATTTTTAAGAAAAACGCATTATTTCTTAAAAATAACGTTTTTTTTGTATAATTTTAAAATTAATCGTCCGAAAAATTTTAAAACGGCATTTCTAATTAGATTTTATGAAAATAAAATAATTTAAATAAAATTTACATTGTTTTATGAAGAAATAAAAAAGTTTCTGCAGTTTTTGTGTGATTTTTAAGAAAAACGTTTTTTTTGTATAATTTTAAAATTAATCGTCCGAAAAATTTTAAGACGACATTTCTAATTAGATTTCATGAAAATAAAATAATTTAAACAAAATTTACATTTTTTTATAAAGAAATAAAAAAGTTACCGCAGTTTTTGTTTGATTTTTAAGAAAAACGCATTATTTCTTAAAAATAACGTTTTTATGGTATAATTTTAAAATTAATCGTCAGAAAAATTTTAAAACGGCATTTCTAAATAGATTTCATGAAAATAAAATAATTTAAATAAAATTTACATTGTTTTATGAAGAAATAAAAAAGTTTCTGCAGTTTTTGTGTGATTTTTAAGAAAAACGTTTTTTTTGTATAATTTTAAAATTAATCGTCCGAAAAATTTTAAAACGACATTTCTAATTAGATTTCATGAAAATAAAATTATTTAAACAAAATTTACATTTTTTTATGTAGAAATAAAAAAGTTACAGCAGTTTTTGTTTGATTTTTAAGAAAAACGCATTATTTCTTAAAAATAACGTTTTTTTTGTATAATTTTAAAATTATTCGTCCAAAAAATTAAGAACGACATTTCTAATTAGATTTCATGAAAATAAAATTATTAAAACAAAATTTACATTGTTTTATGAAGAAATAAAAAAGTTTCTGCAGTTTTTGTGTGATTTTTAAGAAAAACGTTTTTTTTGTATAATTTTAAAATTAATCGTCCGAAAAATTTTAAAACGACATTTCTAATTAGATTTCATAAAAATAACATTATTTAAACAAAATTTACATTTTTTTATGAAGAAATAAAAAAGTTACAGCAGTTTTTGTTTGATTTTTAAGAAAAACGTATTATTTCTTAAAAATAAAGTTTTTTTTGTATAATTTTAAAATTAATCGTCCGAAAAGTTTTTAAACGACATTTCTAATTAGATTTCATGAAAATAAAATTATTTAAACAAAATTTACATTTTTTTATAACGAAATAAAAAAGTTACAGCAGTTTTTGCTTAATTTTTAAGAAAAACGCATTATTTCTTAAAAAAAACGTTTTTTTTGTATAATTTTAAAAATAATCGTCTGAAAAATTTTAAAACTACATTTCTAATTAGATTTCATGAAAATAAAATTAAAATAAAGTTATTTAAACAAAATTTACATTTTTTTATAAAGAAATAAAAAAGTTACAGCAGTTTTTGTTTGATTTTTAAGAAAAACGCATTATTTCTTAAAAATAACGTTTTTTTTGTATAATTTTAAAATTAATCGTCCGAAAAATTTTAAAACGACATTTCTAATTAGATTTTATGAAAATAAAATAATTTAAACAAAATTTACATCTTTTTATAAAGAAATAAAAAAGTTACAGCAGTTTTTGTTTGATTTTTAAGATAAACGCATTATTTCTAAAAAATAATGTTTTTTTGGTATAATTTTAAAATTAATCGTCCGAAAAATTTTAAAACGACATTTCTAATTAGATTTCATGAAAAACACATTATTTAAACAAAATTTACATTGTTTTATGATGAAATACAAAAGTTTCTGCAGTTTTTGTGTGATTTTTAGGAAAAACGTTTTTTTATGTATAATTTTAAAATTAATCGTCCGAAAAATTTTAAAACGACATTTCTAATTAGATTTCAAGAAAATAAAATTATTTAAATAAAATTTACATTTTTTTATGAAGAAATAAAAAAGTTACAGCAGTTTTTGTTTGATTTTTAAGAAAAACGCATTATTTCTAAAAAATAAGGTTTTTTTGGTATAATTTTAAAATTAATCGCCCGAAACATTTTAAAACGACATTTCTAATTAGATTTCATGAAAATAAAATTATTTAAACAAAATTTACATTGTTTTATGAAGAAATAAAAAAGTTTCTGCAGTTTTTGTGTGATTTTTTAGAAAAACATATATTTTGTATAATTTTAAAATTAATCGTCCGAAAAAATTTAAAACGACATTTCTAATTAGATTTCATATAAATAAAATTATTTAAACAAAAATTACATTTTTTTATGAAGAAATAAAAAAGTTACAACAGTTTTTGTTTGATTTTTAAGAAAAACGCATTATTTCTTAAAAATAAGGTTTTTTTTGTATAATTTTAAAATTAATGGTCCAAAAAATTTTAAAATGGCATTTCTAATGAGATTTTATAAAAATAAAATAATTTAAACAAAATTTACATTTTTTTATAAAGAAATAAAAAAGTTACGGCAGTTTTTGTTTGATTTTTAGGAAAAACGCATTAATTCTTAAAAATAACGTTTTTTTTTGTATAATTTTAAAATTAATCGTCCAAAAAATTTTAAAACGACATTTCTAATTAGATTTCATGAAAATAAAATTATTTAAACAAAATTTACATTGTTTTATAAAGAAATAAAAAAGTTTCTGCAGTTTTTGTGTGATTTTTTAGATCTTTGTATAATTTTAAAAATAATCGTCTGAAAAATTTTAAAACTACATTTCTAATTAGATTTCATGAAAATAAAATTAAAATAAAATTATTTAAACAAAATTTACATTTTTTTATAAAGAAATAAAAAAGTTTCTGCAGTTTTTGTGTGATTTTTAAGAAAAACATATATTTTGTATAATTTTAAAATTAATCGTCCGAAAAATTTTAAAACTACATTTCTAATTAGATTTCATGAAAATAAAATTATTTAAACAAAATTTACATCTTTTTATATAGAAATAAAAAAGTTACAGCAGTTTTTGTTTGATTTTTAAGATAATCGCATTATTTCTAAAAAATAACGTTTTTTTGGTATAATTTTAAAATTAATCGTCCGAAAAATTTTAAAACGACATTTCTAATTAGATTTCATGAAAATTACATTATTTAAACAAAATTTACATTGTTTTATGATGAAATACAAAAGTTTCTGCAGTTTTTGTGTGATTTTTAGGAAAAACGTTTTTTTATGTATAATTTTAAAATTAATCGTCCGAAAAATTTTAAAACGACATTTCTAATTAGATTTCAAGAAAATAAAATTATTTAAACAAAATTTACATTTTTTTATGAAGAAATAAAAAAGTTACAGCAGTTTTTGTTTGATTTTTAAGAAAAACGCATTATTTCTAAAAAATAAGGTTTTTTTGGTATAATTTTAAAATTAATCGCCCGAAACATTTTAAAACGACATTTCTAATTAGATTTCATGAAAATAAAATTATTTAAACAAAATTTACATTGTTTTATGAAAAAATAAAAAAGTTTCTGCAGTTTTTGTGTGATTTTTTAGAAAAACATATATTTTGTATAATTTTAAAATTAATCGTCCGAAAAAATTTAAAACGACATTTCTAATTAGATTTCATATAAATAAAATTATTTAAACAAAAATTACATTTTTTTATGAAGAAATAAAAAAGTTACAGCAGTTTTTGTTTGATTTTTAAGAAAAACGCATTATTTCTTAAAAATATCGTTTTTTTGTATAATTTTAAAATTAATGGTCCAAAAAATTTTAAAACGGCATTTCTAATGAGATTTTATAAAAATAAAATAATT
The DNA here is from genome assembly GCA_963971135.1 of Stenus bimaculatus. Taxonomy (NCBI): domain Eukaryota; kingdom Metazoa; phylum Arthropoda; class Insecta; order Coleoptera; family Staphylinidae; genus Stenus; species Stenus bimaculatus. The sequence goes on along the minus strand of OZ020183.1, from coordinate 34,761,855 downwards.
TAAACAAAATTTACATTTTTTTATAAAGAAATAAAAAAGTTACGGCAGTTTTTGTTTGATTTTTAGGAAAAACGCATTAATTCTTAAAAATAACGTTTTTTTTTGTATAATTTTAAAATTAATCGTCCAAAAAATTTTAAAACGACATTTCTAATTAGATTTCATGAAAATAAAATTATTTAAACAAAATTTACATTGTTTTATAAAGAAATAAAAAAGTTTCTGCAGTTTTTGTGTGATTTTTTAGAAAAACATATATTTTGTATAATTTTAAAAATAATCGTCTGAAAAATTTTAAAACTACATTTCTAATTAGATTTCATGAAAATAAAATTAAAATAAAATTATTTAAACAAAATTTACATTTTTTTATAAAGAAATAAAAAAGTTTCTGCAGTTTTTGTGTGATTTTTATGAAAAACATATATTTTGTATAATTTTAAAATTAATCGTCCGAAAAATTTTAAAACTACATTTCTAATTAGATTTCATGAAAATAAAATTATTTAAACAAAATTTACATCTTTTTATAAAGAAATAAAAAAGTTACAGCAGTTTTTGTTTGATTTTTAAGATAATCGCATTATTTCTAAAAAATAACGTTTTTTTTGGTATAATTTTAAAATTAATCGTCCGAAAAATTTTAAAACGACATTTCTAATTAGATTTCATGAAAATTACATTATTTAAACAAAATTTACATTGTTTTATGATGAAATACAAAAGTTTCTGCAGTTTTTGTGTGATTTTTAGGAAAAACGTTTTTTTATGTATAATTTTAAAATTAATCGTCCGAAAAATTTTAAAACGACATTTCTAATTAGATTTCATGAAAATAAAATTATTTAAACAAAATTTACATTGTTTTATAAAGAAATAAAAAAGTTTCTGCAGTTTTTGTGTGATTTTTTAGAAAAATATATATTTTGTATAAGTTTAAAATTAATCGTCCGAAAAATTTTAAAACGACATTTCTAATTAGATTTCATGAAAATAAAATTATTTAAACAAAATTTACATTTTTTTAAGAAGAAATAAAAAAGTTACAGCAGTTTTTGTTTGATTTTTAAGAAAAACGCATTATTTCTTATAAATAACTTTTTTTTTTGTATAATTTTAAAATAATTCGTCCGAAAAATTTTAAAACGACATTTCTAATTGGATTTCATGAAAATAAAATTATTTAAACAAAATTTACATTTTTTTATGAAGAAATAAAAAAGTTACAGCAGTTTTTGTTTGATTTTTAAGAAAAACGCATTATTTCTTAAAACTAACGTGGTTTTTTTGTATAATTTAAAAACTAATCGTCCAAAAAATTTTAAAACGACATTTCTAATTAGATTTTATGAAAATAAAATTATTTAAACAAAATTTACATAATTTTATGAAGAAATAAAAAAGTTACATCAGTTTTTGATTGATTTTTAAGAAAAACCCATTATTTCTAAAAAATTACGTTTATTTGGTATAATTTATAAATTAATCGCCCGAAACATTTTAAAACAACATTTCTAATTAGATTTCATGAAAATAAAATTATTTAAACAAAATTTACATTTTTTTATAAAGAAATAAAAAAGTTACATCAGTTTTTGTTTGATTTTTAAGAAAAACGCATTATTTCTAAAAAATAAGGTTTTTTTGGTATAATTTTAAAATTAATCGTCCGTAAAATTTTAAAACGGCATTTCTAATTAGATTTTATGAAAATAAAAATATTTAAACAAAATTTACATTTTTTTATAATGAAATAAAAAAGTTACAGCAGTTTTTGTTTGATTTTTAAGAAAAACGCATTATTACTTAAAAATAACTTTTTTTTTGTATAATTTTAAAATTAATCGTCCAAAAAATTTTAAAACGACATTTCAAATTAGATTTCATGAAAATAAAAATATTTAAACAAAATTTAAATTTTTTTATAATGAAATAAAAAAGTTACAGCAGTTTTTGTTTGATTTTTAAGAAAAACGCATTATTACTTAAAAATAACGTGTTGTTTTGTATAATTTTAAAATTAATCGTCCGAAAAATTTTAAAACTGCATTTCTAATTAGATTTTATGAAAATAAAATAATTTAAACAAAATTTACATTTTTTTATAAAGAATTAAAAAAGTTACAGCAGTTTTTGTTTGATTTTTAAGAAAAACGCATTATTTCTTAAAAATAACGTGTTGTTTTGTATAATTTTAAAAATAATCGTCTGAAAAATTTTAAAACTACATTTCTAATTAGATTTCATGAAAATAAAATTAAAATAAAGTTATTTAAACAAAATTTACATTTTTTTAAAAAGAAATAAAAAAGTTACATCAGTTTTTGTTTGATTTTTAAGAAAAACGTATTATTTCTTAAAAATAACGTTTTTTTGTATAATTTTAAAATTAATCGTCCGAAAAATTTTAAAACGACATTTCTAATTAGATTTCATGAAAATAAAATTATTTAAACAAAATTTACATTGTTTTATGAAGAAATAAAAAAATTTCTGCAGTTTTTGTGTGTGTTTAAAGAAATAAAAAAGTTACAGCAGTTTTTGTTTGATTTCTAAGAAAAACGCAATATTTCTTAAAAATAACGTTTTTGTTTGTATAATTTTAAAATTATTCGTCCGAAAAATTTTAAAACGGCATTTCTAATTAGATTTCATGAAAATAAAATTATTTAAACAAAATTTACATTGTTTTATGAAGAAATAAAAAAGTTTCTGCAGTTTTTGTGTGATTTTTAGGAAAAACGTTTTTTTTTGTATAATTTTAAAATTAATCGTCCGAAAAATTTTAAAACGACATTTCTAATTAGATTTCATAAAAATAAAATTATTTAAACAAAATTTACATTTTTTTATGAAGAAATAAAAAAGTTACAGCAGTTTTTGTTTGATTTTTAAGAAAAACGCATTATTTCTTAAAAATAACGTTTTTTTTGTATAATTTTAAAATTAATCGTCCGAAAAATTTTAAAACGGCATTTCTAATTAGATTTTATGAAAATAAAATAATTTAAACAAAATTTACATTTTTTTATAAAGAAATAAAAAAGTTACCGCAGTTTTTGTTTGATTTTTAAGAAAAACGCATTACTTCTTAAAAATAACGTTTTTATGGTATAATTTTAAAATTAATCGTCAGAAAAATTTTAAAACGTCATTTCTAAATAGATTTCATGAAAATAAAATAATTTAAATAAAATTTACATTGTTTTATGAAGAAATAAAAAAGTTTCTGCAGTTTTTGTGTGATTTTTAAGAAAAACGTTTTTTTTGTATAATTTTAAAATTAATCGTCCGAAAAATTTTAAAACGACATTTCTAATTAGATTTCATGAAAATAAAATTATTTAAACAAAATTTACATTTTTTTATGTAGAAATAAAAAAGTTACAGCAGTTTTTGTTTGATTTTTAAGAAAAACGCATTATTTCTTAAAAATAACGTTTTTTTTGTATAATTTTAAAATTAATCGTCCAAAAAATTAAGAACGACATTTCTAATTAGATTTCATGAAAATAAAATTATTAAAACAAAATTTACATTGTTTTATGAAGAAATAAAAAAGTTTCTGCAGTTTATGTGTGATTTTTAAGAAAAACGTTTTTTTTGTATAATTTTAAAATTAATCGTCCGAAAAATTTTAAAACGACATTTCTAATTAGATTTCATGAAAATAACATTATTTAAACAAAATTTACATTTTTTTATGAAGAAATAAAAAAGTTACAGCAGTTTTTGTTTGATTTTTAAGAAAAACGTATTATTTCTTAAAAATAAAGTTTTTTTTGTATAATTTTAAAATTAATCGTCCGAAAAGTTTTTAAACGACATTTCTAATTAGATTTCATGAAAATAAAATTATTTAAACAAAATTTACATTGTTTTATGAAGAACTAAAAAAGTTTCTGCAGTTTTTGTGTGATTTTTAAGAAAAATGTTTTTTTTGTATAATTTTAAAATTAATCGTCCGAAAAATTTTAAAACGACATTTCTAATTGGATTTCATGAAAATAAAATAAATTAAACAAAATTTACAATTTTTTATAAAGAAATAAAAAAGTTACAGCAGTTTTTTTGTGATTTTTAATAAAAACGTTTTTTTGTATAATTTTAAAATTAAACGTCCGAAAAATTTAAAAACGGCATTTCTAATTAGATTTTATGAAAATAAAATAATTTAAACAAAATTTACATTTTTTTATAACGAAATAAAAAAGTAACAGCAGTTTTTGCTTAATTTTTAAGAAAAACGCATTATTTCTTAAAAATAACGTTTTTTTTGTATAAATTTAAAAATAATCGTCTGAAAAATTTTAAAACTACATTTCTAATTAGATTTCATGAAAATAAAATTAAAATAAAATTATTTAAACAAAATTTACATTTTTTTATAAAGAAATAAAAAAGTTTCTGCAGTTTTTGTGTGATTTTTAAGAAAAACGTTTTTTTTGTATAATTTTAAAATTAATCGTCCGAAAAATTTTAAAACGACATTTCTAATTAGATTTTATGAAAATAAAATAATTTAAACAAAATTTACATCTTTTTATAAAGAAATAAAAAAGTTACAGCAGTTTTTGTTTGATTTTTAAGATAAACGCATTATTTCTAAAAAATAACGTTTTTTTGGTATAATTTTAAAATTAATCGTCCGAAAAATTTTAAAACGACATTTCTAATTAGATTTCATGAAAATTACTTTATTTAAACAAAATTTACATTGTTTTATGATGAAATACAAAAGTTTCTGCAGTTTTTGTGTGATTTTTAGGAAAAACGTTTTTTTATGTATAATTTTAAAATTAATCGTCCGAAAAATTTTAAAACGACATTTCTAATTAGATTTCAAGAAAATAAAATTATTTAAACAAAATTTACATTTTTTTATGAAGAAATAAAAAAGTTACAGCAGTTTTTGTTTGATTTTTAAGAAAAACGCATTATTTCTAAAAAATAAGGTTTTTTTGGTATAATTTTAAAATTAATCGCCCGAAACATTTTAAAACGACATTTCTAATTAGATTTCATAAAAATAAAATTATTTAAACAAAATTTACATTGTTTTATGAAGAAATAAAAAAGTTTCTGCAGTTTTTGTGTGATTTTTTAGAAAAACATATATTTTGTATAATTTTAAAATTAATCGTCCGAAAAAATTTAAAACGACATTTCTAATTAGATTTCATATAAATAAAATTATTTAAACAAAAATTACATTTTTTTATGAAGAAATAAAAAAGTTACAGCAGTTTTTGTTTGATTTTTAAGAAAAACGCATTATTTCTTAAAAATAACGATTTTTTTGTATAATTTTAAAATTAATGGTCCAAAAAATTTTAAAACGGCATTTCTAATGAGATTTTATAAAAATAAAATAATTTAAACAAAATTTACATTTTTTTATAAAGAAATAAAAAAGTTACGGCAGTTTTTGTTTGATTTTTAGGAAAAACGCATTAATTCTTAAAAATAACGTTTTTTTTTGTATAATTTTAAAATTAATCGTCCAAAAAATTTTAAAACGACATTTCTAATTAGATTTCATGAAAATAAAATTATTTAAACAAAATTTACATTGTTTTATAAAGAAATAAAAAAGTTTCTGCAGTTTTTGTGTGATTTTTTAGAAAAACATATATTTTGTATAAGTTTAAAATTAATCGTCCGAAAAATTTTAAAACGACATTTCTAATTAGATTTCATGAAAATAAAATTATTTAAACAAAATTTACATTTTTTAAAGAAGAAATAAAAAAGTTACAGCAGTTTTTGTTTGATTTTTAAGAAAAACGCATTATTTCTTATAAATAACTTTTTTTTTTTGTATAATTTTAAAATAATTCGTCCGAAAAATTTTAAAACGACATTTCTAATTGGATTTCATGAAAGTAAAATTATTTAAACAAAATTTACACTTTTTTATGAAGAAATAAAAAAGTTACAGCAGTTTTGGTTTGATTTTTAAGAAAAACGTATTATTTCTTAAAAATAACGTTTTTTTTGTAAAATTTTAAAATTAATCGTCCAAAAAATTTTAAAACGACAGTTCTAATTAGATTTCATGAAAATAAAATTATTTAACCAAATTTACATTGTTTTATGAAGAAATAAAAAAGTTTCTGCAGTTTTTGAGTGATTTTTAAGAAAAACGTTTTTTTGTATAATTTTAAAATTAATCGGCTGAAAAATTTTAAAACGACATTTCTAATTAGATTTTATGAAAATAAAATTATTTAAACAAAATTTACATTTTTTTATAAAGAAATAAAAAAGTTACAGCAGTTTTGGTTTGATTTTTAAGAAAAACGTATTATTTCTTAAAAATAACGTTTTTTTTTGTAAAATTTTAAAATTAATCGTCCAAAAAATTTTAAAACGACAGTTCTAATTAGATTTCATGAAAATAAAATTATTTAAACAAAATTTACATTGTTTTATGAAGTAATAAAAAAGTTTCTGCAGTTTTTGTGTGATTTTTAAGAAAAACGTTTTTTTGTATAATTTTAAAATTAATCGGTTGAAAAATTTTAAAACGACATTTCTAATTAGATTTTATGAAAATAAAATTATTTAAACAAAATTTACATTTTTTTATAAAGAAATAAAAAAGTTACAGCAGTTTTGGTTTGATTTTTAAGAAAAACGTATTATTTCTTAAAAATAACGTTTTTTTTGTAAAATTTTAAAATTAATCGTCCAAAAAATTTTAAAACGACAGTTCTAATTAGATTTCATGAAAATAAAATTATTTAAACAAAATTTACATTGTTTTATGAAGAAATAAAAAAGTTTCTGCAGTTTTTGTGTAATTTTTAAGAAAAAGGTTTTTTTTATATAATTTTAAAGTTAATCGTCCGAAAAATTTTAAAACGATATTTCTAATTAGATTTCATAAAAATAAAATTATTTAAACAAAATTTACATTGTTTTATAAAGAAATAAAAAAGTTTCTGCAGTTTTTGTGTGATTTTTTAGAAAAACATATACTTTGTATAATTTTAAAATTAATCGTCCGAAAAATTTTAAAACGACATTTCTAATTAGATTTCATGAAAATAAAATTATTTAAACAAAATTTACACTTCTTTATGAAGAAATAAAAAAGTTACAGCAGTTTTGGTTTGATTTTTAAGAAAAACGTATTATTTCTTAAAAATAACGTTTTTTTTGTAAAATTTTAAAATTAATCGTCCAAAAAATTTTAAAACGACAGTTCTAATTAGATTTCATGAAAATAAAATTATTTAAACAAAATTTACATTGTTTTATGAAGAAATAAAAAAGTTTCTGCAGTTTTTGTGTGATTTTTAAGAAAAACGTTTTTTTGTATAATTTTAAAATTAATCGGCTGAAAAATTTTAAAACGACATTTCTAATTAGATTTTATGAAAATAAATCTATTTAAACAAAATTTACATTTTTTATAAAGAAATAAAAAAGTTACAGCAGTTTTTGTTTTATTTTTAAGAAAAACGCATTATTTCTTAAAAATAACGTTTTTTTTTGTATAATTTTAAAATTAATCGTCCGAAAAATTTTAAAACGGCATTTCTAATTAGATTTTATGAAAATAAATAATTTAAACAAAATTTACGTTTTTATATGAAGAAATAAAAAAGTTACAGCAGTTTTGGTTTGATTTTTAAGAAAAACGTATTATTTCTTAAAAATAACGTTTTTTTTGTAAAATTTTAAAATTACTCGTCCAAAAAATTTTAAAACGACAGTTCTAATTAGATTTCATGAAAATAAAATTATTTAAACAAAATTTACATTGTTTTATGAAGAAATAAAAAAGTTTCTGCAGTTTTTGTGTGATTTTTAAGAAAAACGTTTTTTTGTATAATTTTAAAATGAATCGGCTGAAAAATTTTAAAACGAAATTTCTAATTAGATTTTATGAAAATAAAATTATTTAAACAAAATTTACATTTTTTTATAAAGAAATAAAAAAGTTACAGCAGTTTTGGTTTGATTTTTAAGAAAAACGTATTATTTCTTAAAAATAACGTTTTTTTTGTAAAATTTTAAAATTAATCGTCCAAAAAATTTTAAAACGACAGTTCTAATTAGATTTCATGAAAATAAAATTATTTAAACAAAATTTACATTGTTTTATGAAGAAATAAAAAAGTTTCTGCAGTTTTTGTGTGATTTTTAAGAAAAACGTTTTTTTGTATAATTTTAAAATTAATCGTCCGAAAAATTTTAAAACGATATTTCTAATTAGATTTCATAAAAATAAAATTATTTAAACAAAATTTACATTTTTTATGAAGAAATAAAAAAGTTACAGCAGTTTTTGTTTGATTTTTAAGAAAAACGCATTATTTCTTATAAATAACGTTTTTTTTTGTATAATTTTAAAATAATTCGTCTGAAAAATTTTAAAACGACATTTCTAATTGGATTTTAGGAAAATAAAATTATTTAAACAAAATTTACATTTTTTTAAAAAGAAATAAAAAAGTTACAGCAGTTTTTGTTTGATTTTTAAGAAAAACGCATTATTTCTTAAAAATAACGTTTTTTTTTGTATAATTTTAAAATTAATCGTCCAAAAAAATTTAAAACGACATTTCTAATTAGATTTTATGAAAATAAAATTATTTAAACAAAATTTACATTTTTTTATAAAGAAATAAAAAAGTTACAGCAGTTTTTGTTTGATATTTAAGAAAAACGCATTATTTCTTAAAAATAATGTTTTTTTTGTATAATTTTAAAATTAATCGTCCAAAAAATTTTAAAACGACATTTCTAATTAGATTTTATGAAAATAAAATTATTTAAACAAAATTTACATTTTTTTATAAAGAAATAAAAAAGTTACAGCAGTTTTTGATTGATTTTTAAGAAAAACCCATTATTTCTAAAAAATAACGTTTTTTTTTTGTATAATTTTAAAATTAATCTTCCAAAAAATTTTAAAATGGCATTTCTAATGAGATTTTATAAAAATAAAATAATTTAAACAAAATTTACATTTTTTTATAAAGAAATAAAAAAGTTACAGCAGTTTTTGTTTGATATTTAAGAAAAACGCATTATTTCTTAAAAATAATGTTTTTTTTGTATAATTTTAAAATTAATCGTCCAAAAAATTTTAAAACGACATTTCTAATTAGATTTTATGAAAATAAAATTATTGAAACAAAATTTACATTTTTTTATAAAGAAATAAAAAAGTTACAGCAGTTTTTGTTTGATTTTTAAGAAAAACGCATTATTTCTAAAAAATAACGTTTTTTTTGTATTATTTTAAAATTAATCCTCCAAAAAATTTTAAAACGGCATTTCTTATTAGATTTTATTAAAATAAAATAATTTAAACAAAATTTACATTTTTTCATAAAGAAATAGAAAAGTTTCTGCAGTTTTTGTGTGATTTTTAAGAAAAACGTTTTTTTTTGTATAATTTTAAAAATAATCGTCCAAAAAATTTTAAAACGACATTTCTAATTAGATTTCATAAAAATAAAATTATTTAAAAATAATTTACATTGTTTTATGAAGAAATAAAAAAGTTTCTGCAGTTTTTGTGTGATTTTTAAGAAAAACGTTTTTTTTTGTATAATTTTAAAATTAATCGTCCGAAAAATTTTGGAACGGCATTTCTAATTAGATTTTATGAAAATAAAATAATATAAATAAAATTTACAATTTTTTATAAAGAAATAAAAAAGTTACAGCAGTTTTTGTTTGATTTTTAAGAAAAACGCATTATTACTTAAAAAGAACGTTTTTTTTTGTATAATTTTAAAATTAATCGTCCGAAAAATTTTTGAACGGCATTTCTAATTAGATTTTATGAAAATAAAATAATATAAATAAAATTTACATTTTTTTATAAAGAAATAAAAAAGTTACAGCAGTTTTTGTTTGATTTTAAAAAAAAACGCATTATTTCTTAAAAATAACGTTTATTTTTGTATAATTTTAAAATTAATCGTTCAAAAAATTCTAAAACGACATTTCTAATTAGATTTCATGAAAATAAAAGTATTTAGACAAAATTTACATTTTTTTATGAAGAAATAAAAAAGTTACAGCAGTTTTTGTTTGATATTTAAGAAAAACGCATTATTTCTTAAAAATAATGTTTTTTTTGTATAATTTTAAAATTAATCGTCCGAAAAATTTTAAAACGGCATTTCTAATTAGATTTCATGAAAATAAAATTATTTAAACAAAATTTACATTGTTTTATGAAGAAGTAAAAAAGTTTCTGCAGTTATTGTGTGATTTTTAAGAAAAACGTATTTTTTGTATAATTTTAAAAATTAATCGTCCGAAAAATTTTAAAACGACATTTCTAATTAGATTTCATGAAAATAAAATAATTTAAACAAAATTTACATAATTTTATGAAGAAATAAAAAAGTTTCTGCAGTTTTTGTTTGATTTTTAAGAAAAACGCATTATTTCTTAAAAATAACGTTTTTTTTGTATAATTTTAAAATTAATCGTCTGAAAAATTTTAAAACGGCATTTCTAATTAGATTTCATGAAAATAAAATTATTTAAACAAAATTTACATTGTTTTATGAAGAAGTAAAAAAGTTTCTGCAGTTATTGTGTGATTTTTAAGAAAAACGTATTTTTTGTATAATTTTAAAATTATTCGTCCGAAAAATTTTTGAACGGCATTTCTAATTAGATTTTATGAAAATAAAATAATATAAATAAAATTTACATTTTTTTATAAAGAAATAAAAAAGTTACAGCAGTTTTTGTTTGATATTTAAGAAAAACGCATTATTTCTTAAAAATAATGTTTTTTTTGTATAATTTTAAAATTAATCGTCCGAAAAATTTTAAAACGGCATTTCTAATTAGATTTCATGAAAATAAAATTATTTAAACAAAATTTACATTGTTTTATGAAGAAGTAAAAAGTTTCTGCAGTTATTGTGTGATTTTTAAGAAAAACGTATTTTTTGTATAATTTTAAAAATTAATCGTCCGAAAAATTTTAAAACGACATTTCTAATTAGATTTCATGAAAATAAAATAATTTAAACAAAATTTACATAATTTTATGAAGAAATAAAAAAGTTTCTTCAGTTTTTGTTTGATTTTTAAGAAAAACGCATTATTTCTTAAAAATAACGTTTTTTTTTGTATAATTTTAAAATTAATCGTCCGAAAAATTTTTGAACGGCATTTCTAATTAGATTTTATGAAAATAAAATAATATAAATAAAATTTACATTTTTTTATAAAGAAATAAAAAAGTTACAGCAGTTTTTGTTTGATTTTTAAGAAAAACGCATTATTTCTTAAAAATAACGTTTATTTTTGTATAATTTTAAAATTAATCGTCCGAAAAATTTTAAAACGACATTTCTAATTAGATTTCATGAAAATAAAATTATTTAAACAAAATTTACATTTTTTTATAAAGAAATAAAAAAGTTACAGCAGTTTTTGTTTGATTTTTAAGAAAAACGCATTATTACTTAAAAAGAACGTTTTTTTTTGTATAAATTTAAAATTAATCGTCCGAAAAATTTTTGAACGGCATTTCTAATTAGATTTTATGAAAATAAAATAATATAAATAAAATTTACATTTTTTTATAAAGAAATAAAAAAGTTACAGCAGTTTTTGTTTGATTTTTAAAAAAAACGCATTATTTCTTAAAAATATCGTTTATTTTTGTATAATTTTAAAATTAATCGTTCAAAAAATTCTAAAACGACATTTCTAATTAGATTTCATGAAAATAAAAGTATTTAAACAAAATTTACATTTTTTTATGAAGAAATAAAAAAGTTACAGCAGTTTTTGTTTGATATTTAAGAAAAACGCATTATTTCTTAAAAATAATGTTTTTTTTGTATAATTTTAAAATTAATCGTCCGAAAAATTTTAAAACGGCATTTCTAATTAAATTTCATGAAAATAAAATTATTTAAACAAAATTTACATTGTTTTATGAAGAAGTAAAAAAGTTTCTGCAGTTATTGTGTGATTTTTAAGAAAAACGTATTTTTTGTATAATTTTAAAAATTAATCGTCCGAAAAATTTTAAAACGACATTTCTAATTAGATTTCATGAAAATAAAATAATTTAAACAAAATTTACATAATTTTATGAAGAAATAAAAAAGTTTCTGCAGTTTTTGTTTGATTTTTAAGAAAAACGCATTATTTCTTAAAAATAACGTTGTTTTTGTATAATTTTAAAATTAATCGTCCGAAAAATTTTAAAACGGCATTTCTAATTAGATTTCATGAAAATAAAATTATTTAAACAAAATTTACATTGTTTTATGAAGAAGTAAAAAAGTTTCTGCAGTTATTGTGTGATTTTTAAGAAAAACGTATTTTTTGTATAATTTTAAAATTAATCGTCCGAAAAATTTTAAAACGACATTTCTAATTAGATTTCATGAAAATAAAATAATTTAAACAAAATTTACATAATTTTATGAAGAAATAAAAAAGTTTCTGCAGTTTTTGTTTGATTTTTAAGAAAAACGCATTATTTCTTAAAAATAACGTTGTTTTTGTATAATTTTAAAATTAATCGTCCGAAAAATTTTAAAACGGCATTTCTAATTAGATTTCATGAAAATAAAATTATTTAAACAAAATTTACATTGTTTTATGAAGAAGTAAAAAAGTTTCTGCAGTTATTGTGTGATTTTTAAGAAAAACGTATTTTTTGTATAATTTTAAAATTAATCGTCCGAAAAATTTTTGAACGGCATTTCTAATTAGATTTTATGAAAATAAAATAATATAAATAAAATTTACATTTTTTTATAAAGAAATAAAAAAGTTACAGCAGTTTTTGTTTGATATTTAAGAAAAACGCATTATTTCTTAAAAATAATGTTTTTTTTGTATAATTTTAAAATTAATCGTCTGAAAAATTTTAAAACGGCATTTCTAATTAGATTTCATGAAATAAAATTATTTAAACAAAATTTACATTGTTTTATGAAGAAGTAAAAAGTTTCTGCAGTTATTGTGTGATTTTTAAGAAAAACGTATTTTTTGTATAATTTTAAAAATTAATCGTCCGAAAAATTTTAAAACGACATTTCTAATTAGATTTCATGAAAATAAAATAATTTAAACAAAATTTACATAATTTTATGAAGAAATAAAAAAGTTTCTTCAGTTTTTGTTTGATTTTTAAGAAAAACGCATTATTTCTTAAAAATAACGTTTTTTTTTGTATAATTTTAAAATTAATCGTCCGAAAAATTTTTGAACGGCATTTCTAATTAGATTTTATGAAAATAAAATGATATAAATAAAATTTACATTTTTTTATAAAGAAATAAAAAAGTTACAGCAGTTTTTGTTTGATTTATAAGAAAAACGCATTATTTCTTAAAAATAACGTTTATTTTTGTATAATTTACAAATTAATCGTTCAAAAAATTCTAAAACGACATTTCTAATTAGATTTCATGAAAATAAAATTATTTAAACAAAATTTACGCTTTTGTATGAAGAAATAAAAAAGTTACAGCAGTTTTGGTTTTATTTTTAAGAAAAACGTATTATTTCTTAAAAATAACGTTTTTTTTTGTGAAATTTTAAAATTAATCGTCCAAAAAATTTTAAAACGACAGTTCTAATTAGATTTCATGAAAATAAAATTATTTAAGCAAAATTTACATTGTTTTATGAAGAAATAAAAAAGTTTCTGCAGTTTTTGTGTGAATTTTAAGAAAAACGTTTTTTTTGTATAATTTTAAAATTTATCGGCTGAAAAATTTTAAAACGACATTTCTAATTAGATTTTATGAAAATAAAATTATTTAAACAAAATTTACATTTTTTTATGAAGAAATAAAAAAGTTACAGCAGTTTTTGTTTGATTTTTAAGAAAATCGCATTATTTCTAAAAAATAACGTTTTTTTGGTATAATTTTAAAATTAATCATCCGAAACATTTTAAAACGACATTTCTAATTAGATTTCATGAAAATAAAATAATTTAAACAAAATTTACATAATTTTATGAAGAAATAAAAAAGTTTCTGCAGTTTTTGTGTGATTTTTAAGAAAAACGTTTTTTTTGTATAATTTTAAAGTTAATCGTCCGAAAAATTTTTAAACGACATTTCTAATTAGATTTCATGAAAATAAAATTATTTAAGCAAAATTTACATTGTTTTATGAAGAAATAAAAAAGTTTCTGCAGTTTTTGTGTGAATTTTAAGAAAAACGTTTTTTTGTATAATTTTAAAATTTATCGGCTGAAAAATTTTAAAACGACATTTCTAATTAGATTTTATGAAAATAAAATTATTTAAACAAAATTTACATTTTTTATGAAGAAATAAAAAAGTTACAGCAGTTTTTGTTTGATTTTTAAGAAAAACGCATTATTTCTTATAAATAACGTATTTTTTTTGTATAATTTTAAAATTAATCGTCCAAAAAATTTTAAAATGACATTTCTAATTAGATTTCATGAAAATAAAATTATTTAAACAAAATTTACATTGTTTTATGAAGAAATAAAAAAGTTTCTGCAGTTTTTGTGGGATTTTTAAGAAAAACGTTTTTTTTTGTATAATTTTAAAATTAATCGTCCGAAAAATTTTCGAACGGCATTTCTAATTAGATTTTATGAAAATAAAATAATTTAAACAAAATTTACATCTTTTTATAAAGAAAAAAAAAAGTTACATCAGTTTTTGATTGATTTTTAAGAAAAACCCATTATTTCTAAAAAATAACGTTTTTTTGGTATAATTTTAAAATTAATCATCCGAAACATTTTAAAACGACATTTCTAATTAGATTTCATGAAAATAAAATAATTTAAACAAAATTTACATAATTTTATAAAGAAATAAAAAAGTTTCTGCAGTTTTTGTGTGATTTTTAAGAAAAACGTTTTTTTTGTATAATTTTAAAGTTAATCGTCCGAAAAATTTTTAAACGACATTTCTAATTAGATTTCATAAAAATGAAATAATTTAAACAAAATTTACATAATTTTATGAAGAAATAAAAAAGTTTCTGCAGTTTTTGTTTGATTTTTAAGAAAAACGCATTATTTCTTAAAAATAACGTTTTTTTTTGTATAATTTTAAAATTAATCGTCCGAAAAATTTTTGAACGGCATTTCTAATTAGATTTTATGAAAATAAAATAATATAAATAAAATTTACAATTTTTTATAAAGAAATAAAAAAGTTACAGCAGTTTTTGTTTGATTTTTAAGAAAAACGCATTATTTCTTAAAAATAACGTTTATTTTTGTATAATTTTAAAATTAATCGTTCAAAAAATTCTAAAACGACATTTCTAATTAGATTTCATGAAAATAAAATTATTTAAATAAAATTTACATTTTTTTATGAAGAAATAAAAAAGTTACAGCAGTTTTTGTTTGATTTTTAAGAAAAACGAATTATTTCTAAAAAATAAAGTTTTTTTTTGTATAATTTTAAAATTAATCGTCCAAAAAATTTTAAATTAATATTTCTAATTAGATTTCATGAAAATAAAATTATTTAAACAAAATTTACATTTTTTTATAAAGAAATAAAAAAGTTACAGCAGTTTTTGTTTGATTTTTAAGAAAAACGCATTATTACTTAAAAATAACGTTTTTTTTTGTATAATTTTAAAATTAATCGTCCGAAAAATTTTAAATTGGCATTTCTAATTAGATTTTATGAAAATAAAATAATTTAAACAAAATTTACATTTTTTTATAAAGAAATAAAAAAGTTACAGCAGTTTTTGTTTGATATTTAAGAAAAACGCATTATTTCTTAAATATAATGTTTTTTTTGTATAATTTTAAAATTAATCGTCCGAAAAATTTTAAAACGGCATTTCTAATTAGATTTCATGAAAATAAAATTATTTAAACATAATTTACATTGTTTTACGAAGAAATAAAAAAGTTACAGCAGTTTTTGTTTGATTTTTAAGAAAAACGCATTATTTCTAAAAAATAAAGTTTTTTTTTGTATAATTTTAAAATTATTCGTCCGAAAAATTTTAAAACGACATTTCTAATTAGATTTCATCAAAATAAAATTATTTAAACAAAATTTACATATTTTTATAAAGAAATAAAAAAGTTACAGTAGTTTTTGTTAGATTTTTAAGAAAAACGCATTATTACTTAAAAATAATGTTTTTTTTGTATAATTTTAAAATTAATCGTCCGAAAAATTTTAAAATGGCATTTCTAATTAGATTTTATGAAAATAAAATAATTTAAACAAAATTTACATTTTTTTATAAAGAAATAAAAAAGTTACAGCAGTTTTTGTTTGATATTTAAGAAAAACGCATTATTTCTTAAAAATAATGTTTTTTTTGTATAATTTTAAAATTAATCGTCCGAAAAATTTTAAAACGGCATTTCTAATTAGATTTCATGAAAATAAAATTATTTAAACAAAATTTACATTGTTTTATGAAGAAGTGAAAAAGTTTCTGCAGTTATTGTGTGATTTTTAAGAAAAACGTATTTTTTGTATAATTTTAAAAATTAATCGTCCGAAAAATTTTAAAACGACAGTTCTAATTAGATTTCATAAAAATGAAATAATTTAAACAAAATTTACATAATTTTATGAGGAAATAAAAAAGTTTCTGCAGTTTTTGTTTGATTTTTAAGAAAAACGCATTATTTCTTAAAAATATCGTTTTTTTTGTATAATTTTAAAATTAATCGTTCAAAAAATTCTAAAACGACATTTCTAATTAGATTTCATGAAAATAAAATTATTTAAACAAAATTTACATTTTTTTATGAAGAAATAAAAAAGTTACAGCAGTTTTTGTTTGATTTTTAAGAAAAACGCATTATTTCTAAAAAATAAAGTTTTTTTTTGTATAATTTTAAAATTAATCGTCCAAAAAATTTTAAATTAATATTTCTAATTAGATTTCATGAAAATAAAATTATTTAAACAAAATTTACATTTTTTTATAAAGAAATAAAAAAGTTACAGCAGTTTTTGTTTGATATTTAAGAAAAACGCATTATTTCTTAAAAATAATGTTTTTTTGTATAATTTTAAAATTAATCGTCCGAAAAATTTTAAAACGGCATTTCTAATTAGATTTTATGAAAATAAAATAATTTAAACAAAATTTACGTTTTTATATGAAGAAATAAAAAAGTTACAGCAGTTTTTGTTTGATTTTTAAGAAAAACGTATTATTTCTTAAAAATAACGTTTTTTTTGTAAAATTTTAAAATTAATCGTCCAAAAAATTTTAAAATGACATTTCTAATTAGATTTCATGAAAATAAAATTATTTAAACAAAATTTACATTGTTTTATGAAGAAATAAAAAAGTTTCTGCAGTTTTTGTGGGATTTTTAAGAAAAAAGTTTTTTTTTTGTATAATTTTAAAATTAATCGTCCGAAAAATTTTAAAACGACATTTCTAATTAGATTTCATGAAAATAAAATAATTTAAACAAAATTTACATCTTTTTATAAAGAAAAAAAAAAGTTACATCAGTTTTTGATTGATTTTTAAGAAAAAACGCATTATTTCTAAAAAATAACGTTTTTTTGGTATAATTTTAAAATTAATCATCCGAAACATTTTAAAACGACATTTCTAATTAGATTTCATCAAAATAAAATTATTTAAACAAAATTTACATATTTTTATAAAGAAATAAAAAAGTTTCTGCAGTTTTTGTGTGATTTTTAAGAAAAACGTTTTTTTTGTATAATTTTAAAGTTAATCGTCCGAAAAATTTTTAAACGACATTTCTAATTAGATTTCATAAAAATAAAATTATTTAAACAAAATTTACATTTTTTATGAAGAAATAAAAAAGTTTCTGCAGTTTTTGTTTGATTTTTAAGAAAAACGCATTATTTCTTAAAAATAATGTTTTTTTTGTATAATTTTAAAATTAATCGTCCGAAAAATTTTAAAATGGCATTTCTAATTAGATTTTATGAAAATAAAATAATTTAAACAAAATTTACATTTTTTTATAAAGAACTAAAAAAGTTACAGCAGTTTTTGTTTGATATTTAAGAAAAACGCATTATTTCTTAAAAATAATGTTTTTTTTGTATAATTTTAAAATTAATCGTCCGAAAAATTTTAAAACGGCATTTCTAATTAGATTTCATGAAAATAAAATTATTTAAACAAAATTTACATTGTTTTATGAAGAAGTAAAAAAGTTTCTGCAGTTATTGTGAGATTTTTAAGAAAAAAGTTTTTTTTTTGTATAATTTTAAAATTAATCGTCCGAAAAATTTTAAAACGACATTTCTAATTAGATTTCATGAAAATAAAATAATTTAAACAAAATTTACGTTTTTATATGAAGAAATAAAAAAGTTACAGCAGTTTTTGTTTGATTTTTAAGAAAAACGTATTATTTCTTAAAAATAACGTTTTTATTGTAAAATTTTAAAATTAATCGTCCAAAAAATTTTAAAATGACATTTCTAATTAGATTTCATGAAAATAAAATTATTTAAACAAAATTTACATTGTTTTATGAAGAAATAAAAAAGTTTCTGCAGTTTTTGTGGGATTTTTAAGAAAAAAGTTTTTTTTTTGTATAATTTTAAAATTATTCGTCCGAAAAATTTTAAAACGACATTTCTAATTAGATTTCATGAAAATAAAATAATTTAAACAAAATTTACATCTTTTTATAAAGAAAAAAAAAAGTTACATCAGTTTTTGATTGATTTTTAAGAAAAAACGCATTATTTCTAAAAAATAACGTTTTTTTGGTATAATTTTAAAATTAATCATCCGAAACATTTTAAAACGACATTTCTAATTAGATTTCATCAAAATAAAATTATTTAAACAAAATTTACATATTTTTATAAAGAAATAAAAAAGTTACAGCAGTTTTTGTTTGATCTTTAAGAAAAACGCATTATTACTTAAAAATAATGTTTTTTTTGTATAATTTTAAAATTAATCGTCCGAAAAATTTTCGAACGGCATTTCTAATTAGATTTTATGAAAATAAAATAATTTAAACAAAATTTACATCTTTTTATAAAGAAAAAAAAAAGTTACATCAGTTTTTGATTGATTTTTAAGAAAAACCCATTATTTCTAAAAAATAACTTTTTTTTGGTATAATTTTAAAATTAATCATACGAAACATTTTAAAACGACATTTCTAATTAGATTTCATAAAAATAAAATAATTTAAACAAAATTTACATAATTTTATGAAGAAATAAAAAAGTTTCTGCAGTTTTTGTGTGATTTTTAAGAAAAACGTTTTTTTTGTGTAATTCTAAAGTTAATCGTCCGAAAAATTTTTAAACGACATTTCTAATTATATTTCATAAAAATAAAATTATTTAAACAAAATTTACATTTTTTATGAAGAAATAAAAAAGTTTCTGCAGTTTTTGTTTGATTTTTAAGAAAAACGCATTATTTCTTAAAAATAATGTTTTTTTTGTATAATTTTAAAATTAATCGTCCGAAAAATTTTAAAACGGCATTTCTAATTAGATTTCATGAAAATAAAATTATTTAAACAAAATTTACATTGTTTTATGAAGAAGTAAAAAAGTTTCTGCAGTTATTGTGAGATTTTTAAGAAAAACGTATTTTTTGTATAATTTTAAAAATTATTCGTCCGAAAAATTTTAAAACGACAGTTCTAATTAGATTTCATTAAAAATGAAATAATTTAAACAAAATTTACATAATTTTATGAAGAAATAAAAAAGTTTCTGCAGTTTTTGTTTGATTTTTAAGAAAAACGCATTATTTCTTAAAAATAACGTTTATTTTTGTATAATTTTAAAATTAATCGTTCAAAAATTCTAAAACGACATTTCTAATTAGATTTCATGAAAATAAAATTATTTAAACAAAATTTACATTTTTTTATAAAGAAATAAAAAAGTTACAGCAGTTTTTGTTTGATCTTTAAGAAAAACGCATTATTACTTAAAAATAATGTTTTTTTTGTATAATTTTAAAATTAATCGTCCGAAAAATTTTCGAACGGCATTTCTAATTAGATTTTTTATGAAAATAAAATAATTTAAACAAAATTTACATCTTTTTATAAAGAAAAAAAAAAGTTACATCAGTTTTTGATTGATTTTTAAGAAAAACCCATTATTTCTAAAAAATAACGTTTTTTTGGTATAATTTTAAAATTAATCATACGAAACATTTTAAAACGACATTTCTAATTAGATTTCATGAAAATAAAATAATTTAAACAAAATTTACATAATTTATGAAGAAATAAAAAAGTTTCTGCAGTTTTTGTGTGATTTTTAAGAAAAACGTATTTTTTGTATAATTTTAAAGTTAATCGTCCGAAAAATTTTTAAACGACATTTCTAATTATATTTCATAAAAATAAAATTATTTAAACAAAATTTACATTTTTTATGAAGAAATAAAAAAGTTTCTGCAGTTTTTGTTTGATTTTTAAGAAAAACGCATTATTTCTTAAAAATAATGTTTTTTTTGTATAATTTTAAAATTAATCGTCCGAAAAATTTTAAAATGGCATTTCTAATTAGATTTTATGAAAATAAAATGATTTAAACAAAATTTACATTTTTTTATACAGAAATAAAAAAGTTACAGCAGTTTTTGTTTGATATTTAAGAAAAACGCATTATTTCTTAAAAATAATGTTTTTTTTGTATAATTTTAAAATTAATCGTCCGAAAAATTTTAAAACGGCATTTCTAATTAGATTTTATGAAAATAAAATAATGTAAACTAAATTTACATCTATTTATAAAGAAAAAAAAAAGTTACATCAGTTTTTGATTGATTTTTAAGAAAAACGCATTATTTCATAAAAATAACGTTTATTTTGGTATAATTTTAAATTAATCATCCGAAACATTTTAAAACGACATTTCTAATTAGATTTCATGAAAATAAAATAATTTAAACAAAATTTACATAATTTTATGAAGAAAAAAAAAAGTTTCTGCAGTTTTTGTTTGATTTTTAAGAAAAACGCATTATTTCTTAAAAATAACGTTTTTTTTTTTGTATAATTTTAAAATTAATCGTCCGAAAAATTTTCGAACGGCATTTCTAATTTGATTTTATGAAAATAAAATAACATAAATAAAATTTACAATTTTTTATGAAGAAATAAAAAAGTTACAGCAGTTTTTGTTTGATTTTTAAGAAAAACGCATTATTTCATAAAAATAACGTTTATTTTTGTATAATTTTAAAATTAATCGTTCAAAAAATTCTAAAACGACATGTCTAATTAGATTTCATGAAAATAAAATTATTTAAACAAAATTTACATTTTTTTATAAAGAAATAAAAAAGTTACAGCAGTTTTTGTTTGATTTTTAAGAAAAACGCATTATTACTTAAAAATAACGTTTTTTTTTGTATAATTTTAAAATAAATCGTCCGAAAAATTTTAAAAAGGCATTTCTAATTAGATTTTATGAAAATAAAATAATTTAAACAAAATTTACATAATTTTATGAAGAAATAAAAAAGTTTCTGCAGTTTTTGTTTGATTTTTAAGAAAAACGCATTATTTCTTAAAAATAACGTTTTTTTTTTGTATAATTTTAAAATTAATCGTCCGAAAAATTTTCGAAAGGCATTTCTAATTTGATTTTATGAAAATAAAATAACATAAATAAAATTTACAATTTTTTATGAAGAAATAAAAAAGTTACAGCAGTTTTTGTTTGATTTTTAAGAAAAACGCATTATTTCATAAAAATAACGTTTATTTTTGGTATAATTTTAAAATTAATCATCCGAAACATTTTAAAACGACATATCTAATTAGATTTCATGAAAATAAAATAATTTAAACAAAATTTACATAATTTTATGAAGAAATAAAAAAGTTTCTGCAGTTTTTGTTTGATTTTTAAGAAAAACGCATTATTTCTTAAAAATAACGTTTTTTTTTTGTATAATTTTAAAATTAATCGTCCGAAAAATTTTCGAACGGCATTTCTAATTTGATTTTATGAAAATAAAATAACATAAATAAAATTTACAATTTTTTATGAAGAAATAAAAAAGTTACAGCAGTTTTTGTTTGATTTTTAAGAAAAACGCATTATTTCATAAAAATAACGTTTATTTTTGTATAATTTTAAAATTAATCGTCCAAAAAATTTTAAATTAATATTTCTAATTAGATTTCATGAAAATAAAATTATTTAAACAAAATTTACATTTTTTTATAAAGAAATAAAAAAGTTACAGCAGTTTTTGTTTGATTTTTAAGAAAAACGCATTATTACTTAAAAATAACGTTTTATTTTGTATAATTTTAAAATTAATCGTCCTAAAAATTTTAAAATGGCATTTCTAATTAGATTTTATGAAAATAAAATAATTTAAATAAAATTTACATTTTTTTATAAAGAAATAAAAAAGTTACAGCAGTTTTTGTTTGATATTTAAGAAAAACGCATTATTTCTTAAAAATAATGTTTTTTTTGTATAATTTTAAAATTAATCGTCCGAAAAATTTTAAAACGGCATTTCTAATTAGATTTCATGAAAATAAAATTATTTAAACAAAATTTACATTGTTTTACGAAGAAATAAAAAAGTTACAGCAGTTTTTGTTTGATTTTTAAGAAAAACGCATTATTTCTAAAAAATAAAGTTTTTTTTTTTGTATAATTTTAAAATTATTCGTCCGAAAAATTTTAAAACGACATTTCTAATTAGATTTCATGAAAATAAAATTATTTAAACAAAATTTACATTTTTTTATAAAGAAATAAAAAAGTTACAGCAGTTTTTGTTTGATTTTTAAGAAAAACGCATTATTACTTAAAAATAACGTTTTTTTTTGTATAATTTTAAAATAAATCGTCCGAAAAATTTTAAAAAGGCATTTCTAATTAGATTTTATGAAAATAAAATAATTTAAACAAAATTTACATTTTTTTATAAAGAAATAAAAAAGTTACAGCAGTTTTTGTTTGATTTTTAAGAAAAACGCATTATTACATAAAAATAACGTTTTTTTTTGTATAATTTTAAAATTAATAGTCCGAAAAAATTTAAAATGGCATTTCTAATTAGATTTTATGAAAATAAAATAATTTAAACAAAATTTACATTTTTTTATAAAGAAATAAAAAAGTTACAGCAGTTTTTGTTTGATATTTAAGAAAAACGCATTATTTCTTAAAAATAATGTTTGTTTTGTATAATTTTAAAATTAATCGTCCGAAAAATTTTAAAACGGCATTTCTAATTAGATTTCATGAAAATAAAATTATTTAAACAAAATTTACATTGTTTTACGAAGAAATAAAAAAGTTACAGCAGTTTTTGTTTGATTTTTAAGAAAAACGAATTATTTCTAAAAAATAAAGTTTTCTTTTTGTATAATTTTAAAATTATTCGTCCGAAAAATTTTAAAACGACATTTCTAAGTAGATTTCATCAAAATAAAATTATTTAAACAAAATTTACATATTTTTATAAAGAAATAAAAAAGTTACAGCAGTTTTTGTTAGATTTTTAAGAAAAACGCATTATTACTTAAAAATAACGTTTTTTTTTGTATAATTTTAAAATTAATCGTCCGAAAAATTTTAAAATGGCATTTCTAATTAGATTTTATGAAAATAAAATAATTTAAACAAAATTTACATTTTTTTATAAAGAAATAAAAAAGTTACAGCAGTTTTTGTTTGATTTTTAAGAAAAACGTTTTTTTTGTATAATTTTAAAGTTAATCGTCCGAAAAATTTTTAAACGACATTTCTAATTAGATTTCATAAAAATAAAATTATTTAAACAAAATTTACATTTTTTATGAAGAAACAAAAAAGTTACAGCAGTTTTTGTTTGATTTTTAAGAAAAACGCATTATTTCTTATAAATAACGTATTTTTTTTGTATAATTTTAAAATTAATCGTCCAAAAAATTTTAAAATGACATTTCTAATTAGATTTCATGAAAATAAAATTATTTAAACAAAATTTACATTGTTTTATGAAGAAATAAAAAAGTTTCTGCAGTTTTTGTGGGATTTTTAAGAAAAACGTTTTTTTTTGTATAATTTTAAAATTAATCGTCCGAAAAATTTTAAAATGGCATTTCTAATTAGATTTTATGAAAATAAAATAATTTAAACAAAATTTACATTTTTTTATAAAGAAATAAAAAAGTTACAGCAGTTTTTGTTTGATATTTAAGAAAAACGCATTATTTCTTAAAAATAATGTTTGTTTTGTATAATTTTAAAATTAATCGTTCGAAAAATTTTAAAACGGCATTTCTAATTAGATTTCATGAAAATAAAATTATTTAAACAAAATTTACATTGTTTTACGAAGAAATAAAAAAGTTACAGCAGTTTTTGTTTGATTTTTAAGAAAAACGCATTATTTCTAAAAAATAAAGTTTTCTTTTTGTATAATTTTAAAATTATTCGTCCGAAAAATTTTAAAACGACATTTCTAAGTAGATTTCATCAAAATAAAATTATTTAAACAAAATTTACATATTTTTATAAAGAAATAAAAAAGTTACAGCAGTTTTTGTTAGATTTTTAAGAAAAACGCATTATTACTTAAAAATAATGTTTTTTTTGTATAATTTTAAAATTAATCGTCCGAAAAATTTTCGAACGGCATTTCTAATTAGATTTTATGAAAATAAAATAATTTAAACAAAATTTACATCTTTTTATAAAGAAAAAAAAAAGTTACATCAGTTTTTGATTGATTTTTAAGAAAAACCCATTATTTCTAAAAAATAACGTTTTTTTGGTATAATTTTAAAATTAATCATCCGAAACATTTTAAAACGACATTTCTAATTAGATTTCATGAAAATAAAATAATTTAAACAAAATTTACATAATTTTATGAAGAAATAAAAAAGTTTCTGCAGTTTTTGTTTGATTTTTAAGAAAAACGCATTATTTCTTAAAAATAATGTTTTTTTTGTATAATTTTAAAATTAATCGTCCGAAAAATTTTAAAATGGTATATCTAATTACATTTTATGAAAATAAAATAATTTAAACAAAATTTACATTTTTTTATAAAGAAATAAAAAAGTTACAGCAGTTTTTGTTTGATATTTAAGAAAAACGCATTATTTCTTAAAAATAATGTTTTTTTTGTATAATTTTAAAATTAATCGTCCGAAAAATTTTAAAACGGCATTTCTAATTAGATTTCATGAAAATAAAATTATTTAAACAAAATTTACATTGTTTTATGAAGAAGTAAAAAAGTTTCTGCAGTTACTGTGTGATTTTTAAGAAAAACGTATTTTTTGTATAATTTTAAAAATTAATCGTCCGAAAAATTTTAAAACGACAGTTCTAATTAGATTTCATAAAAATGAAATAATTTAAACAAAATTTACATAATTTTATGAAGAAATAAAAAAGTTTCTGCAGTTTTTGTTTGATTTTTAAGAAAAACGCATTATTTCTTAAAAATAACGTTTTTTTTTGTATAATTTTAAAATTAATCGTCCGAAAAATTTTTGAACGGCATTTCTAATTAGATTTTATGAAAATAAAATAATTTAAACAAAATTTACGTTTTTATATGAAGAAATAAAAAAGTTACAGCAGTTTTTGTTTGATTTTTAAGAAAAACGTATTATTTCCTAAAAATAAGGTTTTTTTTGTAAAATTTTAAAATTAATCGTCCAAAAAATTTTAAAATGACATTTCTAATTAGATTTCATGAAAATAAAATTATTTAAACAAAATTTACATTGTTTTATAAAGAAATAAAAAAGTTTCTGCAGTTTTTGTGTGATTTTTTAGAAATACATATATTTTGTATAATTTTAAAATTAATGGTCCGAAAAATTTTAAAACGACAGTTCTAATTAGATTTCATGAAAATAAAATTATTTAAACAAAATTTACATTGTTTTATAAAGAAATAAAAAAGTTTCTGCAGTTTTTGTGTGATTTTTTAGAAATACATATATTTTGTATAATTTTAAAATTAATGGTCCGAAAAATTTTAAAACGACATTTCTAATTAGATTTCATTAAAATAAAATTATTTAAACAAAATTTACGCTTTTTTATGAAGAAATAAAAAAGTTACAGCAGTTTTGGTTTTATTTTTAAGAAAAACGTGTTATTTCTTAAAAATAACGTTTTTTTTGTGAAATTTTAAAATTAATCGTCCAAAAAATTTTAAAACGACAGTTCTAATTAGATTTCATGAAAATAAAATTATTTAAGCAAAATTTACATTGTTTTATGAAGAAATAAAAAAGTTTCTGCAGTTTTTGTATGAATTTTAAGAAAAACGTTTTTTTTGTATAATTTTAAAATTAATCGGCTGAAAAATTTTAAAACGACATTTCTAATTAGATTTTATGAAAATAAAATTATTTAAACAAAATTTACATTTTTTTATGAAGAAATAAAAAAGTTACAGCAGTTTTTGTTTGATTTTTAAGAAAAACGCATTATTTCTAAAAAATAACGTTTTTTTGGTATAATTTTAAAATTAATCATCCGAAACATTTTAAAACGACATTTCTAATTAGATTTCATGAAAATAAAATAATTTAAACAAAAGTTACATAATTTTATGAAGAAATAAAAAAGTTTCTGCAGTTTTTGTGTGATTTTTAAGAAAAACGTTTTTTTTGTATAATTTTAAAGTTAATCGTCCGAAAAATTTTTAAACGACATTTCTAATTAGATTTCATAAAAATAAAATTATTTAAACAAAATTTACATTTTTTATGAAGAAATAAAAAAGTTACAGCAGTTTTTGTTTGATTTTTAAGAAAAACGCATTATTTCTTATAAATAACGTATTTTTTTTGTATAATTTTAAAATTAATCGTCCAAAAAATTTTAAAATGACATTTCTAATTAGATTTCATGAAAATAAAATTATTTAAACAAAATTTACATTGTTTTATGAAGAAATAAAAAAGTTTCTGCAGTTTTTGTGGGATTTTTAAGAAAAACGTTTTTTTTTGTATAATTTTAAAATTAATCGTCCGAAAAATTTTAAAACGATATTTCTAATTAGATTTCATGAAAATAAAATAATATAAACAAAATTTACATCTTTTTATAAAGAAAAAAAAAAGTTACATCAGTTTTTGATTGATTTTTAAGAAAAAACGCATTATTTCTAAAAAATAACGTTTTTTTGGTATAATTTTAAAATTAATCATCCGAAACATTTTAAAACGACATTTCTAATTAGATTTCATCAAAATAAAATTATTTAAACAAAATTTACATATTTTTATAAAGAAATAAAAAAGTTACAGCAGTTTTTGTTTGATTTTTAAGAAAAACGCATTATTACTTAAAAATAATGTTTTTTTTGTATAATTTTAAAATTAATCGTCCGAAAAATTTTCGAACGGCATTTCTAATTAGATTTTATGAAAATAAAATAATTTAAACAAAATTTACATCTTTTTATAAAGAAAAAAAAAAGTTACATCAGTTTTTGATTGATTTTTAAGAAAAACCCATTATTTCTAAAAAATAACGTTTTTTTGGTATAATTTTAAAATTAATCATCCGAAACATTTTAAAACGACATTTCTAATTAGATTTCATGAAAATAAAATAATTTAAACAAAATTTACATAATTTTATAAAGAAATAAAAAAGTTTCTGCAGTTTTTGTGTGATTTTTAAGAAAAACGTTTTTTTTGTATAATTTTAAAGTTAATCGTCCGAAAAATTTTTAAACGACATTTCTAATTAGATTTCATAAAAATGAAATAATTTAAACAAAATTTACATAATTTTATGAAGAAATAAAAAAGTTTCTGCAGTTGTTGTTTGATTTTTAAGAAAAACGCATTATTTCTTAAAAATAACGTTTTTTTTTTGTATAATTTTAAAATTAATCGTCCGAAAAATTTTTGAACGGCATTTCTAATTAGATTTTATGAAAATAAAATAATATAAATAAAATTTACAATTTTTTATAAAGAAATAAAAAAGTTACAGCAGTTTTTGTTTGATTTTTAAGAAAAACGCATTATTTCTTAAAAATAACGTTTATTTTTGTATAATTTTAAAATTAATCGTTCAAAAAATTCTAAAACGACATTTCTAATTAGATTTCATGAAAATAAAATTATTTAAACAAAATTTACATTTTTTTATAAAGAAATAAAAAAGTTACAGCAGTTTTTGTTTGATTTTTAAGAAAAACGCATTATTACTTAAAAATAACGTTTTTTTTTGTATAATTTTATAATTAATCGTCCGAAAAATTTTAAAATGGCATTTCTAATTAGATTTTATGAAAATAAAATAATTTAAACAAAATTTACATTTTTTTATAAAGAAATAAAAAAGTTACAGCAGTTTTTGTTTGATATTTAAGAAAAACGCATTATTTCTTAAAAATAATGTTTTTTTTGTATAATTTTAAAATTAATCGTCCGAAAAATTTTAAAACGGCATTTCTAATTAGATTTCATGAAAATAAAATTATTTAAACATAATTTACATTGCTTTACGAAGAAATAAAAAAGTTACAGCAGTTTTTGTTTGATTTTTAAGAAAAACGCATTATTTCTAAAAAATAAAGATTTTTTTTGTATAATTTTAAAATTATTCGTCCGAAAAATTTTAAAACGACATTTCTAATTAGATTTCATCAAAATAAAATTATTTAAACAAAATTTACATATTTTTATAAAGAAATAAAAAAGTTACAGCAGTTTTTGTTAGATTTTTAAGAAAAACGCATTATTACTTAAAAATAATGTTTTTTTTGTATAATTTTAAAATTAATCGTCCGAAAAATTTTAAAATGCCATTTCTAATTAGATTTTATGAAAATAAAATAATTTAAACAAAATTTACATTTTTTTATAAAGAAATAAAAAAGTTACAGCAGTTTTTGTTTGATATTTAAGAAAAACGCATTATTTCTTAAAAATAATGTTTTTTTTGTATAATTTTAAAATTAATCGTCCGAAAAATTTTAAAACGGCATTTCTAATTAGATTTCATGAAAATAAAATTATTTAAACAAAATTTACATTGTTTTATGAAGAAGTGAAAAAGTTTCTGCAGTTATTGTGTGATTTTTAAGAAAAACGTATTTTTTGTATAATTTTAAAAATTAATCGTCCGAAAAAATTTAAAACGACAGTTCTAATTAGATTTCATAAAAATGAAATAATTTAAACAAAATTTACATAATTTTATGAGGAAATAAAAAAGTTTCTGCAGTTTTTGTTTGATTTTTAAGAAAAACGCATTATTTCTTAAAAATAATGTTTTTTTGTATAATTTTAAAATTAATCGTCCGAAAAATTTTAAAACGGCATTTCTAATTAGATTTTATGAAAATAAAATAACATAAATAAAATTTACAATTTTTTATGAAGAAATAAAAAAGTTACAGCAGTTTTTGTTTGATATTTAAGAAAAACGCATTATTTCTTAAAAATAATGTTTTTTTGTATAATTTTAAAATTAATCGTCCGAAAAATTTTAAAACGGCATTTCTAATTAGATTTATGAAAATAAAATAATTTAAACTAAATTTACATCTATTTATAAAGAAAAAAAAAAGTTACATCAGTTTTTGATTGATTTTTAAGAAAAACCCATTATTTCTAAAAAATAACGTTTTTTTGGTATAATTTTAAAATTAATCATCCGAAACATTTTAAAACGACATTTCTAATTAGATTTCATGAAAATAAAATAATTTAAACAAAATTTACATTTTTTTATGAAGAAATAAAAAAGTTACAGCAGTTTTTGTTTGATTTTAAGAAAAACGCATTATTTCTAAAAAATAACGTTTTTTTGGTATAAATTTAAAATTAATCATCCGAAACATTTTAAAACGACATTTCTAATTAGATTTCATGAAAATAAAATAATTTAAACAAAATTTACATAATTTTATGAAGAAATAAAAAAGTTTCTGCAGTTTTTGTGTGATTTTTAAGAAAAACGTTTTTTTTGTATAATTTTAAAGTTAATCGCCCGAAAAATTTTTAAACGACATTTCTAATTAGATTTCATAAAAATAAAATTATTTAAACAAAATTTACATTTTTTATGAAGAAATAAAAAAGTTACAGCAGTTTTTGTTTGATTTTTAAGAAAAACGCATTATTTCTTATAAATAACGTATTTTTTTTGTATAATTTTAAAATTAATCGTCCGAAAAATTTTAAAACGGTATTTCTAATTAGATTTTATGAAAATAAAATAATTTAAACAAAATGTACGTTTTTATATGAAGAAATAAAAAAGTTACAGCAGTTTTTGTTTGATTTTTAAGAAAAACGTATTATTTCTTAAAAATAACGTTTTTTTTGTAAAATTTTAAAATTAATCGTCCAAAAAATTTTAAAATGACATTTCTAATTAGATTTCATGAAAATAAAATTATTTAAACAAAATTTACATTGTTTTATGAAGAAATAGAAAAGTTTCTGCAGTTTTTGTGGGATTTTTAAGAAAAAAGTTTTTTTTTTGTATAATTTTAAATTTAATCGTCCGAAAAATTTTAAAACGACATTTCTAATTAGATTTCATGAAAATAAAATAATTTAAACAAAATTTACATCTTTTTATAAAGAAAAAAAAAAGTTACATCAGTTTTTGATTGATTTTTAAGAAAAAACGCATTATTTCTAAAAAATAACGTTTTTTTGGTATAATTTTAAAATTAATCATCCGAAACATTTTAAAACGACATTTCTAATTAGATTTCATCAAAATAAAATTATTTAAACAAAATTTACATATTTTTATAAAGAAATAAAAAAGTTACAGCAGTTTTTGTTTGATTTTTAAGAAAAACGCATTATTACTTAAAAATAATGTTTTTTTTGTATAATTTTAAAATTAATCGTCCGAAAAATTTTAAAATGGCATTTCTAATTAGATTTTATGAAAATAAAATAATTTAAACAAAATTTACATTTTTTTATGAAGAAATAAAAAAGTTACAGCAGTTTTTGTTTGATATTTAAGAAAAACGCATTATTTCTTAAAAATAATGTTTTTTTTGTATAATTTTAAAATTAATCGTCCGAAAAATTTTAAAACGGCATTTCTAATTAGATTTCATGAAAATAAAATTATTTAAACAAAATTTACATTGTTTTATGAAGAAGTAAAAAAGTTTCTGCAGTTATTGTGAGATTTTTAAGAAAAAAGTTTTTTTTTTGTATAATTTTAAAATTAATCGTCCGAAAAATTTTAAAACGACATTTCTAATTAGATTTCATGAAAATAAAATAATTTAAACAAAATTTACGTTTTTATATGAAGAAATAAAAAAGTTACAGCAGTTTTTGTTTGATTTTTAAGAAAAACGTATTATTTCTTAAAAATAACGTTTTTTTTGTAAAATTTTAAAATTAATCGTCCAAAAAATTTTAAAATGACATTTCTAATTAGATTTCATGAAAATAAAATTATTTAAACAAAATTTACATTGTTTTATGAAGAAATAAAAAAGTTTCTGCAGTTTTTGTGGGATTTTTAAGAAAAAAGTTTTTTTTTTGTATAATTTTAAAATTAATCGTCCGAAAAATTTTAAAACGACATTTCTAATTAGATTTCATGAAAATAAAATAATTTAAACAAAATTTACATCTTTTTATAAAGAAAAAAAAAAGTTACATCAGTTTTTGATTGATTTTTAAGAAAAAACGCATTATTTCTAAAAAATAACGTTTTTTTGGTATAATTTTAAAATTAATCATCCGAAATATTTTAAAACGACATTTCTAATTAGATTTCATCAAAATAAAATTATTTAAAGAAAATTTACATATTTTTATAAAGAAATAAAAAAGTTACAGCAGTTTTTGTTTGATTTTTAAGAAAAACGCATTATTACTTAAAAATAATGTTTTTTTTGTATAATTTTAAAATTAATCGTCCGAAAAATTTTCGAACGGCATTTCTAATTAGATTTTATGAAAATAAAATAATTTAAACAAAATTTACATCTTTTTATAAAGAAAAAAAAAAGTTACATCAGTTTTTGATTGATTTTTAAGAAAAACCCATTATTTCTAAAAAATAACGTTTTTTTGGTATAATTTTAAAATTAATCATCCGAAACATTTTAAAACGACATTTCTAATTAGATTTCATGAAAATAAAATAATTTAAACAAAATTTACATAATTTTATGAAGAAATAAAAAAGTTTCTGCAGTTTTTGTGTGATTTTTAAGAAAAACGTTTTTTTTGTATAATTTTAAAGTTAATCGTCCGAAAAATTTTTAAACGACATTTCTAATTAGATTTCATAAAAATAAAATTATTTAAACAAAATTTACATTTTTTATGAAGAAATAAAAAAGTTTCTGCAGTTTTTGTTTGATTTTTAAGAAAAACGCATTATTTCTTAAAAATAATGTTTTTTTTGTATAATTTTAAAATTAATCGTCCGAAAAATTTTAAAATGGCATTTCTAATTAGATTTTATGAAAATAAAATGATTTAAACAAAATTTACATTTTTTTATACAGAAATAAAAAAGTTACAGCAGTTTTTGTTTGATATTTAAGAAAAACGCATTATTTCTTAAAAATAATGTTTTTTTTGTATAATTTTAAAATTAATCGTCCGAAAAATTTTAAAACGGCATTTCTAATTAGATTTCATGAAAATAAAATTATTTAAACAAAATTTACATTGTTTTATGAAGAAGTAAAAAAGTTTCTGCAGTTATTGTGAGATTTTTAAGAAAAAAGTTTTTTTTTTGTATAATTTTAAAATTAATCGTCCGAAAAATTTTAAAACGACATTTCTAATTAGATTTCATGAAAATAAAATAATTTAAACAAAATTTACGTTTTTATATGAAGAAATAAAAAAGTTACAGCAGTTTTTGTTTGATTTTTAAGAAAAACGTATTATTTCTTAAAAATAACGTTTTTTTTGTAAAATTTTAAAATTAATCGTCCAAAAAATTTTAAAATGACATTTCTAATTAGATTTCATGAAAATAAAATTATTTAAACAAAATTTACATTGTTTTATGAAGAAATAAAAAAGTTTCTGCAGTTTTTGTGGGATTTTTAAGAAAAAAGTTTTTTTTTTGTATAATTTTAAAATTATTCGTCCGAAAATTTTTAAAACGACATTTCTAATTAGATTTCATGAAAATAAAATAATTTAAACAAAATTTACATCTTTTTATAAAGAAAAAAAAAAGTTACATCAGTTTTTGATTGATTTTTAAGAAAAAACGCATTATTTCTAAAAAATAACGTTTTTTTTTTGTGAAATTTTAAAATTAATCGTCCAAAAAATTTTAAAACGACAGTTCTAATTAGATTTCATGAAAATAAAATTATTTAAGCAAAATTTACATTGTTTTATGAAGAAATAAAAAAGTTTCTGCAGTTTTTGTGTGAATTTTAAGAAAAACGTTTTTTTGTATAATTTTAAAATTAATCGGCTGAAAAATTTTAAAACGACATTTCTAATTAGATTTTATGAAAATAAAATAATTTAAACAAAAGTTACATAATTTTATGAAGAAATAAAAAAGTTTCTGCAGTTTTTGTGTGATTTTTAAGTAAAACGTTTTTTTTGTATAATTTTAAAGTTAATCGTCCGAAAAATTTTTAAACGACATTTCTTATTAGATTTCATAAAAATAAAATTATTTAAACAAAATTTACATTTTTTATGAAGAAATAAAAAAGTTACAGCAGTTTTTGTTTGATTTTTAAGAAAAACGCATTATTTCTTATAAATAACGTATTTTTTTTGTATAATTTTAAAATTAATCGTCCGAAAAATTTTCGAACGGCATTTCTAATTTGATTTTATGAAAATAAAATAACATAAATAAAATTTACAATTTTTTATGAAGAAATAAAAAAGTTACAGCAGTTTTTGTTTGATTTTTAAGAAAAACGCATTATTTCATAAAAATAACGTTTATTTTTGTATAATTTTAAAATTAATCGTTCAAAAAATTCTAAAACGACATGTCTAATTAGATTTCATGAAAATAAAATTATTTAAACAAAATTTACATTTTTTTATGAAGAAATAAAAAAGTTACAGCAGATTTTGTTTGATTTTTAAGAAAAACGCATTATTTCTAAAAAATAAAGTTTTTTTTTGTATAATTTTAAAATTAATCGTCCAAAAAATTTTAAATTAATATTTCTAATTAGATTTCATGAAAATAAAATTATTTAAACAAAATTTACATTTTTTTATAAAGAAATAAAAAAGTTACAGCAGTTTTTGTTTGATTTTTAAGAAAAACGCATTATTACTTAAAAATAATGTTTTTTTTGTATAATTTTAAAATTAATCGTCCGAAAAATTTTAAAACGGCATTTCTAATTAGATTTCATGAAAATAAAATTATTTAAACAAAATTTACATTGTTTTACGAAGAAATAAAAAAGTTACAGCAGTTTTTGTTTGATTTTTAAGAAAAACGCATTATTTCTAAAAAATAAAGTTTTTTTTTTGTATAATTTTAAAATTATTCGTCCGAAAAATTTTAAAACGACATTTCTAATTAGATTTCATGAAAATAAAATTATTTAAACAAAATTTACATTTTTTTATAAAGAAATAAAAAAGTTACAGCAGTTTTTGTTTGATTTTTAAGAAAAACGCATTATTACTTAAAAATAACGTTTTTTTTTGTATAATTTTAAAATAAATCGTCCGAAAAATTTTAAAAAGGCATTTCTAATTAGATTTTATGAAAATAAAATAATTTAAACAAAATTTACATTTTTTTATAAAGAAATAAAAAAGTTACAGCAGTTTTTGTTTGATTTTTAAGAAAAACGCATTATTACTTAAAAATAACGTTTTTTTTTGTATAATTTTAAAATTATTCGTTCAAAAAATTCTAAAACGACATGTCTAATTAGATTTCATGAAAATAAAATTATTTAAACAAAATTTACATTTTTTTATGAAGAAATAAAAAAGTTACAGCAGTTTTTGTTTGATATTTAAGAAAAACGCATTATTTCTTAAAAATAATGTTTTTTTTGTATAATTTTAAAATTAATCGTCCGAAAAATTTTAAAACGGCATTTCTAATTAGATTTCATGAAAATAAAATTATTTAAACAAAATTTACATTGTTTTACGAAGAAATAAAAAAGTTACAGCAGTTTTTGTTTGATTTCTAAGAAAAACGCATTATTTCTAAAAAATAAAGTTTTTTTTTTGTATAATTTTAAAATTATTCGTCCGAAAAATTTTAAAACGACATTTCTAATTAGATTTCATCAAAATAAAATTATTTAAACAAAATTTACATATTTTTATAAAGAAATTAAAAAGTTACAGCAGTTTTTGTTAGATTTTTAAGAAAAACGCATTATTACTTAAAAATAATATTTTTTTTGTATAATTATAAAATTAATCGTCCGAAAAATTTTCGAACGGCATTTCTAATTAGATTTTATGAAAATAAAATAATTTAAACAAAATTTACATCTTTTTATAAAGAAAAAAAAAAGTTACATCAGTTTTTGATTGATTTTTAAGAAAAACCCATTATTTCTAAAAAATAACGTTTTTTTGGTATAATTTTAAAATTAATCATCCGAAACATTTTAAAACGACATTTCCAATTAGATTTCATGAAAATAAAATAATTTAAACAAAATTTACATAATTTTATGAAGAAATAAAAAAGTTACAGCAGTTTTTGTTTGATTTTTAAGAAAAACGCATTATTACTTAAAAATAACGTTTTTTTTTGTATAATTTTAAAATTAATCGTCCGAAAAATTTTAAAATGGCATTTCTAATTAGATTTTATGAAAATAAAATAATTTAAACAAAATTTACATTTTTTTATAAAGAAATAAAAAAGTTACAGCAGTTTTTGTTTGATATTTAAGAAAAACGCATTATTTCTTAAAAATAATGTTTGTTTTGTATAATTTTAAAATTAATCGTCCGAAAAATTTTAAAACGGCATTTCTAATTAGATTTCATGAAAATAAAATTATTTAAACAAAATTTACATTGTTTTACGAAGAAATAAAAAAGTTACAGCAGTTTTTGTTTGATTTTTAAGAAAAACGCATTATTTCTAAAAAATAAAGTTTTCTTTTTGTATAATTTTAAAATTATTCGTCCGAAAAATTTTAAAACGACATTTCTAATTAGATTTCATGAAAATAAAATAATTTAAACAAAATTTACATAATTTTATGAAGAAATAAAAAAGTTTCTGCAGTTTTTGTTTGATTTTTAAGAAAAAACGCATTATTTCTTAAAAATAATGTTTTTTTTGTATAATTTTAAAATTAATCGTCCGAAAAATTTTAAAATGGTATATCTAATTAGATTTTATGAAAATAAAATAATTTAAACAAAATTTACATTTTTTTATAAAGAAATAAAAAAGTTACAGCAGTTTTTGTTTGATATTTAAGAAAAACGCATTATTTCTTAAAAATAATGTTTTTTTTTGTATAATTTTAAAATTAATCGTCCGAAAAATTTTAAAACGACAGTTCTAATTAGATTTCATAAAAATGAAATAATTTAAACAAAATTTACATAATTTTATGAAGAAATAAAAAAGTTTCTGCAGTTTTTGTTTGATTTTTAAGAAAAACGCATTATTTCTTAAAAATAACGTTTTTTTTTGTATAATTTTAAAATTAATCGTCCGAAAAATTTTTGAACGGCATTTCTAATTAGATTTTATGAAAATAAAATAATTTAAACAAAATTTACGTTTTTATATGAAGAAATAAAAAAGTTACAGCAGTTTTTGTTTGATTTTTAAGAAAAACGTATTATTTCTTAAAAATAAGGTTTTTTTTGTAAAATTTTAAAATTAATCGTCCAAAAAATTTTAAAATGACATTTCTAATTAGATTTCATGAAAATAAAATTATTTAAACAAAATTTACGCTTTTTTATGAAGAAATAAAAAAGTTACAGCAGTTTTGGTTTTATTTTTAAGAAAAACGTGTTATTTCTTAAAAATAACGTTTTTTTTGTGAAATTTTAAAATTAATCGTCCAAAAAATTTTAAAACGACAGTTCTAATTAGATTTCATGAAAATAAAATTATTTAAGCAAAATTTACATTGTTTTATGAAGAAATAAAAAAGTTTTTGCAGTTTTTGTGTGAATTTTAAGAAAAACGTTTTTTTGTATAATTTTAAAATTAATCGGCTGAAAAATTTTAAAACGACATTTCTAATTAGATTTTATGAAAATAAAATTATTTAAACAAAATTTACATTTTTTTATGAAGAAATAAAAAAGTTACAGCAGTTTTTGTTTGATTTTTAAGAAAAACGCATTATTTCTAAAAAATAACGTTTTTTTGGTATAATTTTAAAATTAATCATCCGAAACATTTTAAAACGACATTTCTAATTAGATTTCATCAAAATAAAATTATTTAAACAAAATTTACATATTTTTATAAAGAAATAAAAAAGTTACAGCAGTTTTTGTTTGATTTTTAAGAAAAACGCATTATTACTTAAAAATAATGTTTTTTTTGTATAATTTTAAAATTAATCGTCCGAAAAATTTTCGAACGGCATTTCTAATTAGATTTTATGAAAATAAAATAATTTAAACAAAATTTACATCTTTTTATAAAGAAAAAAAAAAGTTACATCAGTTTTTGATTGATTTTTAAGAAAAACCCATTATTTCTAAAAAATAACGTTTTTTTGGTATAATTTTAAAATTAATCATCCGAAACATTTTAAAACGACATTTCTAATTAGATTTCATCAAAATAAAATTATTTAAACAAAATTTACATATTTTTATAAAGAAATAAAAAAGTTACAGCAGTTTTTGTTTGATTTTTAAGAAAAACGCATTATTACTTAAAAATAATGTTTTTTTTGTATAATTTTAAAATTAATCGTCCGAAAAATTTTCGAACGGCATTTCTAATTAGATTTTATGAAAATAAAATAATTTAAACAAAATTTACATCTTTTTATAAAGAAAAAAAAAAGTTACATCAGTTTTTGATTGATTTTTAAGAAAAACCCATTATTTCTAAAAAATAACGTTTTTTTGGTATAATTTTAAAATTAATCATCCGAAACATTTTAAAACGATATTTCTAATTAGATTTCATGAAAATAAAATAATTTAAACAAAATTTACATAATTTTATAAAGAAATAAAAAAGTTTTTGCAGTTTTTGTGTGATTTTTAAGAAAAACGTTTTTTTTGTATAATTTTAAAGTTAATCGTCCGAAAAATTTTTAAACGACATTTCTAATTAGATTTCATAAAAATGAAATAATTTAAACAAAATTTACATAATTTTATGAAGAAATAAAAAAGTTTCTGCAGTTTTTGTTTGATTTTTAAGAAAAACGCATTATTTCTAAAAAATAAAGTTTTTTTTTGTATAATTTTAAAATTAATCGTCCAAAAAATTTTAAATTAATATTTCTAATTAGATTTCATGAAAATTAAATTATTTAAACAAAATTTACATTTTTTTATAAAGAAATAAAAAAGTTACAGCAGTTTTTGTTTGATTTTTAAGAAAAACGCATTATTACTTAAAAATAACGTTTTTTTTTGTATAATTTTAAAATTAATCGTCCGAAAAATTTTAAAATGGCATTTCTAATTAGATTTTATGAAAATAAAATAATTTAAACAAAATTTACATTTTTTTATAAAGAAATAAAAAAGTTACAGCAGTTTTTGTTTGATATTTAAGAAAAACGCATTATTTCTTAAAAATAATGTTTTTTTTGTATAATTTTAAAATTAATCGTCCGAAAAATTTTAAAACGGCATTTCTAATTAGATTTCATGAAAATAAAATTATTTAAACATAATTTACATTGCTTTACGAAGAAATAAAAAAGTTACAGCAGTTTTTGTTTGATTTTTAAGAAAAACGCATTATTTCTAAAAAATAAAGATTTTTTTTGTATAATTTTAAAATTATTCGTCCGAAAAATTTTAAAACGACATTTCTAATTAGATTTCATCAAAATAAAATTATTTAAACAAAATTTACATATTTTTATAAAGAAATAAAAAAGTTACAGCAGTTTTTGTTAGATTTTTAAGAAAAACGCATTATTACTTAAAAATAATGTTTTTTTTGTATAATTTTAAAATTAATCGTCCGAAAAATTTTAAAATGGCATTTCTAATTAGATTTTATGAAAATAAAATAATTTAAACAAAATTTACATTTTTTTATAAAGAAATAAAAAAGTTACAGCAGTTTTTGTTTGATATTTAAGAAAAACGCATTATTTCTTAAAAATAACGTTTTTTTTGTATAATTTTAAAATTAATCGTCCGAAAAATTTTAAAACGGCATTTCTAATTAGATTTCATGAAAATAAAATTATTTAAACAAAATTTACATTGTTTTATGAAGAAGTGAAAAAGTTTCTGCAGTTATTGTGTGATTTTTAAGAAAAACGTATTTTTTGTATAATTTTAAAAATTAATCGTCCGAAAAAATTTAAAACGACAGTTCTAATTAGATTTCATAAAAATGAAATAATTTAAACAAAATTTACATAATTTTATGAGGAAATCAAAAAGTTTCTGCAGTTTTTGTTTGATTTTTAAGAAAAACGCATTATTTCTTAAAAATAACGTTTTTTTTTGTATAATTTTAAAATTAATCGTTCAAAAAATTCTAAAACGACATTTCTAATTAGATTTCATGAAAATAAAATTATTTAAACAAAATTTACATTTTTTTATGAAGAAATAAAAAAGTTACAGCAGTTTTTGTTTGATTTTTAAGAAAAACGCATTATTTCTAAAAAATAAAGTTTTTTTTTGTATAATTTTAAAATTAATCGTCCAAAAAATTTTAAATTAATATTTCTAATTAGATTTCATGAAAATAAAATTATTTAAAGAAAATTTAAATTTTTTTATAAAGAAATAAAAAAGTTACAGCAGTTTTTGTTTGATTTTTAAGAAAAACGCATTATTACTTAAAAATAACGTTTTTTTGTGTATAATTTTAAAATTATTCGTCCGAAAAATTTTAAAATGGCATTTCTAATTAGATTTTATGAAAATAAAATAATTTAAACAAAATTTACATTTTTTTATAAAGAAATAAAAAAGTTACAGCAGTTTTTGTTTGATATTTAAGAAAAACGCATTATTTCTTAAAAATAATGTTTTTTTGTATAATTTTAAAATTAATCGTCCGAAAAATTTTAAAACGGCATTTCTAATTAGATTTTATGAAAATAAAATAATTTAAACTAAATTTACATCTATTTATAAAGAAAAAAAAAAGTTACATCAGTTTTTGATTGATTTTTAAGAAAAACCCATTATTTCTAAAAAATAACGTTTTTTTGGTATAATTTTAAAATTAATCATCCGAAACATTTTAAAACGACATTTCTAATTAGATTTCATGAAAATAAAATAATTTAAACAAAATTTACATAATTTTATGAAGAAATAAAAAAGTTTCTGCAGTTTTTGTTTGATTTTTAAGAAAAACGCATTATTTCTTAAAAAT
The DNA here is from genome assembly GCA_963971135.1 of Stenus bimaculatus. Classification (NCBI taxonomy): domain Eukaryota; kingdom Metazoa; phylum Arthropoda; class Insecta; order Coleoptera; family Staphylinidae; genus Stenus; species Stenus bimaculatus. The sequence goes on along the minus strand of OZ020183.1, from coordinate 34,721,407 downwards.
AACGTTTTTTTTTGTATAATTTTAAAATTAATCGTCCGAAAATCTTTCGAACGGCATTTCTAATTTGATTTTATGAAAATAAAATAACATAAATAAAATTTACAATTTTTTATGAAGAAATAAAAAAGTTACAGCAGTTTTTGTTTGATTTTTAAGAAAAACGCATTATTTCATAAAAATAACGTTTATTTTTGTATAATTTTAAAATTAATCGTTCAAAAAATTCTAAAACGACATGTCTAATTAGATTTCATGAAAATAAAATTATTTAAACAAAATTTACATTTTTTTATGAAGAAATAAAAAAGTTACAGCAGTTTTTGTTTGATTTTTAAGAAAAACCCATTATTTCTAAAAAAAAAAGTTTTTTTTTTTGTATAATTTTAAAATTATTCGTCCAAAAAATTTTAAAACGACAGTTCTAATTAGATTTCATGAAAATAAAATTATTTAAGCAAAATTTACATTGTTTTATGATGAAATAAAAAAGTTTTTGCAGTTTTTGTGTGAATTTTAAGAAAAACGTTTTTTTGTATAATTTTCAAATTAATCGGCTGAAAAATTTTAAAACGACATTTCTAATTAGATTTTATGAAAATAAAATTATTTAAACAAAATTTACATTTTTTTATGAAGAAATAAAAAAGTTACAGCAGTTTTTGTTTGATTTTTAAGAAAAACGCATTATTTCTAAAAAATAACGTTTTTTTGGTATAAATTTAAAATTAATCATCCGAAACATTTTAAAACGACATTTCTAATTAGATTTCATGAAAATAAAATAATTTAAACAAAATTTACATAATTTTATGAAGAAATAAAAAAGTTTCTGCAGTTTTTGTGTGATTTTTAAGAAAAACGTTTTTTTTGTATAATTTTAAAGTTAATCGTCCGAAAAATTTTTAAACGACATTTCTAATTAGATTTCATAAAAATAAAATTATTTAAACAAAATTTACATTTTTTATGAAGAAATAAAAAAGTTACAGCAGTTTTTGTTTGATTTTTAAGAAAAACGCATTATTTCTTATAAATAACGTATTTTTTTTGTATAATTTTAAAATTAATCGTCCGAAAAATTTTAAAACGGCATTTCTAATTAGATTTTATGAAAATAAAATAATTTAAACAAAATTTACGTTTTTATATGAAGAAATAAAAAAGTTACAGCAGTTTTTGTTTGATTTTTAAGAAAAACGTATTATTTCTTAAAAATAACGTTTTTTTTGTAAAATTTTAAAATTAATCGTCCAAAAAATTTTAAAATGACATTTCTAATTAGATTTTATGAAAATAAAATTATTTATACAAAATTTACATTGTTTTATGAAGAAATAAAAAAGTTTCTGCAGTTTTTGTGGGATTTTTAAGAAAAAAGTTTTTTTTTTGTATAATTTTAAAATTAATCGTCCGAAAAATTTTAAAACGACATTTCTAATTAGATTTTATGAAAATAAAATAATTTAAACAAAATTTACATCTTTTTATAAAGAAAAAAAAAAGTTGCATCAGTTTTTGATTGATTTTTAAGAAAAACCCATTATTTCTAAAAAATAACGTTTTTTTGGTATAATTTTAAAATTAATCATCCGAAACATTTTAAAACGACATTTCTAATTAGATTTCATGAAAATAAAATAATTTAAACAAAATTTACATAATTTTATGAAGAAATAAAAAAGTTTCTGCAGTTTTTGTGTGATTTTTAAGAAAAACGTTTTTTTTGTATAATTTTAAAGTTAATCGTCCGAAAAATTTTTAAACGACATTTCTAATTAGATTTCATAAAAATAAAATTATTTAAACAAAATTTACATTTTTTATGAAGAAATAAAAAAGTTTCTGCAGTTTTTGTTTGATTTTTAAGAAAAACGCATTATTTCTTAAAAATAATGTTTTTTTTGTATAATTTTAAAATTAATCGTCCGAAAAATTTTAAAATGGCATTTCTAATTAGATTTTATGAAATAAAATAATTTAAACAAAATTTACATTTTTTTATAAAGAAATAAAAAAGTTACAGCAGTTTTTGTTTGATATTTAAGAAAAACGCATTATTTCTTAAAAATAATGTTTTTTTTGTATAATTTTAAAATTAATCGTCCGAAAAATTTTAAAACGGCATTTCTAATTAGATTTCATGAAAATAAAATTATTTAAACAAAATTTACATTGTTTTATGAAGAAGTAAAAAAGTTTCTGCAGTTATTGTGAGATTTTTAAGAAAAAAGTTTTTTTTTTGTATAATTTTAAAATTAATCGTCCGAAAAATTTTAAAACGACATTTCTAATTAGATTTCATGAAAATAAAATAATTTAAACAAAATTTACGTTTTTATATGAAGAAATAAAAAAGTTACAGCAGTTTTTGTTTGATTTTTAAGAAAAACGTATTATTTCTTAAAAATAACGTTTTTTTTGTAAAATTTTAAAATTAATCGTCCAAAAAATTTTAAAATGACATTTCTTATTAGATTTCATGAAAATAAAATTATTTAAACAAAATTTACATTGTTTTATGAAGAAATAAAAAAGTTTCTGCAGTTTTTGTGGGATTTTTAAGAAAAAAGTTTTTTTTTTGTATAATTTTAAAATTAATCGTCCGAAAAATTTTAAAACGACATTTCTAATTAGATTTCATGAAAATAAAATAATTTAAACAAAATTTACATCTTTTTATAAAGAAAAAAAAAAGTTACATCAGTTTTTGATTGATTTTTAAGAAAAAACGCATTATTTCTAAAAAATAACGTTTTTTTGGTATAATTTTAAAATTAATCATCCGAAACATTTTAAAACGACATTTCTAATTAGATTTCATCAAAATAAAATTATTTAAAGAAAATTTACATATTTTTATAAAGAAATAAAAAAGTTACAGCAGTTTTTGTTTGATTTTTAAGAAAAACGCATTATTACTTAAAAATAATGTTTTTTTTGTATAATTTTAAAATTAATCGTCCGAAAAATTTTCGAACGGCATTTCTAATTAGATTTTATGAAAATAAAATAATTTAAACAAAATTTACATCTTTTTATAAAGAAAAAAAAAGTTACATCAGTTTTTGATTGATTTTTAAGAAAAACCCATTATTTCTAAAAAATAACGTTTTTTTGGTATAATTTTAAAATTAATCATCCGAAACATTTTAAAACGACATTTCTAATTAGATTTCATGAAAATAAAATAATTTAAACAAAATTTACATAATTTTATGAAGAAATAAAAAAGTTTCTGCAGTTTTTGTGTGATTTTTAAGAAAAACGTTTTTTTTGTATAATTTTAAAGTTAATCGTCCGAAAAATTTTTAAACGACATTTCTAATTAGATTTCATAAAAATAAAATTATTTAAACAAAATTTACATTTTTTATGAAGAAATAAAAAAGTTTCTGCAGTTTTTGTTTGATTTTTAAGAAAAACGCATTATTTCTTAAAAATAATGTTTTTTTTGTATAATTTTAAAATTAATCGTCCGAAAAATTTTAAAATGGCATTTCTAATTAGATTTTATGAAAATAAAATGATTTAAACAAAATTTACATTTTTTTATACAGAAATAAAAAAGTTACAGCAGTTTTTGTTTGATATTTAAGAAAAACGCATTATTTCTTAAAAATAATTTTTTTTTGTATAATTTTAAAATTAATCGTCCGAAAAATTTTAAAACGACATTTCTAATTAGATTTCATGAAAATAAAATAATTTAAACAAAATTTACATAATTTTATGAAGAAATAAAAAAGTTTCTGCAGTTTTTGTGTGATTTTTAAGAAAAACGTTTTTTTTT